>CM053578.1:74506922-74664196 GCA_028646485.1 Cryptoprocta ferox | reverse complement strand
CCTATGTCATTTGATTGGAGCATTTAGTCCATTTATATTCAGTGTTATTATTGAAAAATATGGGTTTAGAGTCATTGTGTTCTCTGTAGGGGTCATGCTTGTAGTGGTGTCTCTGGTACCTTGCATTCCTTGTAACATTTCCCTCATAGAGTCCCTCTTAGGATTTCTTTTAGGGCTGGTTTGGTGGTGATGAATTCTCTCAATTTTTGTTTAATTGGGAAAACCTTTATCTCTCCTTTTATTCTGAATGACAAGCTTGCTGGAGAAAGGATTCTTGGCTGCATATTTTTTCGGTTCATCACATTGAAGATTTCCTGCCATTCCTTTCTGGCCTGCCAAGTTTCAGTAGATAGGTCTGCAACTTCTCTGATAGGTTTCCCTTTGTATGTTAGGGCCCTTTTATCCCTAGATACTTTCAGAATTCTCTCTTTATCCTTATATTTTGCCAGTTTCACTATGATATGTCGTGCAGAAGATCGATTCAATTACGTCTGAGGGGAGTTCTCTGTGCCTCTTGGATTTCAATGTTTATTTCCTTTCCCACATTGGGGAAGTTCTCAGCTATAATTTGTTCAAGTACCCCTTCAGCCCCCCCCTCTTATTATTATGGAATTCCTATGATATGGATATTGTTCCGTTTGATTATATCACTCAGTTCTCGAATTTTCCTTTCATGCTCCTGGATCAATTTATCTCTCTTTTTCTCGGCTTCCTCTTTTTCTATAATTGTGTCTTCTAATTCACCTATTCTCCTCTCTGCCTCTTCAATCCATGCAGTGGCCACCTTCATTTTATTATGCACCTCATTTATAGCATTTTTTAAATTCATCACAACTATTTTTAATCGCCCAGCAATTAATTTTATGATGATTGTCTAAATTCTTGCTCAGTTATGTTGTTTATATCTGTTTTGAGCAATTCTGTAGCTGTGACTTCTTCCTGGAATTTCTTTAGAGGAGAATTTTTCCATTTCGTCATTTTGGCTAGCTTTCTGTGTCTTGTCAGTTTAAAAGCTTGTTATGAACTCAGCACCTGTGAATATTGCTATATTAAAAGAGGCTCATTGACTGTCCAGGGCCTGTCCATTCAGGAGCTATTCTTTTAATTGTGTCCCTTGGTCTCTCTTGTTGTGCCTTTGGTTATTTTATTTCCCTACTCGTATTGATATTTGGGACTCTCCACCATGTGTACTTTGGCTTGTTTCTTGAGGTAGCCCTGAAAAGGGAAACAGAGAGACAAACACACAGGGAACAAAAGCACGCAAATGCACAGACAAGTCAAACAAACAAGCAAACCAGAAAGGAAAAAGAAAAAAAAAAGGGGGGGGGGACAAAAGCAACAAAAGACAAAGGACAGTCTAAAAGCATAAAACCAGAAATCCCTGCTACAAATAAAGAGCAGGGTGGAGGCAATGCTGATTGAAGAGCTTATACAAAGAGAGAAGTGACAGGGGTGGGGAGGAAGTGAAATTGAACATTGACCAGGCGAGAGACTAAAAGGCTTAAATCAGAGAGAGAAAGAGGAGAATACGGTAGGAGGCGAGGAGAAAAAAAACGAAGATAATGTTACCCAAAGAAACTATATAGTCTGATTATTCCAGAGAGAGAGATAAAGGAAGGTAGTGATGGAGGTGTAGAATATGCATCAAGAGAATGGATTAAATGTAACTGTTTAAGCAAATCAATGACCAGAGTGCCCAGTCCAGTGGAGGAGACAGACAAGAATGAGATAAGAGAAAATATATCTGAATAGCAAGAACTGATCTAGAGTTAATCAGGGCAATGCATCAATGTTGGTCTTTCCCGGGCTCTGGAAAATAAAAAGGCAGCTCTTTAGCGCGGATGGGCATGGTTTGGTGTAGGCAGATCTTGCCTCCACGGAGGGTCCCGGGCCGCTCCCTGAGGCCCCGCCTTGGTGGTTATGGGGAGAAAACTGGTGGTGCCCCAGTCCCTTCTCAAACCAAGCATTGCAACTCACTCTTTTGGGTCCAATCTCCCTGTGCCACGGGGGTAGCCAAGGTGGGCCAAATTGTATTTCCCAAGCTCCGCCTCATTTCCAGATCTTAGTCTGCGCACTTTAATGATACCACCTGAAATGTAATCCCGCAGGCCTGTGGCTCTTAGCCTGAATAGAGTAGGGGGAATAGGGGAGCAGTTTCTCCTGGCGCTGCCCGCCTATTCCAAGGAAAACGCTACAGCTAGAGAAAAAATCTCTCTCTGAACACCCTGCAGTTACAGATGGGATGATAGGATCCCTCTCCATCCTGGGCTGAGGTTTTTTTCTTCTCCAGAGACAGTTTATAGCAGTTTCATCTGCTCTTTCTCTTCCCCTCCTCTCTTCGTGGCTCTCCGCAGAGGGAGCTCCCTCCCCTCCACACCTCTGGGTCCCAGGCCTGTTTTTATCTTCCCCAGTTTGCAATCACACACCTATGAGGCTGTCTTCTTAGTGGACTCTGTCTCTTTTCCTCCCAGACTCTTGCGGTTCAGTGTCTTATGGCTTCAGTCCTTCCTGGTTTTAGAGATGCAGGCTGGCAAAAAAATTTGGAGCTCCCTACTTCTCTGCCACCTTGCCCCAATTCAAACGTTTATATTTTAAAACAGCTATATTTTTCTTCCTTTTTTAAAGATGTTATTTTTAGATAATCTTTACACCCAACATGGGGCTTGAACCCATGACCAAAAGGTCAAGAGTTGTGTGCTCTACTGACAGAGCTAGCGAGGTGCCCCTAAAACACCAATCTTTATTTTGGAGTGTTTATTAGAGCAAGGCACTAATAAAACCCAAGCATACTTCATTATAAAAGTTCCTGAAACTTTAACTTAGCCAGGTTCACCATAGGGAACCACAGTCACAGCCAGCCAGAACCAGGTGTGGTCACCCTTCCTCCCTCAACTTCACTTCTAAACCCTATTGTAACTCTTTTATTCTTTAACTTGATTTCTTATTGTCCTCCTGGACCCCTGCCTTACCTTGTTAGCTAGAATACCACGGCTTTGCCACCTTTAATTTCCTTGGTCCGTGCTACTACTATTACCATCACTATCACCACCCGTACTACTACTAGCTGATTTTTATAATGCTTGCTATCTGCCAGGCACTGTTTAAAGCACTTTAAATGTATTAACTCATTTAATCCTCACAAGCAACTCTATGAGATAGATACTATCATTATACCCATTTTATGAAGGAGACAGGGAGCATTAGCTCAGCGGCTTGAAGTAGGCAAGGGAGTTGGCTGTGTAGATGTTTGGGAGAAGTCTAATGAGGGAGCATGCCTCATGTGTTTAGATTATACATGGATGTTTCCAACTTTCATTCTTTTTCCTTCAGCCCTTCCACACTTCAGCTAGTACTTCATCTTTTGCAGCATTTCATAAAAGTTTCTGAAAGATATTCCTTGCTTCTACTTTCTTACCACTCCTTCTTTAACCCACTGTATTTTTCTATGACCACCATTCTATAGAAACTACTCCCTTAGAGGTCAGAGATGACCAGTACCCACCAAAATCCATGGCCAGCCTTAGTTTACAGCCCCGTGACACTTTTCTCTGTAGGTAATTCATTCTTAGAACATTCTTATCTTTTGTCACCCAGAATGATTCTTGTTTTTTGCCCCACTCCCTCCAACCCATCAGAATCTAGCCACTAATGCTTTGTCTCCTTTGCTGATTCATCTCTCAGCCTTGTGCTTCCTCTCTTTATATATGTTCTTTTTGGCAATTGTATCTTTGAGACTTCAAGGACATCATTATGTAGGTGATGCCCACATATAGCCAGTCCTCATTTCCTGGTTCCAGGTCAGCAGTTACAACTGTCTGATGCATGCCTCAAACTCACTATGTCCAGAAATGAGCTCATAACCCTCTCCCAAATGAGTTATCTGACTATAAATTACATAACAAGTTATCCAGGACCCAGACTGTAAAGCTTATAGCCATTCTTCACCACCCCCCGCACTGCTCCCTGTACCCTTAGACTCCACCATCAACTGTTGCTTGTCTGTTCAACAGTGGTTCCCATTTCTTCCTCACTTATAAGAAAGCTGTGACTATTTAGGAGTTCACCCCTCAGGAAAGGTGATCCTAGCTTCCTATCAGTAGTTCCTGATCATTCTAAAGCAGTTATCTTATTACCCTTGCTCGCAATTTAGGAGTGGAGATGTGACAGTCTGATTACTATGATATGAAGAGAATGGTGCTTTCTTTGAAAAAGAAGCATGCAGGAAGAGATGCCCTATTCTTCAACTGGACCTTGTTGTACCCCCATGTGATGCCTGAAACTGTGGCAGCATCTGGTGATAATGATTAGAACAGCTTGAGAATAAGGCAATGAAGGACATCAAAAATACAGTGACGAAAAATGGAAAGAACCTGGGTTGTTGATGTCATTGACCCATCAAATTAATCAATCCTGGAACCACCTATGTCCGGACTTCTTATGTGAAATAATATCCTCATGGATTAAACTATTGACTGGGATTTTCAATTCGTTACAGCTAAAAATATCTTATCCCTTCTGTATTTCCCTCATACAGGCTTTATTTATTTATTTAAAGTATAATTAACATGGAGTGTTATATTACAGCTGTCTTATTTTCACTCCCTTGATTGCCTGCCTGGCAAACTCTCATTTTGAGACCAAGATGAACTGTCATTTCCTCTGTGATAGGACAGATGGTTATGTTGTCATTGGATCTTATATTTATTTCTATCTAATTCTCCATTAGACTATAAAATCCTCGGGAGAAATTTACTTTTTGTATTTCTAGTGTTTAGATGGTTGTGGAATGAATTAATAAATATATGGGAAGAATTATTTTATATCTTGGTTCAGTTTGGGTCTCCTACAAGATTTTCTTATAATATCCAATGACAGTTCTTACGGTAGAAACAATTGTTTACAAGGATGCTAATAAACTTGGATGCATCATTACTAAACATCTCAGATCTTATACCAGGTGCCTATTAACCTACTTATGGATACAGAGGAGTTAGAAGTAGAAAATATGAATAGGTTCAGAGAAGGTGGACTAAAATAGGAGTGGAGATGTGAGAATTCATTTATGAAAGTTGTCAAGAGTAACCAAAAGGTGTCAATCTTCTGCTATATAAACTACAGGAAAAGACCTCTGAGCCCTCTAGTTCCAAGAAATGTAACTGTCCAGAGTGACTTATTTTCCTCCAGAAGGTAATCTTTATTGTACACTGCCAGAGATTTTGTTTTAGAAAAGTGACACTTTTTGAGAGTAACTCCAAGGTGGTATTAGATGCATACTTAAAGTATCAAGAAAAGTAAGAAGATGTCATTAAAACTTTTACTGCTGTATGTCACCCGCTTTCTGTAGGGATGGACATGTTCTATGCCTTCACTGGTATATGTTCTATACCTTCATAGCATTATGGTAGCCACTAGCCACATAAGGCTCTTGACCTCTTGAAATGTGGTTAGTGGGACCGAGGAACTGAATTTTTAACTTAATTAAATTTAAGTTTATACATAAATAGTCACATATAGCTAGTAACTACCATGTTGGACAGTGACTAAGTACTAGTCAGGATAGGTTAGGTAATACCACAATAACAAATAATCCCCAAATATTAGTGGCTTAAAACAAAGTTTTGATTTTCTTTCTCATTATATATTCATCATATGTCATCTGGGGACTCTGTTCTACATCTCCTTCCTCATTCTGGGACCAACCTGAATGCTGCTACTCACTGTAACAGAAGGAAAAACATAAAAAGAGATATCGAGGATAATGCACTGGTCATCAAATGAATGCTTGGTTCAGAAGTGACATATATCACTTCCATTCACAATTCACTGGCCAGCACTAATCATATAGCCTTATCCACTTACCAGAGGGCCAGGGAGTGCCATCCAATTATGGAGCCTGGGAGACAGAAATATTAGGTGAGTAGTATTAGTGACTGAGAAAGTAAGCATCATTAAAATAATATATCAAATTGAATTATAAATTATGTTTTCAAAGGTCAGGTGTATGTCTATACAAAAGAATCAACAAAAACATGGGAAGAAAAAATATGTGTAAGCACCAGGAATTCTCCTTTTGCAAAATAAGGGTGGAAGACTGTAATGATGTTTTGGTGTTATATATATATATTTTATTAAGCTTTTGAATAGGCAGATCCACCAATTTTTTAAAAAGTGTATTTATTTTGACAGAGAGAGAGAGAGAGCAGGAGAGGGGCAGAGAGAAAGGAAGAGATTCCAAGCAGGTCCTGCACTGTCAGTGCAATGTAAGCCTGACGTGGGCTTGATCCCACAAACTGTAAAATAATGACCTGAGTTGAAATCAAGAGTTGGATGCTCAACCAACTGAGCCACCTGGGTGCCTCAGATCCACTAATTAAAGGAGAAAAAGAATAAAGCACAAGCATGATTTATTTTCCATTATAATTAAAGAGCATAATTTTATCAATTTCTACTTTTAAAAAATCTTTAAAGAAACCAAAAGTCTACCTGTTCTTGAAATAATATCTCACTATAATTCCAAGTAGAGTCTGTCCACAGCTGTTCAAAAGTCCTTACTGAACAATCTTGGGATTGGATGGACTTTAGAAGTCAGTTATTTTAATCCCCAATATGGGGATCTTTCCTACAGCTTTCCATGTCTCTGGGGTGCAGAGGAAGCCCCCTACTGTTGTGCGAACTCATTCCATCAGTAGTGGGCTGGTGAAATTGTTCAAGGACTCTTCATGCTGTATCAAAAGTAGGATCTCTGAGCTTTCAATGTATTTGTCTTGGCTTCACAACCACCCAGTAGAGGGCCAGCCTCTTTGCTCTATGAGAACCTTCAAAACTCTGGAGGGAGTTTCTCTGCCCCCTGGGTTTACTCTTTTTGGACTATTCCTCCTTGTGCCTGGGCCTCCATACCCTCTAGTCTCCTAGTAGCCATCCTTGGAGCATGCGGCACAGAGTTGCATTTTGAGGTAGGGAAAGCACAGACTTTGGGGACAGAGCATCAAACCTACTTAAATTTGGTTCTGTGTTCTCTGTAAAATAACTACACTTATTTCTTCTTAGTCTTGTGAAGAGGACTAAACAGAATTAGATCTGTAAGCTAATAGATGCACAATAAATATTTACTTCAATATGATTTTTCTTTTAAAGCGTGATGGGTACAGATAAACGATGATTTGGATATGACTTGATCAGTGGAGAGTAAACTATTTCCCTTCTCTGGGACACCATCTTATTATTCTTTCATTTATATCACCTAAAAGTATTGGCATTATCTTTCATGGACAGTCAGACACATTGTACTTAAAAATGCCAACTTCCACTAAGTCATAGCCTTACTTAACTTGTTGACATTTAAGTCTAAAGTGTAAGAAATTAAATCAGATAAAATTTTATAGGAATAAACGTTATATTGGTTTGTTGCCCAATAGCTTTTTAGGGGTTTTTTTGAGTTTGTTTTTAAATGTTTATTTATTTATTTTGAGAGACTGTGCCTGTGTGCACGAATGGGGGAGGGGCATAGAGAGAGGAAGACAGAGAGTCCCAAGGAGGCTTCATGCTGTCGGCGCAGAGCCTGATGTGGGGCTTGATCCCATGACCATGAGATCAGAACTTGAGTTGATACCAAGAGTCGGACACTTAACCGACTGAGCCACTCAGGCATCCCATTTGATTTTAATAGACTTAGCTTTTTAGAGCAATATTAGCATTCATAGCAATGTTCAGCAAAGTTACAGAGACTTCTCATATAACTCTTGCCCCTCCCCCCCGCATGCATAGCCTCCCATCAGAATGGTACATTTGTTGTAATTGATGAACCTATACTGACACATCATTATCATACAAAGCCTATAAGATTACATTAGGATTCATTCTTGATGTTGTACATTCTATAGGTTTGGACAGATTTATAGTGACATGTATCCAACATTACAGTATCATACTTATTTTCATAGTCTTAAAAATCCTCTGTACTCTGTCTATTCATCCCTCCCTCCTAACTCCTGGCAACCACTGATGTTTTGACTGTCTTCATAGTTTTGTCTTTTCCAGAATGTCATATACTTATAATCATATAGTATGCAGTTTTTTTTTCAATTGGCTTCTTTCTCTTAGTAATATTCACTTAAGTCTCCTTCGTGTCTTTTCATGGCTTGATAGTTCATTTTTTTAACATGCTGAATAATATTCTATTGTCTGGATGTACCACAGTTTATTTATCCACTCATTCACTGGAGGACATCTTGGTTGTGCCCAAGTTTTGGTGATTATGAATGAATACATAAGTGTAGATTTTTGTGTGGACATAAATTTTCAGCTCCATTGTGTAAATGCCAGGGAGCACTGTGGCTGGATCATATGGTAAGAGTATGTTTAGTTTTGTAAAAAACTGCCCAACTGTCTTCCAAAGTACTATTTTGCATTTTTACCAGCAATGAGCAAGAGTTCCTCTGTTGCTCCACATCCCTGCTAGCGTTTGGTGATGTCAGTGTTCTGGAACTTGGCCATTCTAATAGGTATATCGTGGTACATACACATTAGCTTTCTGCATGGGCTTAGTCTTTCGAATTACGATCCAGTGCTAAATATCATCTGCTTCTTCAAGAACTGCATGTTCTCCAGATCTGATAGGGTTGTGATTACGGGTAGGATCTTACACATTGGAGACAGCCAGGCCTGACGTTTGTAGCTTAATTATGGTATACTACCATGGATGGGTTATTTAACTTCCTTGAGTCTTAGTTCCCTCTTTGGTAAAATGGAAGTAATATATTAATTATAATGATTTACTTCAGTGGGTTGTACAAATAAATTGTGGACCTCTTCTGACTTCATTCAGGTGATTAATACAAATATTTGGCCAGGATGGGACTTCAGACTGTACCTTGTACCATACCACTATTAGCTTTTCTCTAGATTGAAAAACCACCATTCACTGAGCACATATATCTGTCCCATAATCCAGTCCACACAGTTTCATCTCTCAGGTATGTTTGGAGAGGTTTTGTCAAATACCTTGCTAAAATAAAATATTAAGGTAGATTTCTTTGGGTTATTTGTATGCATTTTTCCTTTTCCCATCTTTTGGAAGACTTTGAGTTCATAGGTACTATTTTTTTAATTCTTTCTTCGTTAGTTCTTCCTTGTTCTTCTAAAGGATACATAGAAGTCTCTGGTGTCTAGACTACTACGTTTCCTGAGTAGATGATCCCTAGATGAAGTAATTTGAGTTTCCCTGGCTTCTTTTAGAAGGAGTCATTATAGAAAATGATACATGTGTTAGCTGAGACAGATCTCTCATTTTATTTGGGGGTTGTGTGTGTGAGCACATGCGTGTGTGTCTGATGGTGGAACAGAGCTTGAATCACATCTTTGTAACTCTTTGTTCCTTCTGTTTAGTATCTTCACCATTAAATCAGAGCTTAGGTTCCTCATTGCTTTTGCTATCATCACTGATAACTGGGATTCAGTAGAAAGAGATAGCCAAAAATTTAAATCTAACTAGGAGCTCAATCTAAACTTCTAAAATCTAGCTGGAGTGGGGTAGTAGTGTGTTTTGATAATCCAGTTAATGAAGAAAGAAGCACCCCCTAGAAAATCTTAACAAAGAGTCTTAGCCCAGTCCTTTTGTTGACAACTTTATCCAAGAAACCATCTTCCCTGAGACTTTTCTAAACTTTAGACTAATCCTCTCCTTGCCACAGAAGTCCTTTTGTTGGGGGAAATTGTAAGTGAACGCAGGAGGGACAGGCCTCTGTAAGCACCAGCTCAGTCTCCAGATTCTTTTAATTGTTAGCCTTTCATCTGTCCTGTAGTCCTTCTGGCCTAGGAATCTCTTTATCAAATAACAAAACAGATGAAATTTTTCAGAAATCCTCTTCTTAGACTCTTTCAGTCTGTGTCTAATTTTTGATCTAATCACTGACAAGAGCAATAACCATTCATTGCTTTTTCTTCAAGTATCATGTTTGTTGCCTTGGACATCATATTTACAATATTCCAGACCACAGGTGACGGTATGAAAACCTGGTCCATGGTGGAGTTAGGTTTGAAGCTTCTTAGTAAGGCAAAGCAAATTAAAACTGAAACAGTAGTAATGTGGCCCTGGAGGTGAATGAAGAATAAACAAACCCAAAAGATATGAGTCAGATTGAGTAAAGAAAATGTGTTAAACCTTAATGCAAAGTTTTTGATGGAATTCCATATATTGATAGAAAAGATAATAATAAATGATAACAGAGACATTATCTTACCCCTGGTAATAAGAACTAAAAAAGCTTTAAAAATAATAAAAACCTATCTCTGGATATACCATACCCCATTATTCAAAACATGCCAAGCTTGGAAATAAAATGTGTAAAGTGTGTGGCACACAATAATATAGCCAGTAAATTTTAGTTCCCCTCTATTTCTCTATTGTAGACATCAGTATACATTTTTTTTCATTCCTGAAACTGACATTTTGAGGATAAGGGTTTTAATTTTGAGGCATTGCTGCCAGTTACAAGTCCTAATATCCCAATTTACATTTTGGATCTTCTGAAAAGTGAATATTTTAACATAAATTCAATTTAGTGGAAAAGATTTACAGGCCCCAAGTGTCCATGTGATTACCTTTAGTTGGTTTAACTCCAGCACACCCAGATTTTGCTGATCCCAAGCCATTTATTAAACAGTTTAATTGCTCTAGATTTTCCCTATTGTGGTTCATCTCCTACGGTTTTATCTCCTTACATTAATACCAAGGGCCCAGGGATATCATGAGATTACTCCAATTGAGGCTAAATCTGCCTCCCCCCCCTCTCAACTGCTGGCACAGGCACTAAGTTTGACATGTTGCATTTAATTGACTTTCTATTGTGACCATTTTATATCTACAGGTAACAATCCTTTGTGGAAAGTCATTGAAGATCAGAGAGGCAGGGTTATCTCCCTACCTTCAGGCTGCTTGTAAAATAAAATAACAATAACAGAAGTAATAGTAATGCTTATGGAACACCACCATGTGAGACCATTTCTATCAATGTCTTTGATAATTTTATGAAGGGCAAATCCTTTACTTTATAGAATGTAGTTAAAGTACATCCTAGTCTTATAACTAGTGGGTTTAAAATGACAAAATTATACAGCAAAATCTCTACTTTAGAAAATATTGTGCTTGGGAAATACCATATTATTGTGTTACCTATTGTAATTCCAATTGTATACTGTCAAAATACAAACGGGTATTTTATAAAATGCTCTGAGGAACAGCTATAATTCTAAATTTCCCTGACCTTTCCAAATTTTTAAAAAAATTTTTTAAATGTTTGTTTATTTTTGAGAGAAAGCATGAGTGAGAGAGAGAGCATGAGTGTGGGAGGGGTAGAGAGAGGGAGACACAGAATCTGAAGCAGGCTCTAGCCTCTGAGCTGTCAGCACAGAGCCAGATACAGGGTTTGAACTCATGAACCACGAGATTATGACCCGAGCTGAAGTTGGATGCTTAACCAACTGAGCCACCCGGGCCCCCTGATCTTTCCAAATTTCTAAATACAATGATCTTAGAAAATCCAGGAGGCAAACATCTTTACATGCCTTTAAATACAAACAGCCAAAGAGAAATCCAAAAGAAAGTGGCAAAGAGCTGAATCCTGTTCTGTGAAATGTCAGGAGCCAGCAGCGATGTGGGGAGCATGCCAGCGATTACCATCTGGGCTCTGAAAGTTCTGTCAAGAAGGATGGCCAAGCTGTGGTTTCCAAATGGGTGATCAAACCATAGTCTAATGCTTGTGTCTTGGGATATAGCCAGGGTCACCTAAAGGGCCAGGTGACTGGATGGCTTTGTGCATGGGCTCTACCTTGATCCCTCTATCTGGATTATTGTCCCCCCTATCCATTGTGGAAGGCTCAGTATGGGAAGTGCTCTGGTCACATCTAGGGGTGTCTCTACTATGGTGGCCTTCACAGTTGTCCTACCTGGCTTCCTGGGCCTACCAGCAGAACTCCTTTTAGGGTATGGTAATTTCAGAAAAATTCTCCATAGTATCCTTCCTCGTCAGGAGTGCCTTGGAAGTCTAGGCTACCCTGAGTTGACTGAAGAGACTAGCTGTGTCTGAGACATTGTGGATGGCTCCCGATCAGGATCTTGTTCCTAGAACTCACCCTGAATGAGAGAACACCCTGTGACCAACTGTGCAGAAGGGGTGGCCTAAGAGGCCTGGGGCAGGGATGGCTCTCATAGGCATCTAAAACCATCTCCTGGGCGGGGCCAGGCCCTGAACCAGGTCTTCTCTGGCATTTGGGGGCAGGCCAGGTAGTAATTTCTACCACTATAGTGACCAACTATCCTGGTTTACCCAGGGCTATGCCAATTTTAGCACTGAATGTCCTACATCCCAGGACACTCTTCAGTCTTGAGCCAATGGGGATGGTTTTCAACCTCTGATTTTGTCCTATCAGCTGATGAAGAAAACTTTGTGGTTGAGAGAATGCGACATGACAGTGTCATACTTTATTCCACATATGTCAGTTAAAGGCCTGTACAATGACTTGTCAGTTTTGTCTTGGGAGTCTTACTATTCCTCTGGGAGTGAGAGAGACAGGAGATGCACATTATCATCCTCCCTGTGACCAACTGTGCCCAGAAGAGGCTAGGCCACCTGTCCCTAGAGTGGGAAGAAAGAGACGGACACAGAATAGTGGTGCTTTGAATCTGTGAACAGTGTCCTCTCCACCTGGCAGTGATGAATGTTCAGTCCCGCCCATAAGGAGGCTCACTGTTGGGACCACTTACCTGAAAGGATGTTGGTGATGTCGCCCTCTCTTTTCACCAGCATTTGCTAAACTGGGCTGGGAGGTGACCTTTCTGGTAGGAGACCAAAAGGTCACACATTTCTGGCTTTAGTCTCACTCCTGAAACTGTAAACAAAGACTCCTCTGTAAGGAGGAAAAGAGAAAAGCGCCAACATATTATTTCCTGGAATCTTTCATGGTGTATTTTTTATGTCTGTTGTAATATTTGTCACCTGAAGAGACATCAAAACATGAGGCAGGCTTACCCACCAATAATTTATACCAACTCATGGATAACTTGCTTTACTGAATCTACTAATAGTTGTCAAATGCCTCTTATTTGATTCAATTCAATATATATTTACCAAATGAACACTTGGGTAAGGTGTTATGCTAGGTGTTGAAGATCCAAAAACAGGAATAGAACTGGGGACAGACACACACTGACAAACAGGGGCTGAAAGTGAGGTGCAAACAAAGAATTATGACAGCCGCTCTCCTACATCTTCCAGGGAGCATGGGAAAGGCATGGACAAGCACACTTGGGGCCCGTGAGGGAAGTCTGTACTTTCAACAGGTAAGGAATTTCAGGGAAGCTATTGCTGGCTGGGGGATCAGCATGAGCAAAGGCAGGGAGGAAGGAAAGTGTTTGAGAGAACTGCAAAGTAATCTTGAACAGTTAGAGCAAGACAGATTAGTGGATAAAGTTGGAAAAAGGAGTTGGAACCAGATGGTGAAGGGAGTAATATTAAGCCAAGGAGTCTAGATAAGAGTCCCAGTGATGGTAGGCAATGAGCATCATGCCAGGGCTAGATGTGTTTTGGAAAGTTTACATCAGGCAATTTATTTAATAGACTTTACGGTACAACTTTTGTAAATTATATATAATGTATGCACACACACACACACACACACACACACACAGTACCTTTGCCATTTGATTTATGTATTGGGTTAGTTTAGTATGCTGGAAGTTTGCATTTTTATAATGCCTGTGTTTGTTAACTGTGTGTTGTTTCTGAGTACTTATTACACTAAAGTTATAGGTCAAGTTCTTCCAAAGTGAACATTTTAAGGAACTCATCTGCAAAATGGGGGTGATATAACTTCCTGGCAGTTGCTATAAGTTTAAAGGAGATAACATATGCAAAACATCTTGGGTTTTTTTTTTTTAAAGTGTAATCACTTTATTATACTCATAATCTTGTGGGACAAAGAATGGACAGAGCTTGTGCTGGGCAATGCTCCCGCTCCATGCGGCATCAACTGAGGTCACTCATTGATATGTTGCTATGGATGGGCTGGTGTGGAGGACTTAAAAAAGATTTACCAGGGGCGTCTGGGTGGCTCAGTCAGTTAAGCATCTGACTTCGGCTCAGGTCATGATCTCACAGTCTGTGGGTTCGAGCCCCGCATCGGGTTCTGTGCTCACAGCTCAGAGCCTGAAGCCTGCTTCAGATTCTGTGACTCCCTCTCTCTGCCCCTTCCCCACTCACTCTCTGTCTCTGTCTCTCAAAATAAAATAAAGGCATAAAAAAAGAATCTTTAAAAAAAAAGATTTACCAAATTCTAGAAAACTGAAAGGAATGGCTAGAAGACTAGGCTTAGCTGGGAATGCCTCAATATAAAAGTAAAAAACTCTGTGGAAGATACTGTTAAAATGTTAAGAGAATGAAAAGACAAACCATCAATTAGAAAATATTTTCAAAATACATGTCTGATGTCGTAGCAGAGTAATACCCTCTTGCCTCCCCTCCAAATGTTCATGTCCTGAAACCTGTAAATATGTTATTTACAACGAAAATGGGACTTCGAAGATGTCACTTGAGATGGGGAGAATATCCTAGATTTTACTTACTAGATTTTACTTACTAGGATATTCTAGAATATTTTTAAAAGCAGAAAACCTTTCCTGATTGTGTACAGGGAGACCTGACTATGCAAGAATGGTCATAGAGTTGTGTGTTGTTGGCTTTGAAGATGGAGGAGAGAGGACATGAACTGAGGACTGTGGGCAATCTCTAGAAGATGAAAAAGCAAGGAAATGGAGTCTCCTACAGAGCCTAGAAGAAGGAATTACAGCCATGCTCACACCGTGATTTTAGCCCAGCAAAACCCTTATAAGACTTCTGACACACAGACCTGTAAGATAATAACCATTTGTTGTTCTAAGGGTACTAAGTTTGTGGCAATTTGTTATGGAAGCAGAACACAATATATTTTTAATAATTAGTAGCCTTTGTTACAAGCCATCAGCATAGATACCCTCTGGGAAAAATAGCAAGAAGCAATAACCACATTGTCAACAAAACACATCCACAAACCTACTCAGGGCATCCTTTCATTGGGCATTACTTTTCCTAGACTCACAATCTAATACAAACCTGGGTTGCTCTAAATATTGCACAGTTAGGGGCACCTGGGTGGCTCAGTCAGTTAAGCATCTGACTTCTGCTTAGGTCATAATCTCACTGTTTGTGAGTTTGAGCCCCACGTTGGGCTCTCTGCTGTCAGCACCGACCCTGCTTTGGATCCTCTGTCCACCCTCCCCCCCCCCCCCGCCCTTCCTCATTCTCTCTCTCTCTCTCTCTCTCAAATACATAAACTTTAAGAAAAAAAAAATCCACAATTTAACAAGAAGAGAAGCTTCTAGCTTTGGCACACCAAAAGCATAAGATGCCTTAATAATATTGTTTGCTGGAGGCTGTTCGCACCCAAAGAGAAGAAATGAATCTGCAGGGCCATCTCTGCCTTGCTTGGCCTAGACATCTACCTTCCATGTCATAAGTAGTCTGTGGCCTTGAGTCCTTGGGTTTGGAATTACACATTTGCTAGGGTATAGGGGAAGCATCAAGTTTGGTTGGTACACAGACTACATTTTCACAGGTACATTATAATACATAATTTTGTATTCTACTTTTTTTCTAGCTCATGTCATAGCATAAACAAACAGCTAAAATAAACAGTGTGTACACTTCACAGATTATTCTCAAATCAGTGCAAACCCAAACCACTTTGGGAATTTCCCTCAGAGAGAAGTGTCCCCTTGCCTTGGGGAGAGAGGCACGAAGATTTCTCTCAGGCTTCCTTGTCCTTCAAAAGAAGCAGCACCTCAAAAGCCAGGAAGGAGGGAGGAGGGGAGAGAGGGAAAGGGGAAAAAAGAGGGAAAAGTGGGGGAGGCCAAAGAAAGGGAGAAGAAGACAAAGGAGGAGGAATCAGAGGCAGAGTAAAAGAGGAAGACAGAAGGGAAAGAAAGAGGGGCGCCTGGGTGGCTCAGTTGGTTGAGCATCTGACTTCGGCTCAGGTCATGATCAAATGGGTTCATGAGTTCAAGCCCTGCATAGGACTCTCTGCTGTCAGGACAGAGCCTGCTTAGGATCCCATCTCCCTCTCTCTCTCCCCTTCCCCCCTCAAAAAAATAAAACATTAAAAAAAAAAAAGAAACAGATATTTATATGAAAAAAAAAGAAGGGGTAGAAAGCAGAGCAGAGAGAAAGAAGGGAATTGGGAGAAAGAAGGGAGAGAGGGAGGGAGAGAGAGAGAAATTCTTTGGTGGAACAGTGTTGAGAAAACAACCAGTTAATCAAAGGGATTCCAATTTGGCCATGGACTGCCTGACTGTCCTTCCCGACTCATAGAAAAAGAAAACAAAAGCAAGGGGGAATAAAAGGAAGAGAGAAAGAAAAAGAGAGAAGGAAAAAAGCAGCAGAGCAGTTCTCCTGCAGCAATCTCACAGATGCAAAACCTTCCATTCTACTGACTCCTCATTAGCTTACCGAATCTGACAGCATAATTATCACAGCTGCTTCGCACTTAGAATAAATAAATACGAAAGTGGGTGTTTAAAATTTTTTGAGAAGGGAAATTCAGTCATCTAGACAGTCAGTAGGACAAGTTTATTTAAAACTTTTAGATTCTTATGTATTTAGATCATTTCGGAACGAGATAATGAGATAGTTGTCTTTCAGTCTAATTGAGTTCCTAAGCTCCTGGCTGTTGGCTGTCACCCCTTTCAAACTTTGCTTTAACTTTCCTTCCTTTAGAAATCTGATCCTGGTGTCTCCATTTACTCTTCCTGGGCTGATAACCTGGTGAAGGCTGGGTGCACTGGAGTGCAGAAAGTGACTTAATGGGATTGAGGAGCTAAATAACCTTTCACAGGAAACAAGATAATCAAATCTCTTTTACTTGCCCCTAATGGCTAAAAGAGAAAGCACGAGCTGAAAAGAAAGCTTGGAAATTAAACCATCATTTCAAAATGTCTTGTAATTTCCCTGTCACGTGGTTTTTTGTACTGCTTCACACATTGTCAATCCATCAGCTGGAGTTGCTTAGTGCATTTAATTATTCAGAGTGCACACAGCCTCGTGACTATGCAGTAATTTTAGCTCATGTGTATGTATATAGGCTTCGTATCTTCAAAGCCCAAAGGATCACACAGTACTACTTTAAGTCGAAGTTGCTAACTAACATGGAGTGCACTTAAAACTCTGACTGGGGGCACAGCACATATGCATTTCCGATTAAAGCAGATGATCTTTCCTTTTAAAATTCATAAGTGCCTATTTATCTTTTCCTCTCCCTCCCACCGCTCATTCTCCTAGGACCACATTTATGTGAACCTTGCATTCAGTGAGTTAAAAGCTTTATAAAATAAACATTCTGTCAATCTGGGGTAAAGGAAACTAATGTTAACCCATTGTGCAGACTGGGAAATTGAGGTTTATGAAGGCCAATAACACAAGCTACGTTGGAAAAAAAGAAGATAACTCAGGTCCTTTAATTCTCAGTCAGGAGCTTGGACTCCCAATACCATTTGCCTTACCTCATTCTTTTAAACAATAAAGGCAAGGGGAGCCTGGGTGGCTCAGTCGGTTGAGCAGCCAACTTCGGCTCAGGTCACGATCTCACGATGGTTTGTGGGTTTGAGCCCCGCGTCGGGCTCTATGCTGACAGCTCAGAGCCTGGAGTCTGCTTCCGATTCTGTGTCTCTTTCTCTCTCTGCCCCTCCCCTGTTCATGCTCTGTCTCTCTCTCTCTCTCTCTCAAAAATAAATAAATGTAAAAAAAAAACAATAAAGGCAATACAACATCAACATTAAAGAGAACTTTCAAAAAGGAAAAAAGTTACTCACAATCCCCCTAAACTAGGAAGAGCATTTTTATTTTTGTACTCTACCTTTCAGTTTTATTTATATGCATAATACATGTTCACAGGTACATTAAAATATGCAATTTTATATCTTACTTTCTTTTAGCTCACGTCATAATAGCACAAACATTTCCATGTTACCTAACATCCTGCGAATTTCTTTTCTTCTTTTTTTTTAAGTTGGCTTCATGCCCAACGAGGGGCTTAGACTCAGGACCCTGAGATCAAGAGTCATGTGGGCTCTACTGACTGAGCCGGCCAGGTGCCCCTCCTGTGAATTATTTTAAATGGTTACATAGAGGGGCGCCTGGGTGGCTCAGCTGGTTAAGTGTCCAACTTCACTCAGGTCATGATCTCACGGTTTGTGAGTTAGAGCGCCACATCAGACTCTGTGCTGACAGCCTCCTTCAGATACGGTGTCTCCCCTTCTCTCCGCCTTTCCCATGCTCATGCTCTGTCTCTCTCTCTCAATAATAAATAAAAACATAAAAAAATTTTTTTAAATGGTTACATAGTACTATATGTTGAGTCAATATAACATTATCCAATCTGTTTTCTAGTGTTGGATATTGAGACTGTTTCTTTTATTTTTATTTTACACATTTTAAGATAAAATTATAGATAACACTGCAATGAACTTTTATGCATCTAGAGTTCTTTTTGCTTTCTTTTTTTTAGGTTCAATTGTTTCTTTGAATAATTTCCAGAAACTAAAGTGTAGGGTTGAAGGTTGTGACCATTTTTATGGCTCCCGATATGTGTGCCGTAATGCTTTGGAAAGGTGTCTCCAACTTACAACACCACCAGCAGAATATCATTTTACCACAATCTCACTAACACTGGGAGTCATTAGGTTGAGGGAAAAAATAACTACTTTAACAGTTAGTTGTATTTATTTAATCACTGGTAAGGCTGTCTTTTTATTCCATATGTTGGTATGCTTTTTTTGTTTTCCTTATGTGAATTGCTATTTTATGCCTTTGCCCATTTTTTTGTTGGATTCCTGAAATCACTTTATAAAATTGAATGAGTTATAGTAAAACAAAAAAGGAACCAACATTGATTAACAAATCTTAAAACCCAGATCATCTGGGTGACTCAGTCAGTTAAGTGTCAGACTCTTGATTTCAGCTTAGGTCTTGCTCTCATGATTGTGAGGCTAAGCCCTAAGGCGGGCTCTGCACTGGGCATGGAGGCTGCTTAAGATTCTTTTCCTCCCTCTTCTTCTGTCCCTCCCCCTCGTGCACACGTGTGCTCTGTCTCAAAAAAAAAAAAAATCTTAAAACCCAAGGGTGACTGTGGATTACAAAACAAACAAAAACAAAAAAGAAAAGAAAAAAGGAACAGAAACTAAGACAAAATGACATTGAGGATTAAGGAAGAGGTGAGGGATATCTCTATTAAACAAAATCAAACCTTCTTAATTGTGAGATATTAAATATGTTACCTGGGGGCAAGTGGAATCTTTCCTGGTAGGGCTCTCAAATAAACATAGAGCATAATACAGTGGAAAGGTCACAGGGCTGGGAGTCATGACCTTGGTTCTAATCCTCATTTTGCTACTAAGTTTCCATTGATCTTTGGCAAGCAGCAATGAGTAGTGGGAAGAGTGGCTTAAGAGTCTAACCTGAAGTCAGACCTGGGCTCTCTCACTTACTAGATGCATGACTTTGAGCAATTTCCTTAGCTTCTCTCAGTCCCGATTTTCTAATATGTAATGTGAAGATAATAACTCCAGCCTCATCAATTAGTCTAAAAATTGAATGAGAATTTGTGTAAAGCACATAGATGCCCGATAAATGACAGCCACTATTCTTCCCAGAGAGTCAGGGACTCAATCTGTATAATGAAGATATGGAATAACAAGTCTCTGAGATCCTTTCCCACTCCGAGAATCTCTAACTTTTCCCTCTCTTTCCAGCATCTCTTCTAGTGTACTGGAATCTCTTGAGGACAGCTCTGAGCATAGAAGGTAAGAAGTGTGTTATGGAGGATACATCTTAATTTCTTGCTTGCTTCTTGCCTACATATCAAATAACGGAGGATCTGAAAGGTTAGAGAAGGTGGTCTGAGTTAGGTTACAAACTTCTGCAGGCAGAAAAGAGAGACCTGGCTCAGAATCTGCCTCTCTCCCTCCCAACCCTTGAGAACTGGCCTCTAGAATGACAAAAATATTCTGGTTAAATTTTGAATAGACTAGACAATAAAAGCAAGAACAAAATGGATTTGAAATTGGCATATAAAGAATGAAACTAAATTTTATTAGTACATGTTAAAGAACGTTTAAATTGGGGCACCTGGCTGGCTCAGTTGGTGGAGCATGTGACTCTTGGTTTTGGGGTCATGAGTTTGAACCCCACACTGGGGGGGTTTTACTTAAAAAGAGAGAGAGAGAAAAAGAGAGAGAGAGAGAGAGTGTGTTTAAGTTATAGCAACAAACCATACAGTAAAGGGTAAAAACCATGATGGATTATGAGTCAGGATTGTGCCACTATTATTAAAAAGAGGACAAGTTCACTATGATGTTAGATAGTATTAAGAGGAGAATGACATTCTTCTCCCTGGATGTCATTCCTCCTCAACCATCGAGCCCCCCTCATCTTTGAAGGCCCACCCACAAAGCCATCCTGGGTCCTCACAGCTGGAGTTAATCTCACCTCCTTTGAATACCCAGAGCACCTTGCACTAGATCTGTGGGTGTTTATATGATTTTCTCATTTCCTTAAGGACTATAAGCTCTTTGAGGACAGACTCCATGACTAATTCATTTTTGTACCACTCAGTATCACACTAATGACCCTCAGTAAATCTGGAACTGGAACATAATTTAATGAATTAATGAATGAACTGGAACATAATTCTCCCACTATGTTAGAAATCTGAGTCTGCAGTGGGTCCAGAGTCTCAGAGATCAGCAAAGTAATTGGAACAGGTTCAGAACAGAATAATGAAACAGAATGATTAAAGAATGAGAGAGGCTGAATCTATATTGGGGAGAAAGGAAGTCAAAGACACTCAGCCTAGAAAAGTGATATCACTTTGGAAAGTGATACCAAGGGATCTTCAAATATATTGAAGAGATAATATTAAAAGAAGGGCTGAAATTCTTTTGTTGGAGCAAAACAAAAAATTACTCGGATTTTAATGGGGCAATATGGATAGGGCCTGCTGAACAACTTCCAGAGGACAGACACTAGGGTGGTGGGATGTACTGGAGGGGTAAATGCCTTGATTTCTGTATGCCTGTAAAGTAAGACAACATTTGAGGAAAAAGACCCTGGTAAGCTGTTTTTGCAAAAAGTACTTGTGAAACAATTGTAAGCTTTCAAGTTTCAGGATTTTCTTTTTCTAAGATGCTGAAACCTGTTTTGAAGGAGAAGGGGGATTTAGTCCAGGAAGGAATGAGAAAGACTCAAGTCTGGGATTTGGAAAGCAAAATGGGACCAACCCACAGAGAGAGACAGCCTTTGATGTCCTGACGATCAAGGACCGAGGCTTAAGGACCAGACTCTTAAATCACGTGGCATTTACTGCCCCAGATTAAAAAAAAACAAAACTTTGTGGATCAGTGTCTGTGGTTCAAAATGGCTAGCTTCCAAAATCAGTCTTAACTTTCCAAGGGTAACATTTGGAAGGCTCCCTGCAAGAACGGAGTGGAGCCAGTTTCTAGAAAGGGCAGCTTAATGATTTTCTACTCCCCCCACCCTCAAATCATTAAACAGTGTTCCTTTCCCAGAGCCCAAGTTCATGCTGAGGGCAAAGGGAATTAAACGAAGAAGCTGAACCTGCAGCTAAGATTAGAGAGTTGCCAAGGACCTAATTTTAGGTCCTTGCTGCCCCAGCTGACATTCTGCGCTGCTGGCTCAGCCGTGAGGACCGCAAGTGTGGCCATGAGCCGGTGACTGAGAGGGGTGAGCATCTCCCTGGCCATCTGCAAAAGCAATTAGCTTGCTGTTGGGTGTGTTTTGAGAGAGACTACCAATAATTTCCCCATCAACAAATGTTTCTTCAGGTGTTCAAGAGTCAATAAGGGAAAATGTCAGCGCTTGCCAGAAGTTCCCACATGCTTGCCATTCTAATATTCATGCTTCTCCACTTAAGAGTGTGCTCCAAAAGGGAACTAATCTTGGAAACCCTGAATTTCATGGCAAGTAACCCCCTGCTTTCCTCTGGCTATAAGCTTACTGCCACAACCCAGAGAAAGTGTTGTATGGGACGTTTCAGCTTTGGGGAAATAGACATGGATAGATGGGAACAATTCTCGCACATTGTGGGGAGTTTCTCTGCCACTCTTCCACTGGGACTTAGGCTGTCCCTCCACGCTTCACATATTTCTCAGCCACAGGTTTCATGCTCAAATTGTTTTCTTCAGAGGGCAGACAATAAGAGCTGGCATCTCCCAGATCAAAGGGGAAACAGAATATATTTTAAAGTGACAACTTTGTTATCCTGCAACCAGAATAAAACCAGAATAATAAAATGATATAAATATAAGCTCCTAAATGATTCCATACTGAAATGCCACCAGAGAGCAAAATTTCTTGCATAATTATGGCAGGGAAACTCTCTTTAGAAACCACTCACAAGAGCATGTCTTATTTTTGCACAATTCTTATGCCCGGGGCAGCCCACCACAGAGACGGAGATTCTGTGTCCCTGCAGGTTGGGAACTGTGATAACTGTCTGGTGCTCTCTGTCTGCAAAGGAGGCTCTTAATAAAGGCTAACTGCCATGGGCAATGTAAAAGTAGGCTGGCACTGCCAGGCCAAGGGAGTGCATCCCTTAGATGTGTCCTTGGTAAGGGCCACTGCTGTCAAGGTGCACAGATTGGCCCCAGCTGCTCTCTCTCCTCCTCTATTTTTCCTTCCTATTTTCCTGATAGCCTTGCTTTCTCTGTCTTCTTGTCCCATGTCCTATCTATCTGTCGGTCTGTCTCTAAACCTATTTCTGCACCCCCTCCCACATGCACACACACACACACACCCCCAATCCTGCCCCCCTTCCCTGTCTCTTGGCGCTGGCCCTTTCATCTTCTCCCTCGGGGATTCGAGATGTCGCTGCAGGAAGTGCTTGTCGGCCGAGGCAGCAGCAGCAGAGCCCTGTGGCTTTGACAAACCTCATTTAATTGGGAGGAAGCCAGGAGAATTTGAAAGAACTGAAACATCCACGAAACTCCTTTTATCAGGCATAATTTAAACTCTGCATGGAAAAACCCCTATATGTATAAAGAAAAGTCAACTTCCCTCCTGCTGTGAGCACTCCTCTGCTCCCCCCCAGCGCAGGCAGGCTCCTGCAAGATTCCATCTTTTCATTTTTCTAAAAGTGTCAAAGTAGATTTGGGCTCTGTGGCTGGGTGAACAGAGAAGGAATACAGATGGGTCTCTCTCTTACACCCGCACATGGGTGTGCATGCTAACACACACACACACACATACACACAGCATAGTCCCTCTGTTGGTGGCTTTGCTTCAGATAGCCAGGAAGAATCAAAATCTGAATTACTAACAACACATCAGTTTGGACAATTACTCTTCATCACGTGAAAGCTTGTGCCTAGGAAATTTTGAAAGTCCCCAGTGGTTCTCAGTACGTGGAATAATAGATCCTGGAGGAGGACCAATGAGGGAGTTTCTTTAAGTGGGGAGAAGGGAGTGTGAGTGTGTAGGAGTGTGAGATTGTATGTGTGTGCGTGCACACCCCTGAACGTGGATATTTGCCTGAAGTGGTAGTTAGAAAGCCCGGGCCCAAGAGAAGAAAGCTAAAGAGGGATCTAGGGGTTCATACCGGGGACAGTGTATCAGGATGGGAGTAGGGGAGCAGATGAGGGTGCAGTGGGAGTGAGGATACTAGAAAGGGGTTAAGAATTGTAGGTTGCCTGGAACGTCTTTTGTTCCACCCATATGCCAGTGTCCCTCCCCTCCTTCCAAATTCCAATCCAGATTCACCTCCAGTTCAATCCATCTCATGTGAGTTATTCTAGTTCCTCCAAAGAATTGCCGTTAGCACACACATATCCTCAGAACATCTGTGGCTGATTATGTACAGACTTGAGCTGTTTAGATATGATTTGTGCTAATATGTGTACAAGGGTGCCCTGTTTCCTCTTCCTCACCCTCTTTTCCTCCCACGCTGTAGGATCCTTGAGGTCAAGGACAAGCCTCTTTCTTCTCTCACTTTTTATAGCACTTAATATGTTCTTGACACTTAATGGTGACTTAATAAATACTGATGACTAACTCTTCCTACAGGGTTAAGTAAGACATTAACCCCAGTTGCATGATTATGATTATTTTTGGAGATCCTAAATAACTCATTTTAATAATGAAATGCCTCAAGAAGTCCCAGACTATGAGCTCTGGGCTGTGACAGGACAATGTCCTAGATGCGGCAGAGCTGCATTTGCAGACCCTGGAGCCTTTGGCTGGACTGTATGTCTAAGCCCCTTGGGCAGCAACTCTTTCCTCTGTCCTCATTGTCACCCCTACATGCCTTCCCAAGTGCCCTCTTCCCAGTCTGAGTCCCTATGCCTTCCTTATTAGCTTTCTTTTCTCCTGCTTAGGGCTTCTGAAACTTTTTTTCAGTTGAATGGTGGATGTTTCCAAAGAAACCCTACCTAAGCATGGTCCCCCCCAAATAGCCAGGCCATGACCACACTGCCCACATCCTCTGCCTAGCCCTTCCTGGCCACATTCTGAGAAACATGAGGAGAGCTCCAGCCACATGATCTCTCAGGAGATTTCGGATTTGGAGGATGACTTCAGGCCCAGGCAGCAAGGCTGATTTCAGGGTAACTTGTGTTTCCCTGTGGGCATCCGGCCTGGGAGGACGCTCCCCTCCCCACAGTGCCCCACCCCAGTACTTCCTTCAGCAGCATCAAATTACCGATTGAGACAGGCCAGCTCTCCTCTTGTGACATCTCCATGTCACCTATCATCTTACTCTCTATGGAGAGAGAAGGGGGGTTGTTACAAACTTTGGTTTTGCCTCTCCTGGCAGATGCTAGCAGAAACAAACAACTCAGAGGCAACTTTCATCTCATCCAATGTCTAAGAGTGTATATGTGAAATGTTTGGATCATTACAAGGAGGTCTGTGTCACCTCAACCCACCAGTGTTTTTGAGTTTTAGAGAATCTCATAGAAAACTCAGGCAAGATTTGGTCCCCTCTTGCTTCTTCCAGGCAAACTGATCTCTAAGCTCATTTCCGGTTGCAAATTCTATGATTCTCCAGTGCTTGGAGAAGACACTTAAACACTGAGATTTGTACACACACACATACACACACACACACACACACACACACACGCTCTCTCACTCACCATTAGGAAGCTGGTGCAGCTGAGAAGGCAGGGCACTGAAAAAGTCATGAACCAGTGCTTCTTGGGCAGAAACTCGGGCTCTAGGAAAGCCTTTCAGCATTTGGGAGGCCAGGTCTTCAGCTTCAGGAACCCTGCCCAACCTGGAAAAGTAGAAGAGAAAAATAGTTTCTCCAGAGGTCTTCCTTCTGAAATATAAAGGGGGAAAGAAGAAAAGGACAAGCCTAGAAGAGAATTTCAGGTAGAATATCCTGGGATTAGTACAGTTGATGGCAAGTGGAAAAATAATGCCCACATAGGTACTCTTAACTATCCTCAATATGTTCTCATTCATCCTCCACCTCTCCACTGGGTACCACATGTACATACATAAAGGACCCAGAAATATCATTATAGAAGCAGAAATATGTAATTAAGGATGCTTCTATGAGGGACAATGCCCACCAAACAGAAAAGCCCAACTGGACATATGTTCCAAGGGTGATTCCTGGAGGGGAGGGAGGAAAAGGCAATTTTGGAAGGTGAAGCTTGGGTGGAAAATACCCTTATTTACAGTGTTCCTGAAGCTCAGCTTCCAGGGTATTACTTAAGAAGCTCTCTTGGTTCCCTGCTGAGATGGAGCATAGAAAGAGAGATAACTAAGCCGAAATTACAGTAAGCGCACATCCTCAAGTTGATCTGTGGTAACTGTGAATTTGCAGATGAGCGAATCTATTAGTCGAACAAGTACTATATGCTAGTAGGTGGTTGGCTCTGGAAGATACAGGGAAGGCTCTGCCTTCTGGCAGCTTGGACTAGTGGAGGAGTCAGATACGAACCAAATTATCATAGAGATGCATAATTACCTGTGAAGAAAACGCCCAGGTATCTGGCTTAGAGTCAGAGCTGGTCAGGGAAGGCTTCCCTGAGAAGGAAGCATTTGAGCTGAGAGTTGAGGGACTAGGACAGGAGAGGGGAAGGCAGTGCAGGCTGAGATCTGTGGTGCTCACACAGACCCCAAGATGAGAGGGAGAAGAGTGAGTTTACGGAAGGGAAGAAAGGCCAGTTGGCTGGCCTGGGACAGAGCGGGAGAGGGGATAGATATGAAGCTGGGAGGGTGGCAGGGGCTAAGCCTGCAGGACTTGTGAGTCTTAATTTTCTTATTTACTTAGAACGTTTGGAAGTCTTTGCTAATCTAGTGCCAATCATTTAAGTGCACCCATCTCTAGAGCCCACAGTCAGGTTTACAAGTGGGAAGCCACAAGACAGAAAACTGTGCAGATCCCAGAAGGCAATTAACTGCAGGCCTGATGTCTGACATTCAGAATGAAGTTGCATGGCCACGCAAATCCCCAATTAAGCAAAAATAGATGGGCTTATTTAATGTTGAATATACATACCAACCTAAGCGACAAAGAACTGATACCCTTCCCTTTCCCGGTGCCATGATACACTGATGCTGGAAGTTCTGGCCCAGAGCTGTAAGTTGGCCAATTTTTGCATAAGATTTACATAAGAGACTTTCAGGTGTCTGATTCCCATGACATAAAACTGTTTCTACAAACAGATAATTTTACCCTCAAACTTAGGAATAATTGCTTCATAGACTTAAGATAGAGGACAATTTGCAAATCCCCAGTCCTTGCCAATTTTCAGGCCGGTTAAAAGAAAAGGGAACATGGGGTGGAGGCCTGATCTTTAGCTTGTGGCCTGAGAAAAGTCTGGAGGGTATTTTTTCCATCCAGGGTGCCCTGCCCAGGCACAGGTTTTCAGGGACAATGAAATGGGGGTTTAGAGTGGGGAATGTGGTACAGATCACTAGTGCCTGATATCAATCTAGAGAGACTTTCAAGGAAAATCTTGTGAAATTCTTTTTTTACCTAGTCTGCTCTCACTATAGGTGGTGGGATGGGATATGTGCCAAATTTGGAGCCTGAACTCACTCTATGAAACCCCAAGGGTGTGTGGGTAGGTGTTAATGGTGAGGAGGGCACGATCCATCCATTAGCTTCTACCTCCACACTCCCACCCCAATCAATGGCTAGTTCTCTCAGTGTTCCTACCCATTGGCCCACAATAATTGAATTGTTAAAGAGTTATTCTATAGACGGTGCTTAGGAGCTGCAATCTCATTGGATAAGGAAGGCTAGGGAACCTATGTTGAACTTGAGTTAGCGTGGCATGCATATGCTTTATATTTAGACTAGGTAGCTGGGGAAGCAGGGAAAGGCTGACAGAACTTCTTATGAAGTAGTAGGGTCTCATATAAGAAGATCTGGCCATTTTCACCAGGCCAATGAAAGGAGAGTAGGTACTGATCAGCAATATGAAGACTTCTTTTTTCTAGGACTTTTCCTTTTCAACTAACCAGCCCTCCCCCAACCCTTCCCACAAGGTTGTATCAAGGCTTTTCCTGGCGCCTCCATTTGTTCTAGTCTCATGGCCTCCAGGCTATGACTGCTACGGCACACTTCTCCTGCTCCTTATCCCAGGAGCCAAGTTCATGTTGCTCTTCCCTGTATACAGTAGGTTCATGCCCTCCTGAATATGAGCCTTTACTAGCAGCACTTGTAGTGAGACTACCCCATCTGGAGAAGCGTCCTGACAATCTCTACCTTGTGATTGGCATATTGCACTCTTATTTGGGAGGGGAAAAAGGAGCCCTAGGAATAAAAATTTGCTTCTTTGGGCACAAATGTTAATTTACTTCCATGTTTGTATCATTCTACTTCTTTCTGCCATCTATAATCTTGCTTACTATCCACTGCCTTTATCATCACATTTGTACAAACTTGACACCTCCTCTAACCTTGCTAGAACAATTCTTCAATGGTTATGACCACTACTTTGGAAATGAAAGTTGGGATGGAAAGTGACACTAACAAAGGTTAATTTGCCTACCAGCACCTTTCCATATAGGCTAAATGTCAGTAAATATGATGTGTTAGGCTTGTGATGTTAAATCCCAAACATGCCAGGAGCATCTTGCAGAGTTAGGTGAACCCACACACCCAATTAATGGGAGTCTGTTAATAAAGACAAAAATCCTCTGATGAATCCTTCTTTCTAGTAACATTTCCAGAAGCAAGAAGTGTTCCATTGCCAGTATAATACATATTTATTAGAAACACTTAGAAAATGCAGAGAAAGAAAATTAAAACTACCCCATCCTTCTGAGATAACCCTCTTCACTCAAAGACAATCATTATTGCTTTGATGTTTGGTTTTTCATCTTTAGTCCTTTATTTTTAAGTGGATATATGTTTTACAAAAACATGCTGTTATAACCTACTTTTTGTACTTGACTATCTTGATCATCTTCTCGGACATAATTTTAATAGCTGCATAGCATTCTGTTATGTGGGCATACCATAATTTTCATAGCCAGACCCTTATCAAAGTTGTTTCCGTTTTGTTGGGGTGTGAGAGGCTACCATTAAAATCATGCTGTGACCCCTCAATGAGAAATCTTTGTGTACCTGTGCAGTGGTTTCCTTAGTATAAATTTTGAGAATTGAAATACCCAGGTTGAAGGACATACAACATGTTCAAGTTTTTGATTAAGTCTATGAGTTAGTTGTACTAATTTCCATTTCCACCAGCAGTCTGGAAGAGTTCCTGTCTCTTTGTGCATGGAAAACAAATTCATTCCAGCAGACCTGAGTTGTCACAGACCTCGTTGCTTATGAAAGTTGTAAAAAGAATTAAAATTGTAAATCAATCCTAAAGGAAGTGCTGGGTGTGAAGACATCCACATTTAATTTTAGAAGTCCAGAACAGAAACATAAACAATAAGAAAAAATGAAAATCAGGCTTTGTGGTTGTGTGAAGCTCCATTCACTGGCCATCACTCCACACATGTGAAATCTGGTGGTTCTCAGGGGCCTGAGGCAATAACCTTGACTTCTCAGCACAGGCTGGCTCTGAGTATAAAGAGCTCCACTGCTATTACTGCCACTGACCTTTGCAGTGGAAGGGTTTTATCTGTTTGCAGCGCAAGGCTGGTCATTGTTAGTTCGCCTGTGTTCTTTGTTGTTTTCTCCTAGATCCATAGAAAAAGAAAAAAAGGCAGGGACTTTTTTTCAATTTCTTTTTTCAATTTGTTCTTATTTTGAAGTAATTTTAGGTTTACAGGAGAATTGCAGGAATAGTACACAGAGTTGTACGTTTCACCTGCTTCCCCTAATGTCAGCATTCTATATAAGCATACTCAAATTATCAAAGCTGAGAAATTACTATTGCCACAATGCTACTAAGCTGCAGGCTTTATTCAAATATCATTGGTTTTTTCAATAATGACCTCTTTATCATAGTTCCAGGAGAGTGGGTACTTTTTTAATGTTGCCAGTTTAGGACATGGTAAAGCAGAAACCCACAATAAGAAATATATCCACCACTAAGAAGAAACAACATCAAATGCTGTTTGTAATTTTCTAATCAATGTAACAAATGAGTGTGCAAATGAGTATACTAGGCTCATGTTGATCGGGTCACCATCAAACCGCAGGCAATGTCCTGCGGTATATTTATGGCCCATGCACGGTTCTTCTGTACCTTGCAGAAATCGTGTAGAAAAGCCAGTTTTCAGCTCCTCTTTATCCATCACCCTTGCAACCTGACTCAACTGACAAAGTCACAGAGACCTGTACACCAGATAAATCTGGGCTCCACTTTACTTGCCTTGGTGACTTTGGCCAAGTTATTTCACTTCTTTGAGCTTCAGTTTCCATCTCTCTAAAATGGAACTTTGATGTGTGAGGAATAAATGAAATAATATATTCAGCACCCTGCTAGGCACATTGCAATCATTCTGCCTAATTTTAGTTCAATGACAAAGTCGTTTTCAGAGCTAAGAATTTTCTCATATGATAATCTAGACCAGTGTTGTCCAATACAACTTCCATCATGAAAATATTCTATTTCTGCCACATTCGATATGTTAGCCACTACTCACATGTGGCTACTGAGCCCTTGAAATGTGTCTAGTGCACCAAACAACTAAATTTAAGTTTAAATAGCCACCTGTGGCTAGTGGCTACTGAATTAAGCAGCACATCTCTAGACATTACTCCCTGATTTGAAGACCTGAGCAAAGAGAAGCCAGAAATCTGAGCTAAGGCAAAGTTATTGTTGGGACAAGGCAATGGGCAGAGGTGGTTGGTCTTTTGTGTGGTCAGAAAAGCCAGAGGGACATTCAGTGGATCCAGGTCCTGCTAGGTCTAGAAGGAAGGGTTGGTGGGGTGATAGCAGGAGGCTCGTGGCACTTTCTTCTGCCCTGCAACAGTGCCAACAGCAGCAGCAATAGGGTATGAAGGTGATTTTTAGTTTTGGACTTACCATTTATTTTGGAAGCCAATAGTGAAATGGAAGAAAGCCTTAGGGCAATGCCAAAACTCACATATTTCTAGCTGAGGCTAGGGAGCCTGACTGTACTGGCAGGAGAAAGTTTGCACATCTTGAATGAAATGGTAAACAGTGGTTCCCTGGAACCTGTCTCCAAAACAAGGGGAGGAGGGGGAGGTAGGTTTCAGGTGACCCAGTGAGCTTGAATATAAGAGGAGGGAGTGCAGCCCTCTGAGGAGACCTGTCCCTTCCAACAAGAGATCGTTGGTAGCCCACAGCAATATGTTTTGGCCTCTTTGTGCTCTGATATTCACTCTCCATGGAGGCTTTTTAAAGCACATGGACAGTAAGTATGAAAAAAATCAAACAAAATTTGGTTGGTTAAACCCTACCACATTTTCAGGGAAGAACAATGTTCAAATGTTCAGTTAGGATCTCTTCTCCTTCTCCCCACCTGCGAGAGTATGTTTTTCTTTGACATTTGAGCTCATTCCTCCTGTCTCTGATGTTTTCCTCACTGCCCTTTTTGCCTCCTCACTGAAGCTAAAAGAACAGAGCCTCGGCTAATTACTCTCAGATCAAATAATACTGGTTATTGTAATTGGTCATTGTCCGAAAACACTGAGTTCTTCTTAGCCCTGAGGTTGCCTGGCACGGCTTAGTTAGCTAACTATTCCGAGAATGTCTCTATTATCTGTTTTACTTTGTAAAAGAAACTAGGGATTTGTTGAAAGCTGGTAATAAAAGTCTGCCCTGGTCTGAGCCGAGACTGTGTGGAGAGGGCCTGGGAAAGCATGACCTCCATGAATCAAGCTGCCCCCCCTTCCAATAGCCACTCAATGATGTTATTTGGTTTCTCTGTGTTGGAGAATAATAAACCCACTAGGTTTTCTTGCAGGCCAACACTCCCTCATTCTCAGGGCCCCTGGCATGGTCGAGGGGCACAAAACAATTTTAATGACCAAACTCCCTGAAAGTAAAATGGTTCATAGAGAAAAGATTCACAGGTGGCTGACTCTCCCAGAGGCATCTTCCTGGGGTTTGTGGCCCCAGGGATCCAGGTGCTGAGGGCTGTGTGTTCAGTGGACTGAGGTCCAGGGAAATGTTCCTCTAACCCTGCTTGAAAGATAAGCTTTCCAAGGTGGTGCTTACCTGTTCCAGATGTTCTGAAGACTTTGAGGCTTAGGAAGTGAGAACCATTCTGGAAAGCATACACAGAAACATTAAAAACCAAAAATAACCCTAAATTCCCATTGCCAAAATATTATTAAAATTCTACATGTTCTTGGGGCACCTGGGAGGCTCAGTTGGTTAAGCTCTGACTTTGCTTCAGATTCTGTGTCTCCCTCTCTCTGCCCCTCCCCTGCTTGTCTCTCTCTCTCTCTCTCTCAAAAATAAACATAAAAAAATTAAAAGAAAAATTCTATACATTCTTCTTGGTTCAGGCAAAGACAGTTCAGGCATCAGGTAGGCATAATGAACAATGTTTAAGGCCTCTTCTCACTGTGGATTTTTATGATTCTGTGGAAGGTCACTATTACAGATTGAATTGTGTCCCGCTAAAATTGATACATCAAGGTCTTAACCCCAAATGCCTCAGAATCTGACTTTATATGGAGATAGGTTATTGCAGTTATAATTAGTTAAAATGAAGTCATTGGGATGGGCCCTAACTCAATATGACTGGTGTCCTCATAAAAAAAAAAAAAAAGGGAAAATTTGGATACAGGGACAGACATGTGTAAGAGAAGATGTTGTGAAAAGACCCAAGGAGAAGACAGCCAGCCACAAGCCAAGGAGAGAGACCTTGCCCTCCCAGCTGCCCTCAGAGCCCTCAGAGGGAAACAATCCTGCCAACACCTCAATTTTAATTTTTTAAAAATGTTTATTTATTTTTGGGGGACAGAGACAGAGCCTGCATGGGGGAGTGGCAGAGAGAGAGGGAGGCACAGAATCTGAAGCAGGCTCCAGGCTCTGTGCTGTCAGCATAGAGCCTGATGTGGGGCTCAAACCCACAAACCGTGAGATCATGTCCTCAGTTGAAATCAGATGCTTCACCGACTGAGCCACCCAGGTGCCCCCCAACACCTCAATTCTAGATCTAGCCTCCTGCACTGTGAGACCACAGATTTCTGTTGTTTAAGCCACTGAGTTTGTGGTACTTTGTTATGGCAGCCTTAGCAAACTAATATGGTCACAGTAATCACTAAAGTCAAACGAACATTTATTTAACAACTACTGTGTGCAGAACATGTACCACGTGCTGGGGAGAATACAAAAGAAATCAAAAGAAACCTTCCCAACATCGCAGAGATGACAATTCATTTGAGAACACAAAGTGTGCATGTGTGCGCGCGTGCACACACACACACACACACACACACATGAAAAGTCACGTGATGAATGATGGGGCAAAGTCTCAAAGGCTCAGAAGTGATAAAAAGTGATGGGACTAATGTTATATGTCACTTACAGTAAAAATGGAAGTGAATTCTGGCTTGAATAACCCCAAATGGACGATGATAAGATTTGTCGTTTTCTTTGGAGCACTCTTTACAACGTTCACATGTGAATACATGTGTTTCCATTATTCTTGGTATCGACACTATTTAACCCAAAATAAAACCACCAGAAAAGGGGACAATTTCTCATTCATTCAAGAAGTACTAACTGAATGCTTACTCTATGTACAGGCGACAAGAGATGCTGCAGGGGCTATAAACTGATGCTCCTTATCAAATCCCTTTATTTCCCACTCCAGATTGAGAAAAGAGTATTTCAGCTCTCGTTTAAAATGATGTTTCTTCCTTATGCTTTTCTTGGGCCTGAAATGTAAGTGTTTTTAAAAGAGCTCTTCCTCCAGCTCTTAGAGGAATGGAATACACCAAGACTGTTTATCCAACAAAGAATTTATTCATAATTGTGCAAAAAATGATTTTGATAATACTAGCATGTTCATGTCTGTATATGCATTAAAAAAAGATTTGGAAGACTATGCATCTGATAGGGATAATGGTTCTGGGGTTTACCCCTTACTTCTATGCTTATTTTCTTAAATGTACTTTTTTTTTAAAAAAAAAACCATGATTTTATAACTTCAAAAGTAAGTTCAATTAAAAATAGAATTTATAGTGCTAAGACTTTGTAGAGTGGAAGGAGTGTTCAAAGAAAGTGATTTCCATGGAGTTTTCAAGGTCAGACGTAATCAAATGAGAACCACCTTGCTGGCAGTTTACAGTCCCAGGTGGGCACAAAGGGAAGTGCTTGTATATATTGCTTCTTTACTCTCTATTCAGATGATTATGCCTAAATATAAGTAACCAGTAAAAATAAGAATATCTGGTATTTGTTTAGAATGTTTATTTCCAAACCACTTTTGGCTGCCTATTTATGGTTCTTTCCCGGCTAAACAAAATTAAAATATTTCCTCATTCAGTCATAAATCAATTTCCAGGGGCGCCTGGGTGGCTCAGTTGGTTAAGCAGCCGACTCCATTTCGCCTCAGGTCATGAACTCACTGTGGGTTCGAGCCCCACACTGGGCTCTGTGCTCACAATGCCACCCAGATTGCTTTGGATCCTCTGTCTCCTTTCTCTGCCCCTCCCCTACTTGTGTATGTATATGCTCTCTTTCTCAAAAAAACCCAAAAAATGTTAAAACAATTTTTTAAAATAAATCAATTCCCAACCAACATAAGGAAATCCATTTCAGTGCCCTCCCATGTTTTGTTTTTCTGGTCCTAGAGCCCTATGCACTGTGTTTTTGGGCCCTTAGTATTTTAAAGCTGTTTCTAACGTAAGTGTTGTTCTTTCAAAACATAGGTTTGGAATTAGCTGAATTAGGGCTTAAACACTGAACCTGGGGTTTGAAACTGCTGTGTCAGCTTCACTGAGACCTTAAGCAAGATAGTTTAACCAGAGCCAGCCTGTTTCCTAAACTCAAGTTGGAGGTCATATTCATCCCCCAAGGACAAAGTAATTCATTGAATTCATTGAGATTTGTGTGGTAATGAATGTAAAGTGCCTTCCTCTCAGCATTAAACAAAATAAATCCTGTTCTTCTTTTTCTTCCTTTGAGAAGTGATGAGCAATGTAAACCCTGTGTGGTTTGGCCCCAGGACTTGGGTTTTGAGTCCATACTATGCCACTTACCAGCTGTGTAGCCAAAGGGTATTGCTTAGGACTCCACAGGCCCATCTGCAGAAGGGGGATAATTTTTATTTCTGCTCCATCGGGTTGTCGTGAGAATAAGGATGGTAAGTGTAATATAAGTATTTCCTCACCTTTTTGCCTCTTTTCTTTCTGCCTCTTCTCTGGTCTCGTGTACCATGTTTTTCTCTCTATTCTCACCTCTCAGCTATTTCTGCCTTTTTGTTCTCCTTCAGTAACTTTCCATTGCATTGCAGTAAAATTCTAACGTGTTCCAAGCTCTAGTTCTTACAAATCCCCCTTGATTTCTTTTGAATCTTCAGTGTGGACCAGAAATGTGTTTCTTAGCTGTGTGCCGTGGTCACATGAACATAGGCCCAAACATAGGTTCAAATCTCCCTCCTGCCACTGTAAGCTCTGGGATTTGAGGGAAATTAATCTCTCTGGTTAAGTAACTCAGAATTTCCAAATCTGTAAAATGGGAATACTTTTCCAGTTGCTTGGGAGGACTAGATAAGACAAAGCACTTGGAATATAGTAAGGGCTCAATAAATGTTAGTTTTATTCCTTTTTCTTTTTCTTTTTTTTTTTTTTTTTGTTTTCACCTCTCATTTTGGAGAGGCAGCATGGTCTATACAGTGGTTCTCAGGCTAAGCTTTATGTTAGCATCAACTGGGAGAGTTTTGAACCGAAAGGAAACCCTGGCTCCACTGTACAGAGTCTGATTCAAGGAGCCTGGGGACAGCCCAGTATTGGTCTGTTATTGTGTTGTTATTAATGTCTTTAATAATCTCCAGGTATTCCTAGTGTGCCACTAAATGAGGCAGACAGTGCTGGTCTAACAAGGAGGGTAGGGTCGACTACTCATCAGTGACTTCCACACACTTCTCTGAGGCTCATTTCCTTAAACAAGCTAGTTGTGAAAATTCAGTTAATTAATGTATGTAAAAATTGAAGAACATAGTGTCTGATGCATACTTAATATATTTTTCAAAGATGTGAAAGGGGAAGCATGGCAAGGGAAAGATCAGTCCTCATACATTCTGCCTGAGAGCTGTCCCAGGAGGCAATGTAACAACATTGAATTTGAGGTTCCATGTCTTGCAAGACTGTGCTTGACTCTCTTCCCCCATCTGTTTTGTAGCTACATTAGCTCAAATGGGGGGATTGATGTGTCCAGGGTACAGTCAGGTTGCTGTTTTGAAGCACAGCTAAAGCCCAATGCTTGCTTGTGGCCTGCCCTCACCCCCACCCCCACTGTCCTGCAGATAACCTGATGCTGGATGACCTTGCCTCTCTCCCATTGATTTTTCCCAGTAGTTAAGCTGCAAGCGATCAATGAGAGAATGATCCACAAACAGAAAGTCATCCTACATAGCACCATTTCAAGCTTGTTTCTCTGGCTTCAGTAGCCTTTAAGATAATAGGTCTATAGGTAGCTTATTTCCCTTCTCTTTCCAAAAATGATGGTAAATCAATAGACTAAATTTTTCTCCATCTCTTCCTTCTACAATTCTTTTCTTTTTCTTCTGTAATTATTTTAAAAAGAGTTCTCACTTGAGTTCATTTGGAATTTGAGGTAGGAAAAGTGAAGAAAGTTGCAAAGGGGAACTTAAAAAGCCAAACATATTAATTTCTAAACTAAATGGAATAAAATTAAAATGAGGGCAGAAGTGTTGCTGCCATAATACAATAATGCATTTTTTCTTTAAATCTTATTTCTTAAGTCTCATTTCACAACAGACTCAAGTCAGTAGAGATTTGCCAGTTGATTGATAAAACATCACAAGAATCATCTTGAGTCTTAACTCAAGGTAAAACATTTTCTGGTTTCTATAGTCTTACCACAATAACCCTAAGGTTATCTTATAATGCAGCCTCCTGAACTACACCTCTGGAATTTCCCAGATACAATGCATTCTTAAGATATCATATATTTAAATAGTTGATAATGTTGTTAGCCTTATTTCACTATCTCAAGCAGTAACTTTAAAATTGCATTGCAAAAGACCATAGCTCTTCTCCAACCTCCGCCTTAACCACACTCACACCCTCACAGCTGCTTACTTCCTTGGTCTTTGGCTCAAGAAGTCTAAACTTGGCGCTTCTGGTGCTTTGCATTACCAGGCTTTAGATTCTGTTTGGGCTTCGTCAGCAGGACGCTGAAAGCCCATGATGCTCTCATGAGGGGTGCTCCTTGGCATTGGGACCTGGCACTCCAACTCACATTTATAGCTTATCACTTTTCTAACCCTGCATCAAAACTTTCTGTGGATTCTAAGAATATATCCCATCCTCTGAAGCCTCTTCCTAAGGTAATGGTCTCTGCAGAGGAAGGGGAGGCCAGGCCTTGCTCCTGGTAGGTGGAGAAGGTGAAGAGATGGACATAATCCAAGTCTCTTGTCTCCCCGGGGCAGAGGGTCTGGGGGAGTACCATGTTTAACATCTGTCCACCTCCACAAATGATGTTTGAGCTATAGCTTGATCATGCCTTTTGGTGTGTAATCGTGTTTGATGATGCATCATTTGACATTTACCACCGCTCCATAGTCTCTACAAATATTTAAGGGCCACCACATGTGCTCAGCACTGGGAATGCACAGACATGTATTGCCTATCCCCCAATGAACTTATGACCATATGATTTTCATGGTATTATGATTATTATCATCTCCTGGTCTTCTCCAGCCCCTCTGGCTATTCCTTCTCAGCTTCCAAAGGCCCCTTTCCCTCTGCCTGACCCTTCAGGACTGGTGCCCCAGGGTTCTATCATAGTCTTCTTTCTCTTCGCACTCTCCCTTGGGTAATTGAATTCACATGGGGGCTTCAGACACCACTTTAATCAGATTCCTTCCAATTTTGTATTTCTACATTGGACGCATAATCATAAGCTTGTATTTCTGACTGTTTTTAGATATCTTCATTTTGTGGTCTCATAGGTATCTTAATCTCAAAATGTTCCAATCTTATACTCATTACTTTCCCCACAAATCTGTTCCTTCCTTTTCTTTTCTGTGCCAGTGAATGGGACTCTCATTCACCCACTAGAATCCCATCAATTACAACCTCCCCTGCACTCTAACCACCTAGTTGCTTTTTAGATTTGTCCCTTTCATTCCTTATCCATTGCCACTGCTCTAGTTGCGACTTGTTATTTGTCTTCTAGAATCTATTATTTTTTATTGATTTTTATTTCATTAAAAAAATTCTTTTACTGTTTATTTATTTTTGAGAAAGAGAGAAACAGACTGTGAGTAAGGGAGGGGCAGAGAGAGAGAGGGAGGGACACAGAATCAGAGCAGGCTCCAGAGCAGAGCTGAGCTGTCAGCACAGAGCCCGACACAGGGCTTGAACCCACAAACCGTGAGATCATGAACTGAGCCAAAGTCAGAAGCTTAACTGACTGAGCCACCCAGGCGCCCCAATTTTTATTTTATTTAATATTTTATTTGTAAGTAATGTCTCCACCCAACACTGGGCCCGAACTCACAGCCCTGAGATCAAGAGTCGCATGCTTTACCAATTGAGCCAGCCAAGCACCCCTATCTTCTAGAATCTAAAGCATTGCCACATTGCTTCTGATCTCCTTGCTGCATACCTGATGTCTTAGTGGTTGATTTTGCTGTGTGTCAGGCAGATGGACTTGGGTTCTGTTACACCACCAATTTAATTTTACATATAGTATCCCAAGCAATTTAGTCGTTGTTGTTGATCATGATTAATTTTTATTTATTTATTTTTATTTAAACTTCAGTTAGTTAACATACAGTGCAATATTGGTTTCAGGAGTAGAATTCAGTGATTCATCACTTACATATGACTCTCAGTGCTCATCACAAGCGCCCTCCTTAGCAAGCAATTTTTAAATTTAAATCCTGCCATATCACTTCCCTGTTAAAAATTATCCAATGCCTTCTCTTTGCTTATTGGTCAAAGTCCGAATCCTTAGGATGATTACAAAGCACTTCTCAATCTAGTCCCTGTCTACCCTTCCAGGTTAATCTCCAGCAATGAACCACCACAGCGCTAACATTCTAGCTTCCTTGAGCAATTTACCTGCTTGGTACAATATCAAATAAACCTCCTTTCTTATTCCTTTGTGTCCAGTTCCGTTGTCTGGAATGTTCTTCCGCTATTGCTCACCTAGAGAAAGCCCACTTCGTCATCTTTGAGACCCAGCTCTGTCTCTTTCTCTCAAGAAAAAAAAAAAATCCCTAAATTCCCCAGGCAAACTAAGGGTGCCTTTTTCCTAGTGTTCCCAGAGGTCCCCAGGGGACGCTACTAGAATACTTACCAAGTTGTATTATTTATATTTTTCCCCTCTAGACTATATTCTTTGAAGGTAGATATCAATGTCTTATTTTTATTTTAATCTCCTAGTCCCTAGCACCTAGCATTCATAAATATTTGTTAAATGAATGAAAAATTGATGCCTGGATAAAAAATAAAAATGAAATAAATTTACTAAACTTTATCCTTAAAATGTAAAAGTACCTCAACAGGGCCTATGTGCATGTCTTGCTCTGTGCCTTACAGAGATGGGTGGAACGAGGCACTGCCCATGAAGGTGGGGAAGGAGACTCTAGGTTGAGCCAGTTTCACGATATTTGGGATCTTAAAGCCCCTTTCTTGAACTGAGAAGGAATATAGCAGGGTTTCATTAAAAAAAATTTTTTTTACCTGCTTTCACTCATTTGCAATTTTTCTTATTCTTAACTACTTTAAGATCATCTAGTCCTCCTCAATAAAAACTAATAATTGCCACCAAATAAATTAAAGATGAGAAAACTAAAAATAAATGTGGAAACTAGAAGAAACTATTAATGAAGATCAAAGTAGGCTGTGTATCTAAATGAACTTCACTGACTGATTTGGGGGACGGGTTAATAAAGATGTTAATAGTAACTCCCTAGGAGCCTTCAGCAGCCTTGCCGAAGTGCAACGGTAATGAGCCCAATCAGGGTTCACAGATTAGCTGTAGCAAGCAAGGGCTGCCCGAGTCCCAGGATGGGGACTCCATTCACATTACATTCCAAAAACATGTCACCAAGCTCACAGATTCTAAAACCACCTCCAGTTAGAAGGGCATAATCCTTTGGAGATGAACTTGGAAAGTGTTATTAGCTGATCCCCAGTCTAGGGCATTGTTTAATTACCATATCATCATATTTGCCCTTTGATAGCTGGAAGGTAAGGTGGAATGCAGCTGTAAGCACCACCTTGAAACCCAGTAGGTTTGGACATTCTGGAGCACTCCCTTCCCAGCTAGGTGACCCTAGGGTAAAGTAGGGATGATAACATTGCCCCTTTGTGATAGGGCTGTTGTGAATCAAAGTAAAATAATGTGAGTAAAGTCCCTAACTCATAGTTAGTGCTCAATAAACAGTAGTTATTATTACCCAGAAATAAGGTGAATAATAACTTACATGTACTTCCTTGGCCAACTGTGTAGAACAAGGATTATTAGAGTCCTAGAGGATGTGATTGGAACTAGAATTAGACATTTTCTAACTCCTGATCACTAATTTCATTTAACAAATATGTATTGACTCACTACTATGTGCCAATTAGGGGGCATGTGTTAAATGCTAAAAGCACTAGAAGTGGTCAAGTTTGCTCTATAGAAAATTTAAGTACTCTTTCTACCACACTAGGCTTTCGGTGAAATCAATAAAGATGATACTGATGCCTTCTGTGATTTAGTAGCTTTTACTAGACACCATTATGTAGGACATAGACACTAAGGATTCTGCCAGGGAAGAGCCCATGTCATAGCAGGCAGGCATCTCACAGTAGTTAAAGTGGAGGGTGCAGAATGGAGCCTTCACAAGAGATGGCCTTAACAGGTGCTCACACTGACTTAGGTAGAAATTTGAAAACTGAGGGTTGGCTTTTAAAGAGTATGAATTCAGGCAAGGTTTAGGCCTAAGCAAGCTAACATAGAAGTCAGTTCTTGCACTGGGAGGTGTGCCTAATATCTAGAGGGAAACCAAGAATTCTAAGGAAGCTAAACATAAAAACAGGCATAGCTTCAGTTCTCACACACCTGCATTGACTCTGAACTCTGGCAAGTCACTGAACTGCTGAATGAACTTCTGTACTGGGTAAAACAGAATGGGAACTAACTTGTTTTGTGCACCTACTAGAAGTTAGGGGCCATGGCAGATGAGGTTCAATAATTTCACTTCTTTCTCAGAACCACCCTGTAAAATGAGACAGAGGGATGCAATATGCCCAATGGGAAGAGAACAAGGTTTGGTCATGGATTGACTCATCTCTAATCTAGGAAATGCCTCTGGGTGGACCTGGGAGAAAACCTGCCTCCTCATGCATAAAACTGTGCTACTCTCAGCAGCATGGCCCCTGGTAGGCAGTAGGAAGGAGGAGCAGTTATGTGTGTTCTGTGCCTGGTACATGGGAACACCTAAAATGACAGAATTGCTTCCATTTCACAGACTGGGGAACTTCCTCAAGTGCCCCAGGTAATAAAACGTGGAGCTTGGACTTGCTGTTTCATGAGGAGGTGATGTCCATAATTAAAACCTCTCCTATCAGTAATTTTCCCTAGTTCATCCCACTGCATAACTCCATTGGCAAAGTGGATGCTGATGCAGATCTTACATTGTGTTCAGAGCAAACACACAAAGACCTGCTCAGAACCCTCTGAGCCCAAAGCATGGTAGCTCTTTGTCATCCCAATAGGGACAAGGGTCATTTTAGATTGCAATCATCATCTGTCCCATAGTGGTGTCAGATGAAGTGAAGCTCTCACACTGGATTTCAGCTCAAACTAAAATATTCCAAGAGTGAGGTTAGATTGCTCTAATGTAATGCTATCTGCTGTTGGTATTCCATGCCCGTTATTTCTTGCTTCCACCTGGTGGTCAAAAGTTGAAAAAGCAGGCATCATGAAAATAACTGGGCGTCAGTAGGATCCTTTTGCCTATGGTTTATGGTACATCTGATTCTGGGTCCCTGCAGGGCTTTTAGTAATGCTTTCCTGCCTTTTGATTTCCACTAAGTTCCTCCAGTGGAAAATCTTTCCATGTGCAGTGTTCTTTCCTGGGGCTGAAAGAACCAGGATAATCCCGGATGCTTCCCTGCAGCTGAGCTCATGTCACAAATCAGGCATGATTTTCAGCAGATATTTCTTTAAAAGTTTGAAGGCCTCTGCAGACTCTATTCCCTTCTCAATGGGAACAGGCATCAAAGAGACAGGAATAAAATGCTTTGCACGCACATCAGGAACTAATTGCCAATTTGGCAAATGCATTGACTAATGTCATGCACTGTTATTTCTAAATCCTCTCCTGTCCTTGACCCCCAGTATCTAGATGTAAACTTGGAACCATTAGTGGAGAAGGATAAAGTCTTCTGGTGCCTCAAATGGAATTGAGAGGGATTTAAACTCAGCGCTTTTGAGTGTAGTGAAATGAACCCAGCAGTACATTAATGCTAGGATTTGAGCTCACACAGCATGAGCGCTTTCAAAACCCGTGTTTAAGGAAGCAAACAGAGCCACAGCAGACCCTTTCAGTGGAGCAAAAGGAGTTGGATGAAACAATCAATGACACATTAAAAACCACAACTGGGTTGCAATCATGTGGGCACAAAAAAATTTTTTCTTTATCACAGGATCTTTGCATCTAATGAGATGGTGACTGGACAACCTCCAGAGGAGTAAGGCCTCCGTTTACTTTCACTGAGAAACGTCTAAATATTTAGTTGGTTCTCCTAAAAGCCTTACATGATTCTGTAGCAAACTGGTCCCTAAGGTATGATCTTATTAGCTCTATATTGCCATTGGAAAATCTATTTAAAGGGAATTTGGAAAAGAAAAGAAGGAAGATATTACCACTCAAAGTATAAATGTTAGCTTATTTTTTTTCTCTTTCAAAATTAACTATTTTTATGCCCTCCAAATACTTAGCTTAGGAACAACACCCTGCCAGCCTTAATTGATTCTAAACGGCTCTCTATTTCTTATATATTCTTTATTCTTACTGATTTTGTTGGAATTGAAGTGCTTGAGGCTCAGAAGGGGAGGGACTCCTGAGTACATTTTGGGGGTGGGACTATAGGTGAAGCTAAGAGCACCAGGGAACTTTATAAAATTGTCTATAGGGGTCTACCCTTTAAATTCACACTACTGTCTTGTATGAGCAGATTTTAGCCAAGACCAATAACCAGTTTGCTCTAAGCTTCTGGGATCCTCTCTGCCATAAACCCAGTACATCCCAGAGATGGCATCAACTGGGGCTTTAACCTTTCCAGTCTTTCTGATACTAGAATCCCCTCCAGCATGTCATTCTTTATTATTGCTTCCTATGGACTCTTATTAAGGATCACCAAAACTTCTCCCCTCCCCCTTGCTGGAGGCCAGCACAGCCCCAGTTCACCGCCAGTTTGATTAATGTGTCTTGGCTAATTGTGTGAAAGATGGCAGGCCTTTAGCAAGTGTGACCAGTTTATTGTTCAGCCAATCACAGGCGCCTCAGTTAGCATGTGAAAAGGGGGTGTTTTGCTGGGGGGAGGGTGAGTGTTCTGGCGGCTGAGTCAAAGGCGGAGCATTTTGGGGGGTCACAGAGCAACACCCACTTCTTTGAGGGGATGTTACTATGCTCTACTAAACCTGTAAACCTCTTACTCAAAGCACTTTTTTCTCCTCCCTCTTTTTTCAAGATCTTTTTTTCCCATGGTGCAAGCAGGCAAGCCACTGGCTACTCTGCAGATGGAGTTCACGTTCCAGGGTTTTTAATATTTCACTTTTATATTTCTGTTAGAGAATGATCCTGCTGAGAGTCTGGGAATCTGTGCTCGTCAGAACCCCCTTACTGACACTTGGATATATTGCTCTGAAAGCTATCCCAGGAGAAAAGATTAAACAAAAAAAAAGCCTACTTTTCAAAGCCTACTTCTCAATCTGCCCACATCAAAATAAGACAACTGGCCCTTTGAAGTAGAGGACACAGAGTTCTCAGCCAGCTTGCTTAAAATGGGGGGTAGGAGGGAAGGAAGGAAAGAAAGAAAGAAAGAAAGAAAGAGAAAGAAAGAGGAAGCCTAATGTCTAAAATTATATACTCTCTTCCCTTGCCCAGATTTAATCAGGCACACGAGTCTGAATTGATGATGGCTTAAAACCTACAGTCCTGCTCATCAGTGCCCAAAGAAAACAAGTAAGTGGCCAGAGAAACCTGTCCAGGTGGGTCAGCACCAGGTGTTTTTTTAAACCTATGCAAACCGAAACTGTGTTGTCCTCCTAGACATAGTCCAGACAAGGTCTGGGAAAGGGTAGAGTAGGCATAGATGGACACTGGATAGTCCTCCCAAGTTCTGAGCTCTTGGCTCTGGCTGAATTCCAAGTTGGGGGCTCTTACTACTACTTAGAAAAAAAAGGAAAGGAATGGAAATCTCATCCAGAATACTGTTACTGTTCTTTCTGATATTTTTCTGGCTCCCATACTTTCTTCTGTTCTCTTAATCACTGGAGTTAAAGTGTGTGGAAGCAGTAGTGGCCGTTCAGTGATGGGGGTGGGTGCGGGATGGTTCAAAGGGTCTTCTCAATCGATATAAGGGGATGGTCCCAGAACAAAAATGATGACCCTTTTAAAACACAGTCCCTATGATTGAGTTATCAATAGTCCTGACCCCATGCTCAAGACATGCTGGACTTTTAAGATTTACAAATAAAGAGTTAGACATCCTCATCATAGCTAAGTTTACAGCTCTCTCTTCCTTTCATAAGCTTGGCCTGGCCTATGGCTACACAGTGCCCGAAGCCATGGAAGCAGGGCTCACAAATGATCACCACCACCACCACCCCCAATAAGGAAAGCTGGTGAGATAGTGTAGATGAACGAATACAAACCCAAGTTCTCAGAGATCCAAGAATGTACTATATCTGTCTGTGTAAGGACCCAACACATAATATAGTGCCTGGCAGATAGTGGTGTGTTCAAAATTTTTTGGCTTATTTGAATTAAATTGAATCCCTACTAGAAAAACAATGCAAAGTATGAACCCTATTGATGTTGGGCCTGGAGAATTCTCTTCATAAATAAAAAATTGCACATTACTTTGAAATGACAGCAAAATGAAAAATGCAACATATTTCTTGCTGTTTTATTGGGACCCAGTTATCTTATTTAGTACAGAATCTGGCAGGGAAGCATTTTGAACATGTTTCTATCATTATTGTTCTCACCAAGGCATTCTATGTTTAGGATCACTGCTTATTTGCCTGAGCCAACCTGAAACACAAACGTTTGAAGTTTGGAGGAATAGCATATGCTCACCATGGCAGCTTAGTACCGACATCATCCAAATTGTTTTCTATAACCCATTTGTGACCCTAAACTTCTGCTTGCATCCATAGTAGGAAGCTGAGGGGTTCCATTTTCACCTGTAGAGGGGAGTGGGTAAGGAGAGGCATAGGCAGGGTGGGGAAATAGAACCAGGTTCTCCTAGAAACCATGGCAACTGGAGATAGAACTATCACAGACTGTACCATGGTCTCTATGAGAAGCCTGTTCTTTTTTCTATTTCAGACCAGAAGGAAGAGACATTATTCCAAGCCTTATGGCCAAAGTGGCATTTTTCTCAGGTGCTAAACTCAAGCAAAATAGTTAGAAATGGTAAACTATTTGTAAATGATCCTGAGGCCATTTAGCAATGCAAATGATATAAAGCAACTGAATGACTTTACCATTAGTCTTTCACTTGCGGTAGGGCTTTCATTACCTGGTCAGTTCAAGATGCCTGATCCCTATGAATAGCTGTTTGAGCATAAGTATTATATGATGGAGAAAAGAAGAAGAAAAAAATCCCCTGCCTTTTATGTCTTTTGTTAGCCTCCTTTTTTTTTTTTACAAAAATTTTTTAATGTTTATTTTTAGTTTTGAGGGGGGAGGGGCAGAGAGTGAGGGAGACACTGAAGCAGGCTCCAGACTCAGAGCTGTCAGCACAGAGCCCGACACGGGCCTTGAACCCACAAGTGGTGAGATCATGATCTGAGCTGAAGTTAGACACTTAACTGACTGAGCCACCCAGGTGCCCTTGTTATAAATTGCTTAATTGCTTTTTTAAATTCCTTAATTGCTTATTTATTTATTTATTTATTTATTTTTAAATTATAATTTATTGTCCAATTGGCTAACATACAGTGTGTAAAGTGTGCTCTTGGTTTTTGGGGTAGATTCCTGTGGTTCATTGGTTACATACAACACCCAGTGCTCATCCCAATGCCCTCCTCAAGTGCCCTCCTCAATGCCCTTCACCCATTTTCCCCTTTCCCCCACCCCTTAATTGCTTTTTGAATCTTCCTACAATTTCTTGTTCTCATGAGATCCTTTTAGGATAATCTTATACCAATGTTAGTAATGACAACAATTTGGAGAAAGTCCATATTTAGTGATGAGTCACTAAAAGAATATAAAGACTAGAAAATCTGACTTGAGCCATAATCACCCTAATCTTGTCTTTATCTGTACATATCTACCTCCCCTTTAATCCTGCCAGCAAGAGTCCAGCTTTGGTATAGTCATTACTTGCTTCCCCAGCCTCTGATACAATCCTTCATCCTATAGCTCATTGCTTGTCTCCTTCCTTCTGTCTCAACATCCTTGAATGACTACTGGGTAATCTGATCTCTCTGGCATGGCCTAGGGACCATTCTCAAAGACTTCCCCCAAAGGCAACACTTCCAACACTTCCAAATTCATTCCCAGGAGCCAGTCTTGAAGGACCAAATCAGTGATGAGAATGACCAAGTGTTAGGCCCAGAGACAATAGAGGAACTCTTGTATAAACTAGAAACATCTTACCTGGCCAGTCCTTGACCTAATGAGGCTCTACCTCCCCTCTGTTATATTAGCTTTCTTTTTATACTTTATGAGGTATAATAATCTAGCAAATAAAGTCAATAATAGTCATAGGGCTCAAAAATGAGACCATCTTTTGAGTTCTTTTGAGCCATTGGATATTTGGAAATGGATGTGGAATCCACAGCAATAGTCATTCCAAATTCTTATGCAGCTTGCTACTCGTGTTGTATAGAGTTGGAGAACCTCAACTGCTATTTCAGTGTCCTTCTCATAAAAGAATTAGCAGGGAATATAGGAATCTAAAAATTTATCTAGACCCATCTTTACTGTTGAGTTAACAATAAAAGAAGGCCACCCTATCTGTGTAGCAAATGCTTTCACATTGCTAATTCTCAGAGCATTCCAGAAGCTCAAATCAATATTACCTGGATTGTAGTTAGGTAGCTTGGAAACTCCAGGCCAGGTATCCTCTGTAGGGACTCCTAACACCTACATAAAGCCAAAGAAAGACAAAGAAAGATGAGGCAGGAGACATGAAAGATCAATGGCGAATAGGGAACAATTTGTTACATATGTCACATTATGCCAGCTGACGTTCATAGGAAAGAAACTTGAGTGTTCAACATTTGCAGTTTCGTGGGCAAAACTGTAGCATATTCTTAAGGTCTTGTGACGGTCAATTTGATGCCCAACTTAACTGGGCAAAGATAGATAGCTAGTAAAATATTATTTTGGGGTATGTCTAATGAAAGTATTTGTGGAATAAATTAATATTTGAATCAGCAGAGGAAAGAGTAAAGAAATATGCCATCAGAGTAAAGAAATATGCCCTCTCCAATGTGAGCAGGCATCACCCAATTGGTTGAAGGCCCATATAAAAAGGCAGAGGAAAGGCAAATTCTCTCTCTCTTCTTGAGCTAGGGCATCCATCTTCTCCTGTGCTCAGACATTTGAGCTACTGGTTCTCTGACCTTCAGACTTGGACTTACACCAGCATCCCCTCAGTTCTCAGTCCTTTGGTGTCAGACTGAATTATACCACTAGCTTTCCTGGGTCTCTGACTTGTAGATGGCATATCCCAAGCATAATCACATGCACTGATTCCCATAATAAATCTCCTCTTATGTATCTCTATACATCCCATTGGTTCTGTTTCTTGGGAGAACATGAATACAGGTCCTGAGCCTGTGTCTTCACTAACTCACTTGTTCTTATTCTGAGGCAGATCATACAGCCTTGCTTAAAGTCATATTCTCATCACTATCTTTTGCATGGTCACCATATAGCAGGACGCTATTTTGGGAACTGGGAATATAAAGAGGCAGGAGTGACTTCCTTTTGCTTTACATTAGATGAAAAAAATACCCCCCCGCCCCACAACAACAAATGACACTTAGCCTGAATTATGCCTCAGCATGAGCATTCACCTGTTTCCCGATGTGCTCAAATTAAAAAGGATTCAGATTACTGACCTTTAGGCAGTGGAATGCTGGCTAAAAATGATCCCAAACCTAACTCTAGTCCTTTCTACCAAATTCATCTCATCTTGTTTTCTTGGTGGCCTGGCAGCTTAGAATATGGTATTCGACTTTTAACTGGTGGGTGTAAAAGTAACATCACTTGAAAAAGAGCTCACTTATGCTTTGGATTACCAAATCGAAGCTCTATTTTGTAATTAATATGAAAATAAAAGTCTTTTGGAGTACAAAATCAAACAAAACACTTCAGATTTTGGTTAGTGCTTTTACTGTGAGTTCTTTTGTGGGCATTATTTTACCATTCTTTTACCTTAACCTTAAAAGCCAATGTCAGTTATATCTGGGAGCTAAAATAACATTATTTCTGCAAAATATTAGCAAAGTACCAGTAGCTTTCACTACCCAATATACCTCTGCTTAGAAGCATATCTCAGCATAACTGTTTTTAGAAGCATTTCTCATAGAAAGAATCTAATAAATCCATTTGTAAAATGCAAGATATAGATACCAGCCCAATTGTTATGGCAGGAAGTCAACTGCCCAACAATGACTAATAATAATCAATGAAGAATCCAGAATCTTAATGTCTACCAGCTTGCTGACTAGGACTCTGGCTGAGAGGTACATTTTGTGGTGCCGGCTAAGACTGTCCTCAAACAAAAGACACTGAAGTGCTATTTTCTCTCATACAATAAAAAAATCATGCCACCCAGGAAAATCTTTCTTTGATCCATTCCCTAAACAAACTGAAAAGCTACTGAGAGGATTATAGGCTTTTCCTATCAACCACTCTGAGCCTGAGGGAACACTAAGAATCCTGGAATCCATTTTGAAAAACCAACTGGACTAATTCTTCTTTTGTGGGAGAGGGTCAGAGGATGGGAGGCTGGTTCTTCTTTTTTAACCTACCATCTTATATATTTGCACAGATGTGCATGTAAACAAGTGATTCACAGGCACCCATACTGGTGGCTGGCAAAGCACAATGAAAGGAATGCAAAGACAATGAAGAAAAAGCAACAAAGGCAATCAATAGTGACCACATCCATATTTTCTCTAAAGTGACAGTTACTAGAATTATTGGTTATTTTGTATTATGTTTAATTAAAGCCAATAAAGTGGATACCAAATAATTTTTAATATTATAGTAAAAACTTTAAGCTTGAAAATTTTTGAAGTTTAAAAATTCAGTCTCCTTCATTTGGAAATTTGATGCTCGGTTTCTATTTGGAAGTTATTGAATTTGTTTTCACTTGAGAAAATTACTAAATCTCCACTTCACTGTCTGTGAAACTGAAAACCAACAATTGTTGACTTATTCCCTCCCTAAAGGCTCTTAAAAGGCAGCCAGTTAGTGCTATGTTTGAAATCATAGTGGGCTGCATGGGGCTGTTTTCTGCCTTTGTTGGAATGGAAACTGAAGGCATTTTGATTAGTGAACTTAAAGTCTGCATAGTTTATTTTATTCTGATTTTAGAACTGCATCTGGGATTATTTGCTAAAAACACATGTTATAAGAATTAGATTTCTAAAAAGTTGATCAGAAGGAGGTGACAGCTATTCAGATGAACACACACACACACACACACACACACACATTTTAGAAAGGTGGCAAAATAAAGATTCAGGATTTCTCATTATGTTTTCATTCCTAAGAGTGAGAGTGAGATCTCAGCACAAATGTAAGGGATATTGTGGTTAAAGATTAGGAGAGTGGAACGGACCCATTGCTTTCACTTTTTGTTTATTTATTTATTTGTTTATTTTTGGAGAGAGCATAAGCAGGGGAAAGGAGCACAGAGAGAGAGAACATCTAAATCAGCTTCCACACTCAGTGTACAGCCCAATGCAGGGCTCAATCCCATGACCCTGGGATCATAACCTGAGCCAAAATCAAGAGTCGGATGTTCAAATGACTGAGCCACTCGGGCACCCCGAACCTATTATTTTCAAAGAGCCAACTCCTACATCAAATATCACGGAGCCTGAAAGAGCTTTCCTTTTTCATCCATGTAGACCACGTTTAATGAAAACACTAATTCCGGAGGTGCTTGTAAAGTTTACATTTCTAACTTGCTTGAACGGTAGTAGTATATAGGACAACACACTGCTGAATGTTCTCAATTTGTTCTCAGAGCATGGAACGGTGACTGTGACAACAAAACCGTGTCTCTACCTCAAAATTGTAAAGCAGTTCAAGAGGAGATGACTTTCCTCACTTACACACAAAACCCCCACTCTGGCAATATCTCTCAAGAAACTCATTATCAGAGGCTGTTAGCAAGAATGCTCCAGATGCCTGCTTGAAGCAAGCAAACTTGAAAGGGAGCAGAATCTTGGATAACAACAGTGTAGTTTAAAGCACTTTTACAACACGGATGAAACTTTAGAATATAAGTGAAATATAAGTGAAATATGGGGTGGCTCTGTTGGCTAAGTGTCCAACTTTGGCTCGGGTCATGATCTCATGAGCTTGTGAGTTCGAGTCCTGCATTGGGCTCTCTACTGTCAGTGCAGAGCCTGCTTTGGTTCCTGTCTTCCTCTTTCTCTGCCCCTCCCCAGCTCGTGCTTTCTGTCTCAAAAATAAATTTTAAATAAACAAACAAATAAATAAATAAAAGTGGAATAAACCAGACAAATACTGTATGATTCCACTAATATGAGATACCCAGGATAGGCAAATTCGTAGAGACAGCAAGTTGAAGAGAGCTTAACAGGGGCTTGAAGGAAGGAAGATGGGGAATTAACATTTAATGGGTACAGAACTTTTGTTTCAGGTGATAAAAAAAAATTTTGGAACTGGATGGTGGTGATGCCTGCACACGGTGAATGTACTTAATGAATCATATACCTAAAAATGGTTAGACGGTAAATTTTATGTATATTTTACCATAATGACAAAAAAATCAACAACAACAAAAAAGGAAAAACATACAGATGACTATAGTATATGGCATATAAGCTACAAGAGACAAAAGAATGAAGTGCATCACGGTGCAAATGAGGTCAGGATAAGGAAAGAAATGGAACCACAACCAGAAAAGCACCTCACACCTTAGGAATTAGGTTTTGGAAGAGCAAAATAAATAGTATACTTCTCTCACACTAACACAGTAAGCCTTTGTTTTATCAGGGTTCTGTGGATATTTAGCGTCTCATCTTCTGTTGACAAGGACGCAGGGCCAAATACATGGTAGAATTAGAGTTAAGGGTGGCAAGGCAGGGATGTGCCTAAGTAGCCACAGCAGTAAATGTCCTGGGAAGTTGAGAAAATAACAGGAGTGAGCAGGTGGACTCAGGGGCTGCTACAGGACAACAGGGGGTGTCCTGACCACATCTTCATTCCCCAGGTGCTTACACCTGTGGCAAACTCCACAGTTTCCACAGCCTTAATATGCAGCATAATCTCTCAAAGCAGATGGACTACTTCACTGTTTCAAAAGCGAATTTGGTTCAAAGTTTGAATGGCAGATATTTCTTCTTCATAAGAGGAATTTTTCTCTTACCTCCCAGATCTTCTCCAGCTGTTCAAGGATGTTGGAAACCCCAGGAAACAAAGGTTGACCCTGGAACATTTCAATAAAGATGCAGCCTGCACCCCTAGCAAAGGAAATAAGAGGCAGTATGACACTTTTAAGGAAACCATACATGCACAACTGAACAACCAGTATTTCTCTACGCAGTAAATATTTTGGAGAGTTAAATAGGGGACATATGCTAGTAAAAGTCTTGGGAAAGAGAGAAGAAAAAGAAATATAAGCACAGCCTGCAGCTTTTTGTTAAAATGTTATGCAGCCAGCATTTAGGAACACAGTACAGATAACAAACATTTCAACTCATTCAAGTTCATGGTCCATTTTATGAGAAGAGGGGAAAATACCGAATCTCCACTTTGACTACTCTCTTTCACAGAATCTAAAATGCTATCTTGGGGGCACCTGGGTGGCTCAGTTGGTTAAGTGTCTGACTTCAGCTCAGGTCATGATCTCACGGTTTGTGGGTTCAAGCCCCGCATCGGGTTCTGCGCTGACAGCTCAGAGCCTGGACCCTGTTTTGGAGTCTGTCTCCGTCTCTCTCTGCCCCTCCCCCGCTTGTGTTCTGTCTCTCTCTGTCTCAAAAATAAATAAACATTAAAAAATTTTTAAATGCTGTCTTTGTAAGAGGCATCATTAGTATATGTATTAAGAAACAAAAACCCTGCAAGTTGAACCATGACACATCGGAATGTTTCCTTCATAGCTAGTGGAAGGGCTATTATAAACTTACTTAGAGAGATTATTTTACCATATATCATACTTGTACATGCAAAAACTGGATCAGTAAGTAAAATAAATTGGTTTGCGTACTCCTGAAACTTTTTTACATTCAGCATTTGACTCACTCTTTGATGTCTGTTTTTATCCATGGGATCATCCTCTATATCGGGAGTTTGATGATGCAGCATTTCTTAAAATAATGCATAAGAAAACTAAGAGTGATTGGTTCTGGGCTCCTAAACTGACCTTGCAATTACATAGTTAACCTAATTTTGACTCCTTCTTAAAGAATGTTGCTAAACATGTCTGATTCACTCCCTCTCCACCACCATTCGGTCGGTTCCTAGTTAAAAAGAAGGTGGCGGGGGGAAGCTCTCCTGCCTGCAAGACTTTCTTCCAAGTCACTGACACCCATTCTGCAACTTTTGATGCTGGCATTTGATGTTCGCACATGTGCAATGGTAGCTGCAGTCATAACTGCAGCCTGGCTGACAGCTTTGGTAAGACGCTACTGATTATAAGGTACATCCTGATTTAGCAGAACGTGTGCATCCCAAAATAGATGAAATAGTGTGAAATATAAAATTTAGTTCCTATGTAGTCAAACTAGAGGGTAACTCCTAAGGGACAGTAAGGGGTAAGATTTATTTGCTAATAATACACATTTTTATTCATATAAGTCTTTTGAGAGATACAAATGGTTCAGGTGACTGATGACAGTGATTATCCTCATGGTCCTAGCCTTTGACTCCAAATTCCTTTTATTATCACACATAATCTTGCACACTTCCTTAATCACCTTGACATTTTTTGTGTGGCATGATAAAGAAGAACAGTTAAGTAAAACATTTTATTATAGATCATCATATTATTAAAAATTTATTATCAAGTTCATTTTAAATATGGTCTTTAATATTATTCATATGTATTTATTACATAGGATAAATTTTTATTTTTTCCATCTGACTGCAGACACATGCTATTTAATTCAGTTTAAATTGATTGTGTTGGAGAAAGCAGATTTCTTGGTAAACAATTTTAAGAATAATTTTTATCTTGTGTCTGGTTTGAGGACAGAATTTATATTAAAAAGAAAATTGAAATGTCATTGTATTCTATCATGTCAAAAAAGACAAAAACTATTTCTATGACCTAATATTTGGTTTACATTTAAAATAATCAACTGGCTAGGGGTGTCTGGGTTGCTCACTTGGTTAAGCATCCAACTTCAGCTCAGGTCATGAACTCGCAGTTTGTGAGTTCAATCCCCATGTTGGGCTCTGTGCTGACAGCTCAGGGCCTGGAGCCTGCTTCAGATTCTGTGTCTCCCTCTCTCTCTGCCCCTCCCCTGCTCATGCTCTGTATCTCTCTCCTTCAAAAAAAAAAAAAATTAAAAAAATTAAAATAATCAACTGGCTAAATTTTAGAATTTTGTACATATATACATAAAAGATATTACTTTATTGGCAATTTAAAAAAGCCAATTTGAGTATAATGGTTACTATATTTACTTTTTAATGATTTTTCATGTTGAAGAAACATCTTGATATGTGATACAAGAATTTTGATCAGACAAATGTGACTTAAAAATTTGGTGAATACGGGTCATGAGTTTGAGCCCCACATGGGGCTCCATGTTGACAGGATGGAGCCTACTTGGGATTTTCTCTCTCCCTCCCTCTCTCTCTGCTCCTCCCCCCATGTGTGCATGGTCTCTCTCTCTCTCTTTCTCTCTCTCTGAAAATAAATAAATAAAATAAACTTAGAAAAAAAATATGGTGAATACTATCTTGAGGTAAATTTTTAGAATTATTGCCATTTTAAAGCTCCTCGTCAGGTTGTATTTTAGAATCCATGTATTTTTTTTCTTTTTTCTTTTTGTCTTTAAAGCAACAGATATAAAAGGTACAAGGAAAGGTGGAGGAAAATAAAAGTAGCAGAAAACTGTCAAATGGTTAAAAACCATCCTGATGGCTAGCAATGGTCAATTATGAGATAAGCCAACTAGGAAACTGAGTTGGTGAATGCCATCAAATGGTCTCCAGCCACCGCCCATAACATTTCTCTATGTGTGCTTCAAAGGTCTTAAACCATTTCATTTTGAAATGAAAAAAAAATGTGTGTGTGTGTGTGTGTGTGTATGTGTGTTTGTGTGTAAAACATATGTAACTGTATATTAACTGATATAAAATAGAAATGGAAATGTACTGGTTTTTGAAGACTTGAGCCAACTGTCCATCTAGTACCCTAACACATTCTAAAATTTTTTTAATGTTTATTTAATTTTTTTTAACATTTATTTATGTTTGAGAGACAGAGCACAAATAGGGGAGGGGCAGAGAGAGAGGGAGACATAGAATCTGAAGCAGGCTCCAGGCTCTGAGCTGTCAGCACAGAGCTCAACACGGGGCTCGAACCCACAAGCCATGAGATCATGATCTGAGCCAAAGACAGATGCTTAACTGACTGAGCCACCCAGGCACCCCTATTTAGTTTTGAGAGAGATGGAGAGAGACAGAGAGAGGGAGAGAGAGACAAAGACAGAGAGAGACAGAGCATGAGCTGGGGAGGGACAGAGAGGGAGGGAGACACAGAATCCGAAGCAGGCTCCAGGCTCTGAGCTGTCAGCACAGAGTCTGACACAGAGCTCAAATTCACAAACCACAAGATCATGACCTGAGCCAAAGTTGGATGCTTAACTGACTGAGCCACCCAGGCGCCCCTTCTAATACCTTCTAGAAACCCCAGGGGCTCACAAGCCACTAGAAGGCTTGATGGCATTTTAAACAAGGTTCAAAACCATAGTCATTACTAGGTTTAAACCTGCAGTCCACTTTTTTCTTCCTTTCCAAAGGTTTTCATTGCTTGGAAAAAACTTGTTTTTTCATACTAGTGGCTGTAGGGAACCAAAAAGGAAGTCCTTTTGTCACACGATTTCTTAATGTCCTTTGTCTTCTACTCCACTAGGACAGTGTACGAAATTGTGTAAAATATTGGAGAAAGCTGGACATTAAGGCCATTATGCAAGTAGTACAAAGTAACACAAGGTGTCTGTGTTACAGAATAATATGCTAATATTTGGTTGAAATTCTTCACTTGGATTTGTGTGGTTGGTGACTTACTGGCATTTTCTTGAGTCCTTCTTTTTAAGCTTCACCTAGCAGTAGACTAAGTAAGACCTTTCTGGGGCGCCCGGGGGGCTCAGTTGGTTAAGCGTCCAACTTCGGCTCAGGTCATGATCTCACCACTTGTGGGTTCAAGCCCCACGTCGGGATCTGTGCTGACAGCTCAGAGTCTGGAGCCTGCTTCGGATTCTGTGTCTCCCTCTCTCTCTCTGCCCCTCCCCTGCTCACACTCTATCTCTCTCTCTCTCAAAAATGAATAAATGTTAAAAAAAAACCTTTCTAACCTAACAAAAGTCTAAGACTACTTATTCATATTTTTAATATTTATACTTAACATATATATATATATATATATAGAGAGAGAGAGAGAGAGAGAGAGCGAGCATACGTGCTGGTGCCCATGTGCCTTCTTAGGACACTTGTAAGACAAACAAAATTCCTAACTCAATTATATTTCAGTACCTGGAATATCCACAAGTACCATAAATATCAGTGCATTGGCAAGAAAATGAATCTGTGCATCTTAAGTTTGAAAAACAGACGATGATTTCTAGGTGTAAGCATTGTTCTTTAAAAACTATACAATTCATCATCCTATCATTTTCCAGTTGTTTTTCAGAACTACTGTATTTTTCAATTTGCTTTGTAAACAAGTTGTGGGACTATCATCTATTTTGTCCACCCCTTGTCTAGCCTTAAGCAAACCTTTAAAATATTCTGAACATTTAGGTTCAGAAAGAAGCCAGCTCTTATTTCCTTTTTCTCCTCTGTTTTGTTCTTAAATCTTCATTCCTGCGGCTCTTCTTACCTCTTCTTACCTTTCCTATCTTTAGGCTTCTCAGAGGATTTCTACTTGGGACAGCCCATGTAGATGAAGGGGAACTTCCTACACTTGGAAAAAGACCTGATGGCATCAACCAGTGAATCTTTCCAGAAAGGAGAGATACACTGGGTCATTTTATTGCTCTAACTGTGGTTCTTCCGTCAAGTTAGAGGAAACAGTCTCCAGGTTTTCTGCTTTTTCTGGCTCTCTTCCTAACCTTTTCTCTATTCTGAGCATGAACAAATTTTTCCATGAGAGGAAAAGATTCTTCAGATTCCTTAGGCAGTCTCTGGGGAAATCAACCATCTCAGGAGTTTTAGGTTTTTCAGAGGTATAAGGAGCATACAAAAATGTTGTTGGGAGAAATGAATCAGTATTTCATTTTTCACTGTTGAAATTAGTTCAGAATAACATAATGTATGACAGTGACATGACATTTCCATTTGCTTTTCCCTGGGCCACTCTTTATATTTGGAAGTTTGCAACAGGAAATCTGCAATCTCTCAGGCAGGAACAACTTTTCATAGTCCTAAACCAGCAGCTGCCTGAAGTCAGTTTGGAATAGAACACTTTGTGTGCCAAAATAAATCTTTCTTTAAAATCAGTTTACCATAACATGGGTGAACCTTGAAAACATTATGCTAAGTGAAATAAACCAGACACAGAAGGAGAATATTGTATGACTGCACTTATATGAGGTACCTAGAAGAGTCAGATTCATAGAGACAGAAAGTAGAATAGTGGTTCCCAGGGGCTGGAGGAAGGGAGTAATAGGAAGTCTTTGTTGAATTGGTACAGAGTTTTAGTTTAGGATGATGAAAAGTTTTCGAGGTGGATAATGGTGACGGTTACACAACAATGTGAATGTACTCAATGCCACTGAATTGTACATTTTAAAATGGTTAAAATGGTAAATTTTATGTTATATGTATTTTAACATAATACAAAAAAGTAAAAACAAAATAGTGTAATTATCCAAAAATATTGTTTTCTCACCAAAGTTGCTAATAGACTCTTTTGAGGTCTGAAAAGGTGACAGTAAGAAAGAAGAGACAATGTTAGGATACTAGAGAGTGTTGGTTGTAAGGGTTAGGAATAACCAATGCGTCCTACTTGTATATTTTCCATAATCTAACTGTTTGCCCTGGGCCCTCTGCTGACACTGCTGACACCAGGGCTCACTGTGGATAAAAGGCTCTGGCACTCCATGTTATAATTAGTTTCTTTAAGACAAAGTCTCTAACGCTCACCCACTGTCATCTGCCTCCAAAAATGCACTCAGTTTATACTCTATGGGGTTTTGTGACCTAGCACAATAGGATTTTTCCTCCTTTTCTTCCTTTGTCAATTGGAAATCTCCCTACTCACTTCCCCTTTTATCACTCTAAAAAGAACAAAAAAATGAGGGAAGAGGAATCTCAATGTAAACACTCAATATCTAACAATTATGTAGAGAGTGAACAAATAGTAAACTCAATGGAAGATGTCTATTGTTCTATTTTTACATTACTTTTTGAGTTTTACTGGGCACACAATAATAATAATGGAATGAATAAGAGGAAGGACAATAATTTTAACTACAATTGAATTTCTACTTTGTGTTATTATTATTCATGGTTAAATTCATGAAACATTTATCAATGAAATGTTAAGAACACGTATTTTTGTATATGCAGTAAAAAGGTAAGGGATATGTAGCTTAAGACAAACTTAGAGGCACCTGGGTGGCTCGGTCAGTTAAGCGACTGACTCTTAATTTCAGCTCAGGTCATGATCTCACAGTGGTGAGTCTGAGCCATGTGTCGGCCTCTGTACTGATGATACAGAGCCTGCTTGGGATTCTCTCTCTACCTCTCTCTGCCCCTCCCCTGCACGCGCTCTCTCTCTCAAAATAAATAAATAAACATTTTTTTTAAAAAGACAGACTTAAAGAACTGGTGGGTGAGCTAAGGCAGTTATCTAGGATGCAGTACAGAAAGTTAAGGAGACAAGAAATATGAAAGAGAGGATAAGAGCTGTGGATATTAGAAAGACACGTTCTGATAGTCTTTCACTGGAGTTCCAGAAAGAGAGAAGGGAATAGAGGCAACATTCTAAGAGGAAATAACCAACTAAAGACACTATTCATAACCAGAGGAAGCACAATATACACCAAGCGGTGTAAGTAAAAAGAAATCCCCACCACACACCTTAAAGTGGAAACTCTATAATAATAAAGGCAAAAAAAAAATTCTTTAAAACGTCAGGATAAAATGAGAGATCACCTATAAAAGAAAGACAATAAGTCTAAAAGCAAACTTCTCCACAATTAGGCTAAAAGCAAACTTCACAACAGCAACAATGGAAGACAAATCAGGGGGATGATATCCTCCAATATCTGAGAAAAAATAAGCATCAATCTAGAATTATATCCCTAGCAAGTCTACTTTTCAACATTGAGAGTTTATCTTAAGACACAAAAACAGATTTGCCACTGATTAGCCTATTTTATATTAAAGAAAATTCTAAAAGATTTACTTCAAAAGAAAGGAAAATTATGGGAATGCAAGGTGTGCTACAGCCACTCTGTACAGTGTACAGTGCTACAGCCACTCTGGAAAACCGTATGGGGGTTCCTCAAAAAATTAAAAATAGAACTACCCTACAACCCAGCAATTGCACTACTAGGTATTTATCTAAAGGTTACAAGAGTGCTGTTTCAAAGGGGCACATGCACCCCAATGTTTATGGTAGCGCTATTGACAATAGCCAAAATATGGAGAAAGCTCAAATGTCCAATGTCCAATGACTGATAAATGGATAAAGAAGATGTGGTGTATATATATATATATATATATATATACACACACACACACATACACAATGTATATATAATATATAACCACAATGTGTGTATATATATGTATATATATACACAATGTATACATATATATGTATGTATATATATATACACAATGGAATATTAGTCAGCAATTGAAAAGAATGAAATCTTGCCATTTTCAACAACATGGATGGAACAAGAATGTATTATGCTAAGCAAAATAAGTCAGAGAAAGACAACTATCATATGACTTCACTTATATGTGGAATTTAAGATGATACAAAACAGATTAACATAAATGAAGGCAAACAAAACTAATGTAAAACAGGGAGGGAGACAAACCATAAGTGACCCTTAAATACAGAGAACAAACTGAGGGTTGCTGGAGGGATTTTGGGTGGGGGGATGGGCTAAATGGGCAAGGTGCATTAAAGAGGACACTTCTTGGGATGAGCACTTGGTGTTATTTGTAAGTGATGAATCACTAAATTCTATTCCTGAAATCATCATTACACCAAATGTTAACTAACTTGGATATAAATTAAAAAATAATAACAATAAAAAAATAAAGTGAGTTTAAAAATGAAATAAAAAAGAAAGGAAATTATTCCAAAAGTAAGAATTTTTTAAATATTTTATTTTTAAGTAATCTGTACACCGAGTTGGGGACTCGAACCCACAATCTTGAGATCAAGAGTTGCACGCTCCCCCAACTGAGCCAGCGAGGAACCCTCCAAAAGTAAGATCTAAAGTGCATGAAGGAATAATGAACAGTTTTAAATTTATTTGCACTTAATGAAAATAGCTTTTGGAGAAACCCAACAGAGGACCATGGGGAGGGGAAGGAGGAAAAAGAGTTAGGGAGAGGAAGGGAGACAAAACAGGAGAGACTCTTGAATACTGAAAACAAACTGAGGGGGGAAGGGGAAGGGGAAAAGGTAATGGGGGGTGATGGTCTTGGTGGAGGTCACTTGTGGGGAAGAGCACTGGGTGTTATATGGAAACCAACCTGACAATAAACTATAAAGTTAAAAAAAAATAAAAAGAAGAATAGAAAAAAAAAAAAGAAAATAGCTTTAAAGTACATAAAGCAGAAATGAACAGAATTATGGCAAATCAAAAATACAGTGAGCAATTTCAACATACCTTTGATAAGTGAAACAGACAAAAATGATATAAAGAAGATTTGGCTAATGCAATTAACCTTGAATTTTTGAACATATGTAAAAACGTATACCCAACAATTCAGAAATCTGCATTCTTCTCAAACACAAGTGAAATATTTGCAAACACTGATCACATACTAGGTTAGTGCTACTTACACTATTTCTGGTGAAACACCAGGTTTTTCTCAATTTTGGGGGTGACTTTTAATTTTGAAATAATTTTAAACTTAAAAAAAAGTCGCAAACATAGTAGAATGAACTCTCTTCAAACAGATTCACCAATTGCCAATGTTTTGCCTTTCATTTTTTTCTCTATTTTTTCTGAAGCAGTAGAGAGTAAGTTATAGATCATAATCCTTCGCCCCTAAATACTTTGTATTTTCTAAGAACAAAAGCGTCCTCTTACATAACAACAGTGCAATGATCAAAATCAGGAAATTTAACATTGACCCAATATGAACAATTCCTCAGTCTTTCTTTGCCTTTAAATCCTTGACCTAGTAGGGGGATCAAGATATGCCACCCCAAAATTTGCTACCCCAACAATGCCACTCCAGTATAAAGATTATGTTGACCTGAAGGCAACTGAGTAAAAGCAAACATAGGATCAGCCTTCCCCCTCCCCCTATCTGCCTGAACGTGGGGCATAAATTCCCCTTGTGAGGATTTTATACCACAATTTACTGCCCCTAGAGTCCAGAAACCCCTTTCTTTTGTCTTATCACTTCCCTACAAATTTATCATTCTTTGTCAGAACGGTATAAAAGCCTCTGAGCCTAGCTGCTGCTTTGGGTGTTTTCTCTTCTTTCTATAGATCTCCCTCCCCCATGCCACATAAAACTTTTAACATCAAATACAACTTATATGCTTGTCTCCCATTAATCTGTTGTCAATTTGCAAGTTCATCCACAGACTCTAAGAGGACAGAGGGAAATTTTCCCTCTCCTACAACCCATTAAAAGAGTACAGGCCACTTATGGTGCCAAATGTCCCTCAAATGGAGTTTATCTGATGTTTCCTCATCATTTGATTCAGGTTGTGATTTTTTTGCAGGAAAACCACATAAGTAATATTGTATCCTTCTTGGTGCCTCACATTAGGAGGCCCATGGAGTCAGCCAGTGCCATTATTGATAATATTAACTCTAATCACTTGGTGAAAGTGGTGTCTGCCAAGTTGTTGTTTTTTTCCCTATAAAGTTACTATTTTTTTCCTTTGTAATTGGTAAGTAATTTGTGGAGAAGTAGTTTGAGACTATGAAAATTTTTTATTCCTCACCAAACTTTCTGTTCTAGTGTAGCATTGTTAATTCTTGTTTGAACCAATCACTACCATATTGCAAAATAGTGATTTTCTAAGTCCATCATTTCTTCTTCAATTATTAGTTGGCATTCTACTATAAGGAGATGCTTCCTTTCTTATCAACCTAGCTAGCTATCTTTAGTATGGACTTACGTATTCTTATTTTATTCAGTGGCTTATAATCTATTACCTAAATCATTTACTTTGATTATAAATCAAATTCTACTCAAATTGTACATCTTTGGCTAGTGGGCATTTCTTCAAGTTGCTTCCCCTGTCCTTTTGACATATTCCCCTCATTTTTTTGACCACTTTGTAAAAAAATGTTCTGGCCCAACAAGATATTCCTGGCTCATCTTATACTTTCCTTGCCCCAGCCTTAGAATTAGCCATTTCTCCAAAGAGTCTTAGTTCTTTTTAGTAGGGAATGGTATCAGGAAATCAAGATCTGTGTAGCAGACCAAAACTTATATAAAATACAAAAATTAATTTCTTTAATAATAATGCACCTAGCAGAATCAAATGCAAATCTTCTCTGAGGAAACCTACCTCATTCAAGTCCTCAAAAAAATCCCACAAATGAAATTCCAAGGTAAACTAGCATATCACTGTCAAAAACAACTAAATATGCATGGGAAAAAGATACCATATTCAAGAACCAAAAGGAACAATAAACAATAGAAATAGACTTAAGGACCTTTGCTCTGGATATGTAAGAGCTTATAGAGAAAATAATAAAACTACTAAAAGGCATTAAAGACAAACCAAACAGGTAAAGAAATACACCACGTTTAAAAATTGGAAAACAATAACACAAAGGTGTTAATTATTCTCAGAGAGTGCTATAATTTCAATGCAATTCCAGTGAAAATCCCACTAGGATTTTTCATGAAACCTGAAACACTAATCTAAAATATATATGAAGCATCAAAGGGGAAAAATAGCTAAGATACTCCTGAAGAAGATGAAATAGGTGGGGACACTTGTCCTACTAGATATCAAATATTATAAAGTTATAAAAATTAATACAGTAGGACATTGGTACTGGGACAGAGAAAGTGACCCCAATGGAATAGAAAAGAGAGTCCAGACAAAGACCTTTGCATTCATGGAAACTTGATAAATGACAGATTTGGCATGGCAGATCACAGAAAAAAATGAGGTGAGACAATTGGTTGGCACAGACAAAAGTCAATTTCCAATATATTAAAGATTTAAAATGAAAGGACAAACTTTACAACTTTTAAATTTATTTTTTAAGTTTATTTATTTATTTTGAGGGAGAGAAAGAGAGAGCACACACGGGGGAGGGGCAGAGAGAAGGGAAAGAGAGAGAATCCCAAGCAGGCTCTGCAATGTTAGCATGGAGCCTGACATGGAGCTCAAACTCATGAACTATGAGATAATGACCTGAGCTGAAACCAAGAGTTGGATGCTTAACTGACCAAGCCACCCAGGTGCCCCAGCAACTTTTTAAAGAATGTATTGGAAAATATCATTCTGACCTCAAGGAGAGAAGGATTTTTTTTAAAAACAAGAAACAAAAGGGCTAACCAAAAAAAGAAGACTGATAAGGTTAACAACATTAAAATTAAGAACTTTTGTTCAAAAAGACAACATAAGGATATGAAAACCATAAGCCATGTTTTTTTAAAAAAAGTTTAATGTTTATTTAGTTTTAAGAGACAGAGTATGAATGGGGGAGGAGCAGAGAGAGAAGGAGACACAGAAACTGAAGCAGATTGCAGGCTCTGAGCCATCAGCACAGAGCCCAATGCAGGGCTTGAACTCATGAACCATGAGATCATGACCTGAGCTGAAGGTGAACGCTTAACCAACTGAGCCACCCAGGCACCCCCCATAAACCATGTTTTCATGGGAAGGCTTCTTGCAATACCCATAACTGATAAAAGATTAATATTCAGAATACAAGAACATCTATAAATCCAGAAAGAAAGAAGAAAAAAGGAAAGAAAGAAAGAAAGAAAGAAAGAAGAAAGGGAGGGAGGAACAGAGGGGGACAGAGACAGAGAGACCAAAAGAAAAAAAGCAAAAGTCACAAGTAGGTATTTCATAGATGAGAAACACAAAAACATCCATGAAAAGGTGTCCAACCCCATTAGTAATTAGGAAAATGCAAATTTAGATCACAACATACCCTTCTACCTACTTGATTATAAAGCTGGTACAGATGTGGATAAGGGGCTATAATACACTGCTGGTATGGAAATTGTTAGAACTACTTTGGAAAATAATTCAGCACTGTTTCAAGGAGTTGAACATTCATATACGCTATGACACAGGAAATCTACTAAGTACTCTAGAGAAATCCTTAAATATAAGTACCAAGTACATTCATAACAGCAAAAGCAAACAAAACACACACAAGAAAACAAACTAAATAATGGAAATGTTCATCAACAGGGAATAAAGCATAGCTACATAGATCAACATGTATGAATCTTAGAAACATCTTGAATGGAAAAAAGCAAGTCACAGAAGGCTAAAAACAATACGGGGGTCTTTGCACTGACAGTGTGGAGCCTGCTTGGGATTCTCTGCCCCTTCTTGCCCCTCTCCTCCCACTTGCACATGCTCTCTCTCTCAAAAATAAATAAACATTTAAAAAAAAACAATATAATACCATTTTTACAAAAACTCAAACACAGGTAAAGCAAAAAGTATCTTTAGAACACATCGAAAATGCAAAATATTATTTTTGAAAGGGGTTAGGGAATGGCGACAAGAAAAAAAGTTCAGATTAGGAGCCCATCTGGGGGAGGGGCAGGTTGATGGGAAAGGGGTACAGGTAAATGTGGCGGTATGTTCTAGTTGTTACACTGGGTAGTGGGTTCACGAAGTTCACTTTATTATGCTTCTTAATCTACATCTGGCTCCTCAATCTTAACATTGTTGACATTTGGGACTGGATAATCTTTGTTGTGATACTTAGTAGCATCCCAGGCTTCTACCCACTAGATGCCTGTAGCACCAGCCTCTCAGCTGTGACAATAAAAATATCTCCAGACATTGTCCGATGTCCCTGGGGAGCAAAATTGGCCCTGGTCGAGAATCACTGGTGTATATATATGATACATTTTCTGAATGTTTTAAATGTTCCATAATAAAACAAAGTTTAGAAGTGATGAGTAGAAGTTTCAGTCTGTCTGTGAAGCACAACTAGGAAGTAATCATTAGGCGCTGAGAAAGCCAGAGCCCGCACAGGCCTTTGAAGTGACAGTGCAGAGCAGTGAGAGCTGACAGTTTCAGGAGGATTTTGACTAGCTGGTGATATTTCTAGAAATGGTACCAGATATTGGGAAATCAATGACTCCAGAGACACTGGAAGAATATTTCTGCAACCTTTCTCAATTCTTTAGGAAATCCAAAAGCTTAGTTTAGGCTTTCAGAATACTGTTTAATTTTTTAAAAATCTATTATTGATTTTTTAAAAACAAGGCTTTTTGTTTATAGAAGACCTCCTAAGGAACCTAAGGATGTCCATACATTTTGTTAACGTTGAGGGGGTGGCTATGATTGTAAAGTCACCACACATTTAACTGTGGCCCCTGGATGACTGAGATATTAACAGAAATAAGATCTGACAACATAACACTGCTGTTGTAGGATGATGAGTGATCCCACACTATTGCACCCCATTAATCTAAGAGCCTCCCCAGTGATGTGGTTCTACTTGGAAAGGCTTATCTGATTCTTATACTTACACTATAGCCCCATTGAACCCCTCATGGAGAGAGTTTATTACCCTCATTTTAAAAATGGAGAAACACAGACACAAAGAAGATACATGAGTTTTCAAGATAACATAATCCAGAATTATTAATAGAACTGGTGTGAAAATCAGGTTTACTCAATCATGGTCTGTGTGCCTTTTTCTCTAAGCTCTGAACTGTGCTTGGGCATGTGTGAGCTCTAGTGTGCAGATGTGTGTGTGTGTGTGTGTGTGTGTGTGTGTGTATCTGTGGTTGGGGAATGTGAGTGTGTGTTTCTCTGAGGACAAGGGGGAAAGACAAAGGACTGAAGAGAAGAGCTAGGAGGAGAGGCATCTGATTCAGAATACGCCTTGGGCACGATCTCTCTGAGTTTCAGTTTCTTTAACTATAAAAACTCACAGAATGATTGCAAAAGTCAAATGAGATATGTATTTGAAAGTACTTTATGTTTCTGTATATAAATGTGATTGTCATTATTAACATTATTACTAAAAATGCAATACAGATGACAAAGCAATTCTCATGGGTAAAACAACTCACATTTTCTTCATTTTGTTGACACTAGTTCTTACCATATGTCCAGTTCAGAGGAATATTCAGTGGCTCCCAGCAAGGCATCAGGAGGGCGGTACCAGAGGGTCACAACTTCTGAAGAGTATGTCTGGCTGGGAATAGACTTTGCCCGAGCAAGACCTGCCAAAGAGAAAAAGCACAGAACTCATTGTCCTAGGACTTACAGAGAGTCAGGAAGAGATACATGCTACCAAGGAGTTAATAACTGGCAGAGTAAGCAATGTTAAAAAAAAAATACACAAAATTTGGGTGCTTTTAATAGTTCCTCAGTTGTCTTGACCCTTGCATACCTCTTCATCAAGTGAATTTCTCAAATTTTGGCCTACTTTGCAGCTAGATGTGGCCTTCCTGGCAGCTAAGTATAGTGAGGTGACTAGATTCTTGCCCATACGCTATAAACAGAAGTGATGTGTGAACTTCCAGATCATGCCCTTTTGGAGGGATTAAGCCTTCTTCCCTTTTCTTCTTCCTCTAGGCTATAATGAGAATGAGGTGGCAGCCATCTTTAATTATGTAGTTGGGGCAATACCTTAAGGATGGCGGGACCACGTGACAGAAGGAACATGGGTCAAGACACCATGGGGCCACCATACAAGCTCTGACTACTTAGGTCAGACTATTATGTGAGAGAAAGTTAAGCTTATAGCATGTTTACACCTCTGTAATTTGGGATCTCTGTAACAGCAACAGAATTCAATTCACAACTAATATGGCCACCCTCCATGTTTAGTACATACAAGGTAGGGACTGCTAATCCAAACTAATTAGTTTGGTAGGGCCTTGAACACATCACTCCCAAGTTCTCCTCTGGAATATAAGAGTACTTTTGTTAGTCAGCTACTTATCTCGCAGAATCACATGATGTACAGCTTGGAAAAAATGTCAACAGATGAGTTCTCTGCTGTGAGGAATTCATAAATGAATATCTGCCAAATGCTTACATGCCCATATGAAAACCAATATGTCAGAATAAAGTACTATAGCCATCTGTTTCTCCAAACAGAGAAAAGTGGTTTCTCAGCTCTAGTTTTTAAACAAATATTTATTGAGTGCCTACTGTGGTGTCAGGCATTAGGGATGAAATGATAAGTAAAATGGACACAGGCTGTCTTCATAATGCTTACAGCCTAGCAGAGGAGACAAAATCATTACACAAATATATGTGTGCATATCATTATAAACTGTGATAAGTGCTAAAATGGAAAGATACAGTGATACCCCAGGGAAATCTGTGTCACTTTGATAGGAATAAAAACCTCAGGTACTAATGCAATACAGCCCTATACATAGGTGACCAGGACAAGTGCCCTGGAGCCTCTATTCCAGCAAGAGTCCATCCTATAATCTGGGGTTTACCTCTTTATCCTGTCATCTTGGGATAACCTTGATCTATTCTGAATTTTTATATCCATTCAGATGTAGGAAAACCTACTAGGTACAGTTCATTCTACAAATGTCTCTCTATAAAAAATGGAAATGGGGCAGTAGCAGTGCCCAAGTTTTAGGATCTGATTAGACTGGGGCTTGATGGAATCCTAAGAAGTTACCAGTCTTGCCCTGTTTCTTGCCTCACACTTCCTACATGGTAGTTTGACATCCTCACAAAGCACCACGTTCCATGGGCCTCCACTTTTCAAAGCCCAGGCCTAGTCAATGCTTTAAACACATGCACACAAAAGCATCATTGTTCATAGCCCAGAAAGAGACTCGAGGGAGACTTACCAAAATCAGCCAGTTTGAGCTCTCCCAGGTGACTGATGAGTAAGTTCTGAGGTTTCAAGTCCCTGTGAAGAACGTGTTGATGGTGGATGTACGCCAGGCCCCGCAAAAGTTGAAACATGAAAAGCTGGAAGGAATGAACACCTTATCTAAGCAGATTTGAGCCACTATGTGTTGATTTCTCCTCTAAATCAAAAACAGTCATCTGAAGGAATATAGTAAAAGTGTCTCTTGAGAGACACACACACACACACACACCAATGAAGATTTTACTTTCAGAGAGGGGGAAAAAAAGACAAGGAAAGTCAAATAAGACAAGGAAAGTCAAATAAGTAGACCATGTTCTAAACAAAGGGATTCTGCCTTTTCCTGACATCTCATTTCTTTGATACTGGAGGAATTACCCTTCCTTAAAAATCTAAAGGGAAACTTTGAAGTTTCCTTTGGAACCAGTTATTGATTTAGATGTGAAAGATTTAATTTTTTTTCCCACGGATGAACTTGGCATATAAGATCAAAGTTGACCTGGAAATGATAGTCTAAGGTTTACAACTGCTTAAGTTTTCCAGGCTCTCTGATATGAAGCCCTTTTAAAAACATAACACAATGAGACCAGACTGGGAAATATATCTTTAGATGGTATTAGGAAATAAAGGAACCATTACTTTTTTAAACCTATTTTTAAAGTCTGAAGTTCAAAGCTGAAAACAAGCTATAGTGCAGCCATTTGATTAAAGAGAAGAGAGACCAAAAAAAAAAAAAAAATTAGACCAAAAAAATAGTATAAGGAATAAATAGTAGAAGAAATAAGAGGGAAAAATACATTCTGGGCCCAAATTTTTAAATGTTGCATGTAGTTATAAGGCATAGAAACCAAAGACATTATTAGGTTCCCACCAATGTAGAAGCTTGAGGAAAAAAGAATGCTTAGGATTCCAATGTCTTTTGCTCTTTTCCAGTGCCACTGGCAATTGAAAATTGAAACACCAACATTAGTGTTTACAAAGACCTATGCCAACTGAGAACATGTTCTGGCAGTTTAGAAAAGAAAGCCCAGCCCCAGCATTCCAGGAGACACAGGCAAAATAGCAGATGCAGAGCTGTGCAGATAAATCCACTTTTTCCATCACATCCTGGAAACTGAGAACTTCAGAGATGCTGGGACCTGTACTGGCCTAACAGTGACTAGGGGACATTGGAGCCAAGCTGAGGGGCAGCTCGGTCCAATCAAGGAAGAGGCCTGGGGGATTTGTCCACCATGTCACAGCTGTGTCCGTGTAGCTCCATGCAGGTCCTACATCAGGCTCATGAGTCATTTAAGAATGTTAAAAATTTTCTTTACACCCTACTTCAAATGTTCACTAGTTCTATGAGTTTTCCCAGTGCTTTTCAATGTGAAAATACTGAGGAAAGAGGGAGCAACAGGCAATTGATGGAGAGAGACTGAAGAGAGGAAGGGGAAAACAACATTTATTGTATGCCTAACACCTCTCATAATCCTCAAAGTAACCCTTAACGGAGATAATTCTTGTCCTTGATTTACAGATAAGAAAAATAGGGCTCAAGGATACTTTAAAAACATGTCTAGAAACAGGGCCAAAATTCAAACTCAGACCTGCCTAACTCCACTACACCATTCTGAGAAACTGGAGAAAAGAAAATTAAAACTTGACAGGGAAAGGAAGAGTCAGCTGGCTGAGTCAGAGACAGAATTTCTTAGTGGGCCAGGCTGAAATGCCTTTCATGTTGAAGTACAGACTGCTCTCACTAATTAGTCACACCCGCCTCCCACCTTCTTGCTCTTCAGTCTCTTTCCTCCCTCGCTCCACATATATGTCCACAAGCATTTGTAAATGGTAAAGCACTGCAGTATTAATGTATGGTATTTTAGAGCCACACTTCTCAAAACTGCAGTCTGCCCTGACTAACCTCACCACCCACTCACTCTTGAATCCTTTGCAACCTGGATTCTTCCTTCACACCACCAAAGCACCATTAACAGAACTCAATCCGATGGTGTTTTCTTAGTCAACATCAAGCCAGATCACGGGGATTCTTTCCAGAGAGACTACCCATACCCCAGGGGTTAGTCCTGTTTCCAGCACAGTAAGCCTCTTGGGGACAAGATAATTTCATTGAGCTAGTGCCATCTGGGCCAGAGTGAGCATTTTCACTGCTGCCTTTGCTATGGAGAACTCATCCCTACTCCTACTTGCTTTGATTGGAAAACTTCTTCCTTTGTGCTTCCACATCCCCCTAATAAACCCCTCTATTTATTAGTGTAACCCTCACAAATTCACAAAATAGTCAAGTATGGTTTTCAACTGTATTCCTAGTATTAGTGACACTCTCAACCATGCCTTCCCTGAAATTGTCTCTTCCTTTGATTTCCATGAGAATGTATTTTTCTGGATCCTCTACATTCTTAAAAGCTTCTTCCCTTTCTCTTGCTGTCCTGTTCCTCTTTCAACTCCTAAAGGCAAAAGTTCTATAATCAGTTCTTTTATCTTTATGTATTTTCTCTTTGGGTTATCTACTCTCTTATCTTTAACTACAAACTACATGTTCCAATTACCCTAAGTCTACATCTCCAGCATATATCTTCCTCCGGGGCACCAATCTCCTCTCCGATTGTCGCTGCTCATTTCTCTTTGGATTTCCACCTCAACTAGAAACTCACTATGTCTAAAACAGGACTCCTCCTCCTCTTCTTCAAATCAACTTCTTCTATTTTTGTTAATAGAGCTAAAATTCTTCCGGTCAATCAAGGAGATTATGTTAGAAACCAGAAGCCGAGGCCTTTACCCTAGACTTCCTGAATCAGATACCCAGGTCATTCATCTGCTCATTGAAGTTTGAGAAGCACTAGGCCAGCCCACATCAATGAACTCCTAATGGAATCTCCTACTCTTTAATCCATCCCACAGACCACAGTTACATAAATTTCCTTCTGATCATGTCATTCTCTCTCATGCAAACCCCTTGAATGGCTCTACTGTCTAAGAAATATAGTCCACATCTTAGAAAATAAGGCTCTCAACCACCTACCCAATCTATTTTTCCAGACATACATACCCTGATTTTAGTAATATAGTCTCTATTTCTGGCCAACAGGACCAGAGATGCAGTACTAGCACCAGTGGAAAAGAATCTTAACCAAGAATCATTTTTAGCAATGGCAAAAACTGGCTCTATAACTTCTGGCAAAATATTTGTCTTCTCGAACCTTGGATTCCAATTCTGCAAGTTTAGAAAGTTAGGCCAGCCCAGGGTTTTTAAGGCTTTTTTTTCCCCTGCTTTTTTTTTTCTTATGGTGCAACTTACCATAAGAAATCCATATGTAGCCAGTACTCACATTCATACATATATATAAGCACAGTTTCAACTAGAACAAAAGTTGCACAAAATAATACTTATTCTTACTAGGTGTAACATACCCTAATATTTTTTATTCTTTTCTTATATGTTCCATTTCATTTTTTTAAAATGCTGGTTGCTAATCACCAAATTGATTTCATAACCAATTAATGGGTCAAAACATGAAGACTGAAAAACAATGTGGTTCCTTTAACCCTAAGAGCCCATGACTCTGGGATCCTCTGTCCTGAACACATCCTCTACTTCTCTGCTCTGTACCTTTGCTGAAAACATTCCTTCCTCCTGTGACATCTTCCCCTATTCCAGCCTCTTGAAATGCAATGTATCTTTGAATGCCTGCCTTAATAAAAGCTCTTAAAATGAGATGATATCTTTTACTTTTTTGTACATCTACAGTAGGTCTTATTTCTCATTTGGCATTATTCACAAATATCCTGTAATAGTATTGGTGCATATTTCTTATCTCTTATTTTTGTGTGTAAGGCCCCTGAGGGCAGGACTCATGTCTTCTATGGCTTTTTATCCTCCTAAGCATTTAGCACAGTACCTGGTATGAGAGTCACTCAAGCCTGAAAATATTCTTTCTCACTGTTATTCTTTCTCTAAGCCTTCCTCTATCTAATCATCTCTAGTTCGTTGACTCTTCTCTCTGTCCCTAGCTATCAGCAACCTGCCAATCTTCACTTCCTTCCCTCAGATTAGACTCCAAGTCTCTGACCATCACTGTAACCTCTCTCTTGACAATCTCCTCAATTCTCTTGCCCAACTGTCTTTTTCTTTCACATGTCTGGCAAAACCCCAACTCTGAATCAATCTAACAGTCTACTTTTTACATTCCTCTATTTGAATTGCTAAGCACTGCCATTAGAAAGGAAATCCCATGATAATGCAGATAATTTAATAGTTTTCATTCTCCCCTGAGTCCTCAACACACTACTAGACATTCCTTCTTTTCGCCTAATTAGGTGTCTATTCCATTCTCCATTAGCTGTCTTAAAATGTTTTCACTCTCCTCAACCCTCTGTTCTCAAATCTTCTTTTCCCCCTTTATTCTAGGACTGGATGAAGTCCCCTTACTATGAATTCTCATAGCATTTCTAGTTAACATGGCCATAGTCCTTATCATTTTGCTTATTACCTAATTAAGTCCATATATCTTACTGAGTTTGAAGCTTATTGAAAGTAAGAAACACAACTTATTCATTATTGAAACCTGAGAGCTTAATATAATACAAAGGACTCAATCATTCTTGAATGAATGAATGAATGAATGAAGGAATATAAATATTAGTTAAATGAATAAATATGAATATATAATATACAAATTTCATAATGTTATATCAAGGACCGATCAATTATTTAATGCCAACAAAAACCTTAGGAAATGAAACGTATGAAATAAAAATGGTTCCTAAAATTTACAGCAGACAGAGAATTACAGCTAGTTAAGAGTTTATTATTATTTCTATTCCAATGACTAGAAAATGGAACTTGGTCCCATTTAAAATAGGATCTGATAGAAAAGGTAAACAGATAACTAAATTAGACCAACAAAGGTAGGTTGTTTGTTGATTCTATTGGGAAAATATAAGTACAACACAACTTTTATCACAGACCATAGTAGTCTGCCATGAATAAAGTATTTTATAATGTCGTATCTTTACTTCTTTCCTTTTAACGCAATTCTTTTTCATCGGTTTATACTTCTAAAGACACATTTGTATGATGGCAATCACTAACAAGGTTAGGCTGCCTGGAAAATAGCTATAGCTATTTATAACCCCTCTATATCTTGAGGGGCAACTCTTAAAAAAAACTTTTCTTTAGAATATCAGTGATACGCATCTTCTTACTTAGTATCATGAGACTTTGCTTTGTGATGACAGTCTGTTTCAAAATTCTTCTGCTGAGTCCTGACCCTCAAAGTACTCACTCTGACATTGTGAGGATGAAGCCCTCCTGGGTGCTGAGACATGTACTGGGCCAGGTCTGTGTGCTACACAAAATGGGGGAGAGAGTGATATTAGTGGAGCTTGAACAGTGTCCTAAAGTAGACCATAGATTGACTGTCAGAGGTATTACAAAGTTCAGAATTTTTGAGACTAAAGTAAAAAGATACATAACCAGGTTTCCTGAGACCTCACTGTTAAGGTCAAACACAGTGTGTCTTTCTAAATGGCTTCTTACAAGGAAGCTTGTTTCTCATCACAAAAAGATGCTCATTTTAAATGACTGCCACTGCACACAGTGGTGCAGGCATTTCTCACCTTCCTTGGAGGCAAGTCAAGTATACATGCCCTATGATTATTTGAAAGGAATGTTTTTTCCTTTCAAATATGAAAATGAGTTATTATTTAGTAAACTTATATATAATTTTTAAAAATCTTGTGATTTATGTCTTTATTGTCAATGAAAAAATATTGGGCTCTGCTCAGATGGTGATTAAAAATAGATAAAAAATAAGTAAAAAAGTTTTAGTGAGGAGGCAAACTCAAAGTGCTTATTTATTATTGTTGGTAAAGGGGGAAAAAGACAGCAAATACAGTGGGTAAAGAAGCAGGACTAAAGAAGGAGTGTAAGAACAATAAGCTCTAGTAATCATAATAATGAAATTTTCCATGACACTTTCCACATTGTAATGAAAGTTTTATCACGCCATAAAATATTAACAGATTCATTGTACAAGCACCAGGCTTTTCCCTCATGCTTTATAAAATGCTGGGGCCACTCACCATGTATTCAAAAACAAATGTCAGTGTCTCTTTGGTATGGATTATGTCGTGCAGGAGTACAATATTGGCATGTTTCAAACCCTTCAGGAGAGAAGCTAGAAAAAAATTAAACAAAATGTTAATTCAATCATTGATAATAAAAGTACTGCTTTAAAGATATCAAGTAGTATTTATTTTTTAAACATTTCAAATCAATCATCCTGATTTTTTTATTGCTGGGAAAAAACTCTTGTGAAATAATATTAAAAATTACAAAGGACCTTCATCATTTATCAAGTGGCAAGTCATTGCATTTACATAACTTATTTTTCTTACAGGCTAGAGCAGTTGCAAAAAACTATGCTTCCATTTATCTAATCAATTTCATCAAAGCACTCAGAGCACTTTGCAAATGCTTCCCTCTGGGAATCTTATCTCTGCTTCAGAGTTACAGGAGAGGAGGCCTGGAGAGATAAAGGCCATTGGATGAGCAGGAAATGGAGTATTCTGCCTTCTAGAGTAGGACTTTGCAACATGTGACCATTCTCTAAAATTGAAAGTGTCACAGAGGGTCAGCAGGGCCCGTGGATGTGATTAGTGGAAGACAGGGATAAGAGTATGGGATGAAGAATTGTTGAAACAAAATAGAGTGGAGAGGATTTCTTAAAGGGAGAATTGCCAACCTCTGTGGAAAGGAGAAAATGCAAACTTGAAAAGAGGACAGAGCCCAAGGGAGTGGGAGTGGGGAGGTCTGAGGACTGTCTCTTGTATCTTTAATAACAGATTATTATTAGGTCACTAAAGGCAGCTTCAAAAGGGAGAAGTCAGCACAAAAGGCCAGTGAGTGGCTGGGAAAGAGTCTGAAAAGCTCTCTTTGGGAGCTTCAGGGATATGAGGACCCCGTAGCTTTACAAGGGTGGAGACCAGAAAAGGCATGATAGGGAGATGATGAGTCTCGGCTCAGGACACTGATGCATGAATAGTGTCCTTAAGACTTACGGGAAAGGAAAAGTGAAGTATAAAAACTCAAATCAGTGTTCTGCAGGGTATGCTTATATGTCACGAATCTCCTACACCAACTCTTTCCCAGAATTCCATAAGATTAAAGCCAAACCCAAATACTACCTCCAAATTTTGGAACAAATTACTCCTTTCAGGAATCTTTCCTGTTGCAATGATCCTCTGCTATTTTGCCCTTCTGATAGCCATTTTCCTTCCTAGTGGAACACTTCCATTTTCCTCTGGGGAACAAGCCCTCTACCCACTCAGTCCATGCTTTTCCAGTGGGGCTGACCCCATCTTTACCCAAGACTGAGCGTGTCCCCCATGTCTGATCAGAGCACGGCACTCTAGCCATAGTGATTGCTTCAGAGATAGGCACAAAACCCTACTTTGCTGGTGTCGTCCAGAAAGAAGTGCTTTCTTTTCCACTGTGAAAAGAATGCTGAGGTTGTAGGATTTCTCCAGGAGCTGCTCTGGCCAGATTACCAATACCTGGTGAGAGCATGTCTTGGAATAAAACTAAGGCAGAGAAAAACAGTGTTGGGGATGGAGAGGCATGGATTCCTGGTGACATCATCTACGCCCTGCTAGCTCATGGATATTAGAACTATCAGCCACTGACTTTCCTTCTTAACATCAGTTTGAGCTGGGAACCTTTAATCACCAAAGGAGCCCTATTATACCTGCTAACCCTACTTTGCTCTAATGCCTAATACTCTGACTTTGCTTTTTGCCTCCTGAATCTTTATGAACTAAATTTATTATTTCATTTTTACAAACACATTGCTTTGTAAATGTAGGAAACCATTTCACAGGTGTCTGTTTGATATCCCTAGCCCCAGCCTGAAGGTTACATTGGAATAGAGGGAGTGACTTTTGACTTTCCCCCTCTTTCGGATGCCGTCGCACCACCTAGTACAACACTCCGCCAAGAGTAAGCACTTAATTTGTCAAATATATTTATTGAATGTCTTAACAGGGAACTGACTGTGGAGCCAGAGGCCCTAATGTGAATCCTGGCCCCGTCACTTGCTATCCGAGTGAGCTCAGGGAGTATCTCACTCCTTATGAAAAAGAGATAATGCCTTTTCTGACTTGACTTCACAGGGTTGACATGAGAATGGAATCAGATGTTATGTGTGAAACCCTTAGAAAATATAAAACATCACATGGTTGCAAATTAGAATTAATATCCCAGCCATCAGCTTCTTCTGCCCCTTCCTTTTACCTTGAATTCCACTAACCCCCCACTCGAAGATTAGAATCTTTAACTTTTGTTTATGTTATATTTCTGGTAGAGTTTGCAGCACCCTCCATATTTATAACAATGACTTCTTACCGTCAACTGAGAATGCTGTATTTTGTGTAATTTTTATTTACGAATTACGTCCATAGTCTCTTCCTGCGTGCGCGCATGCGCACACACACATGCTTACAAAGCATGCACCAAAACTAGAATTTAAAGGAAATGGGTAAAGCTGAAATTGTTACGAATATTGTTAAGATATTTTAACTTTATTTTTAATATAATTTTATTCTTAAAATTTGATGTTACTAAAACTTGTGACGCTTATTTTTAAAATCGTGGTGGCATGTTATTTTAATCGTGATGGCTTCATATTATCGTTTGCTAAAAAGCTCAAGGAACAGTATCTACTTAGGATGAGGCTGACTGCTAACAATGGTGGGGTATAAAAAACTTATTATAAGAGTAGGAAAAGTGTCAGTTTGACCACTTCTCATTGTTCACTTATATATTTATTAGTCTTATCTTCAATTCACATTTTCTTTGCAGAAATCCTTTTAAACTCCTCTCAACTCTTTTTCTCATACCGCTATCCAATTCAGCACATCTGTTGGTGATACCTTCATAATATGTCCAGAATCCCTCCCTTCTTGCCATCTCCTCTGCTACCATCCCAGTCCAAGCTATCATCATATCTTTGCTGAATTAATGCAAACACCTTCCAGCTAGTGTCTCACTGCATCCTCTCTCCCTTTCTGTAGTCTGTCGTGCACAGAACAGCCAGCTCCTGTGATCCTTCTCATATGGAAGTCAAGGCATGTCTCTGCTGGCTCCAAACTCTCCAGTGGTCTCTCATCCCACTCAGAATAAGATACAAAGGACTTAGAATGGCCTGTCCAGCCCTCATTACCTCCTTGCCCTCATCAACTCATATTCTTATCCTTGCTCACTTGGCTCTAACACATTGGCCTCCTGGCTATTTCTTGTACACTTCCAAACACATTTCCTTTCTGTGTCTTACACTTTTCCTTGTCTCTGCCTATAACCCTCTTATCCCATTCCCTGTACATTTCTTCCCTTGCTTCCTTCAGGTTTCCATTCAAACCATACACATGAAGTCTGGGCTTCCATGACCCTTCTCAATGAAAGAGCAGCCTCCCTACCCCTGACCTACCCTAGTGATCCTCTGTCCCTGTGCCCTGGTTTCATTCTTCTCCACAGAACCTATTGCTTATTACCCCTAACAAATTATATATATGTTTTCTTTCTTCTTTCTTTCTTTCTTTCTTTCTTTCTTTCTTTTGGGGGGTGGGAGAGAGGGGCAGAGAGAGAGAGAGAGAGAGAACCCAAGCAGGCTCCACGCTCAGTGAGGAGCCCAACACGGGGCTCCATCCCATGATCCTGGGATCATGACCTGAGCCAAAATCAAGACTGGGATGTTCAATCGACTGAGCCACCCAGGCACCCCTCTGTTTATTTTCTATCCACCCTTAAGAATGTAAACTCCATTGAAAGCAGGGATTTCTGTCTTTTTTGCTTATTGCTATATCTTTAGTGTCTAAAACAATCTTTAGTCTATTACAAACTTCCAGTAAATATTTACTATTGAATTAGTGTCACTAATTACCTAATGTCATTTCTATATCTATAATTGGTTGGCATAGGGCATTTCTGTGAAATGCTTTCATTCGTTGGTTCTCTTCATTGTCTTCCTCATTAGATTATGTTTGAGTGTTATTGCCATGTCTACTACAGCTTTTTTAACACCCCAGAACTACTGAAATACTTCTATGGAAATTGTGACTTTTGGTGAGTAATAATAGTCAATTTACATGAAAGAGTAGATGATGTTTAAAGAATTTATCTCATGGTATGGTATATCATTTGGTCCATCTACCAAAAAGTTCTAAAATGCCTACAGCCTCAGATATGTGGGTCTCAAACCCAAGAAGAAAAGGTCTTTCTTCTAATTTCAAGCCTGCCTCATAAACTTCACAGTAAGATATGGTGTGTTCTGCAGACTCACAAGCTGAGGGATACAAAAGCCACCTGAGGAGGGGAAAGATCCTTAAATCAGTAGCATTCTGATTCTTGTAAAATTATTGTTTTTATAATTCACATGTTCTAAGTGTATCTATTTTTGTTTTTCTTCAAAGAAAAGACATGCAGAAAAACTGGGGAGTTTTTAAAGCTCCAGCCAAGTGGAATCATAGTGGAATTTGAGTCCTTTCAAAATATTTTGATGATGATGATGATGATGTTGATAATGATGATACCTCACTGAGCATTTACCACATGCCAGGCAGGCATTGTTGTAAGAATTCTGCATATATTAACTTGGTATGAGAACACTCAGAAAGCTAAAGAGAAAATTTGACGAAAACAACATAATCCCAAAGATCAGGAAAAATGAGCCACCACTGAACATTATTCAGCTTATTTAAAAAATGCAGAATATTTCTTTCTTTATTTTAAATGTCCAAAAGTAGCATGACCAACTGGTTGAACATCAAATGGCATTTAATTTGATTTTCATATATGTAAGATTTTAATAATTTACAAAAATGTTTTCATCTTGCAATAATATGAAAATATTTATTTCTTGGTTTTGTTAATTTTACTGGGGGTTGTGGCTTAGTGAAGTTGTAGGAAAATTGATGCTTTACAAGTGCAATGGGTCATGATACTTTGATTTTACTCTGCTGTGTTCTGTTTTAGTTTGTGTAAAAGATGATGATGACAAGGAAGACAAGGCTGGCCCTCAAAGTCCTAGGGCACAGCTATATGTAGTGAATAGCTGGCTGTGAGCTTTTGAAGGCATGGATTGTCCCTGTCTCTGTTTCTGTACCTCCTGCACCTAGCATAGGCCTGGCATGTGGTGCTGAATACATGCTTGTAAATTGATGAAGACCAAACTGTTTTAATTGAGTTTATGTATGAGTCAATAATGGAGCCAATTTCCACCCTCAACCTCCACTGGGCATTGAATTAAAAAGAATTTGTGGTTTCTTTTTCTTTTTTTTTTTTTTTTTTAACAAGAGTTTGTGGTTTCTGATGTTACATTTTTTCTGGCCTGGGTGTCACAAATCCAGTCAATGAGTCTATTCATTCCAAGAAAAGAAATCTGGATAAATTTAAATAAATGTTAAGACAAATGTTAGATAAGTACTTATCTGATTTCTTTGGAATTGTAATCCAATCACATATCATCATCCTGACAACATTTTGTTTTGTAAAAATTTAACTATACACATGTAAATGTGCTATGTCTGTGTGGTGATTTGATTGCATTCAATGGAGGACTTCTTGTCAACCAGGCCTCCCACAATCTATTTGTAGTAACAGGCAACTCAGGGGTTCTTACTGGTATCCTTTACCTCATTGTATGACCTTGGGGAGGTTCTTTAGTCTATTTTTGGCTCAGTTTTCTTATATATGGACTGGGAATAATTACTTTATGTTTTCTTTTTTAAAAATTTTTATAGCTTATTTTTGAGACAGAGACACACAGAGCATGAGTGGGGGAGGGTCAGAGAGAAGGTGACACAGAATCTGAAGCAGGCTCCAAGCTCTAAATTGTCAGCACAGAGCCCAATGTGGGGCTCAAATTCATGAACTGTGAGATCATGCTCAACTGACTGAGCCACCCAGGTGCCCCTGTAATGTTTTCCATTAAAGAATGATCTTAAAGGATTCTCAGCTAAAACTGTTTCTAATTTAAACACTGCAATTACTGATGCTGTAGCGTACATGATAGAATCAGAAGTGACAAATGTACAATATCGTTTTCTTTAAAATATTTCTTCTGCATTTTGCTTAACATTTACACAAAATGTATCATAAAACCAGATTCCTATTTTTATTTTTACTTTTGCTAAAGGAGAAGTGCTTGAGTTATGGATTTCTAAATTTATCATAATAAAGTAGCATTAGAATAGAATAGATTCTAATATCTAACAATTCTGATTACTAGTTCTGAGGCTCAGACAAGTTACTTCAGATTCCTTCATCTGCACAACAAAAATAACATGCTTTACCTCTTAGAGTGGAGGAAAGTGTTTAAAAAAAAAGATAATGGGGGAAAGGAGGAGAAAAGATTATGTCATATGCCTAGTCTTCAAAAAAGGTTAGTTATATGACTGCTTCCTAAACAAATGCTGCTAAGAGACTGAAAGTCCTGGGTTTGAACCGAAAGTTTCTATTTTTTTGAAAGATACTTAAAATAATGCACATTATTAAGCTCTTGATACACGGTTTCATAAAACTAGGAGATGTGTTCTTATATAAAAGCTTAAAATATTCACCTATTCAAATGAAAGTATTTTCTCCTAGTTGTTTTTTTTCTCTCCTAGTTGTGAAAATAAACATTTAAAATATAATTCTAGAGCCAATTATGGAAGATTTTTTCAAGTTGTTATAAAGGAAGCTAATCTTTTTAATTAACAAAGGGATGATGGTAGGGAACATGTCTATTTTGTGCACTACTAAAAGCCAACAGAGTTCCTGGCCATAGTAGGTGCTCAATAAATATTTGTAGAATATTCATAGAGAGTGTATAAATTTTTTAATCAGAGAGATTTTGGTTTGGTTTCAAACTTGGTTTGAATCATGGCTATATGTTAAAATAATAGTAATATCTATCTCCAAAGGTTGTTCAGTAAAGATTGAAAGAGGTAACATATGAAAAGTATCTGCCATGTGTATTGAGATAGGTTTTCCTTTGTGTTGTTCATACTTTTGCTAATTTCATAATGTTTCATGTTAAGATCAAATAGTATTCCAAATAACCAGATTAATGAACCACCACATGTATTCTACTTATATGTAAAGAGACCATACATGTAGTAAAATCCTACTCAGTAAATCTTTGGCTGATATCCCATCAGAGCGGTCAAACTGTTCAGGAAAAGTAATTCCAGCTTCAAGCCTTTTTTAAAAAAAATCTGCATTACTCATTTAGTTTTTCTGCATGTGGCTTTCAGTTGCCTTTTTAGCTAGTGACCCGGGGTTTTAACTAATGAACTCCAGCTGTTCCTATTTTGCCTTCCATCCCTTCTCATTTAACCTCCTGTCTCCCTGGTCTCACATCCTTAAAGTTCTTACAGGAAAAATGGGACAGTGCCAAAGTTTTCAAATGAGGCCTCATCTCTTCTTGAGGGGAGAGGGCTTCTTTAACAAGGGCTCCTAGCTTTTTCAGTGATGGAAAAAGAAACATTCATTGATGCCTAATAACCTCCAATGTGTCAAAAATCCTCTTGTGGTTTTTAATATTATACAAGCAAAGCGTTCAGTAAGGTAAGTCCATAAAACAAACCAAGAAAGTCCACAGCTGAATACTAAATGTAACTGCTAACACCTGTGAAGGAGAGGCAATTTCTCAGTAAATATGGAATAAAAGAAACATCTACCATACTGAACAATACAGATCCAGCTTTTCTGAACCATGCTGAGAACCATCTGTGAGCAAAACTGGCAAAATTTTTCATTGTTAAGTCAAATGTCAACCTGAAAAACTTGGCTGTGGGCAAAATCTGAGCAAGGCAGGCCTGAAGTAATAGGCAAGCTCAAACACACAAAGACAACACCATGAAAATGCGGTGAAGCTGGGCCAGAGGCTCTCCCATTATATAGGTGACCTGGGGATTTCTATTATGTTCAGAAATACTATTCAACTTATCCACACAACTCCTTCTAAATCTGATCATACTTTCATGGGGACCACTAATAAGTACATTAGTAAATGCAGCTTCCATTATATTAAACACTTAAAATCATGCTTTCCTCTAGAATGCACCTGATCCTACCAGGATGAATTCCCAGCTAAACTGACGGCCATTTGGCCCCTCTACTCAAATTCAAAATGACATATTTCCCAGGGGCTCTAAAAGACTTTTGAAAATGGCATCAAATTCAGTTATAAACTCATTTTCTAAATTGCTTTTTCCATGCCTGTTTGCATAACCCATCCTTCCAAGCTCAGTTCAAAATCCACTGACTCCATTAACCACACTGAGACTAACCGGTTCTCATGTTAGTTTATGTCTCTTTTTAACCTCCATTAAAACACTTGTAACTTGAATCATATGCTCTGTTAAGAACTGAAAATGATACAGAGCAAAGATGAGGGCTTTTTCTTCTCATTCTTAATGCCCAGCAATATGCTGGGCATATAGTATGTGTTCCATAAAGAAGGAAAAATAAAATAGTTAGCAGGGGAGAAAGTAAAAGGGAAGAACTGTTTCTTTTCTTTTCATCTTCTTTTGTTTTTCTTTCTTTCTTTTTTCTTTTCTTCTCTTTTCTTTTTTCTTTTTTTTTTTTCTGAAATGGATAGCAATCCTGTCATCATTTGATTTCAAATGGCTCATGTATGGGGACCTGGGTAGCTCAGTCAGTAAGAGTCCAGCTTTGGCTCAGGCCATGATATTGTGGTCTATGGGTTTGAGCCCTGTGTCGGGCTGTGTGCTGACAGCTCAGAGCCTGGAGCCTGCTTCCAATGACCTGTCTCTCTGCTCCTCCCCTGCTCATGCTCTGACTCTCTCTCTCAAAAATAAACATTAAAAAAATTTTTTTAAAAACAACTGGCTCATGTAAAAATGATTTTTTTTGATGCAGAATTGTAGGTTGGTGGTTCTTTTCTTTTTTTTTTTATGTTTATTTTTCAGAGGGAGGGGAGAGGCAGAGAGAGGGAAACAGAGGATCGGAAGCAGGCTCCACGTTGACAACCAAGAGCCAGATGCGGGGCTGGAACTCACCAACTGCAGGATCATGACCTGAGCCAAAGTCAGATGCTCAACTGACTAAGCCACCCAGGCACCCCCAATAAATTGTATTTTCACTATATTGGCTTTTGATTTTTATATTATAAATTATTAGTTACCTTGATGGTGAACAAGACATCACTAAAGGGAAGGAACAAGAATGGAATAATTATAGCCAACATTTGTTGAACTCTGAAAATGTGATAAGTTCTTTATATGCCTATTCTCATTTAATCCTCATTATAACTCAAGAAAAAAGGTACTATTATTCTCTTTCTGCAATAAATGGAGCCTAAAATAGGTAAAGTAATCTAACCATGGTCACACTAATTGGTAAATTTGGGATTCAAACCCAAGCCCATCTGACGCCAGATTCCTCACCTGTGTACTATACTGCCCAGGGTACAGAGAACATAGAGGGACAGCACTAAAAATTCATGTCTTCCCAAAGAGTTTTTTCAAATGCTTTCAAAACAATTTAGGATTTTCAGGTAAATTGCTTACTGATAATTTGTGTGGTTGTAGCTTTTCTCCTTTTTTATATGGATTTGTCTGGGCTTATATAGATATAGCCTTAGCACTTTAGGATGGGACCAAACACCCAGAAGGTATTTAGTAAATACTCATTGAATTCATGGTCTTTGTCAACTAATATAATAGTTTTGAATCTTAATTTCCTCAAGAATAAATCATAAAATGATAGTATAAATATGGTACAAAAACTATTATGAAGAATACAGTTGCAATTATTATTTTTTTTAATTTAAATTCAAATTAGTTAACATACAGTGTAGTATTGGTTTCAGGAGTAGAACCCAGTGATTCATCACTTATATATAACACTCACTGCCCATCCCAACAAATGCCCTCCTTAATTCCCATCAACCATTTAGCCTATCCCCCCCCATGCCCCTCAAGCAATTTTGTTTGTTCTCTGTATTTAAGAGTCTCTTATGGTTTGTCTTCCTCTTTTTAACTTATTTTTTCTTCCTCTCTCCTATGTTCATCTGTTGTGTTTCTTAAATTCCACATTTGAGTGAAATCATATATTTGTCTTTCTTGGACTGACTTATTTCACTTAGCATAATACACTCCAGTTCCATCCATGTTGTTGCAAATGGCAAGATTGCATTCTTTTGATCACTGAGTAATATTCCATTGTGTGTAGATATCTATATCTATATCTATACACATTCCATTGTGTATGTATATATCTACACACATACCTACCATATCTTCTTTATCCACTCATCAGTTGATGGACATTTGGGCTCTTTCCATAATTTGGCTATTGTGGATAGCACTGCCATAAACTTTGGGGTGCATGTGCCCCTTCAAATCAACATTTTTGTATCCTTTGGATAAACACCTAGTAGTGTAAGTGCTGGGTCATAGTTCTATTTTTAATTTTTTGAGGAGCCTCCATACTGGTCTCCAATTGCAATTATAATATTACTTCTAGAAATATCAAAAGCTAGATGCTGAATGGATAGACTCAATGGGTTTTTACCAAATCAAGGACCTGTAAGAAAGATCTCTTGGATCTTACCTTCCCGAATAGCTGTAAATGGGACTCCTTCCTCTGCATTCATGCTGATGACTTTTAGAGCCACTAGTTGTCCATTTATCCTGGAAGAGTCAGGGGTGGGGAGAGGGACAGGGAGGAAGCACATTTATTGAGATGGTTCATAGCAGCAGTTTATACTAAGGATAGTTTAATGAAAGTAGCTTTTCCTTCCAAATATATTCCAGCATATAAATCCACAATATTCTAAAAATAAACTGTTTTAAAAGTCATATGTATGTATACTAAAATATTTTTTTTCTTTACTCATTACAGAAAATTTGGAGATATATACTTATTATAGAAACTGGAGAATACAGAAAGGCACTAAACCAATCCTCATAATATTTTTATGTATATTCTTCCTTTCATATCCTTTTGTGCACTTATTTGGGCCATCCTTATTTTTCATCTGAATTATTGTAGTGACCTCCTAACAGTTTCCCTACTTGTACATTTGTACCCCTACTGTCTAGTCTCAATAGAGTAGCCCGGGGATCCTTTTTAAGGGAATGTCAGAACAAATCACTTCTCTGCTCAAAACCCACCATTTTTGTCACATTTCATTCTGTTAAATTTTTTTTCTTATGTATTTATTCTGAGAGAGAGAAAGTGTGTGTGTGTGAGTGCAAGCGGGGTAGGAGGGGCAGAGAGTAGGAGAGACAGAATCCCAAGCAGCCTCGGCACCATCAGTGCAGAGCCCAATACCAATACGGGGGGTGGGGGTGGGGGGCTGGAACCCACAAACTGCGAGATCATGACCTGCGCCAAGATCAAAAGTCAGATGCTTAACTGACGGAGCCACCCAGGTGCCCCGTCACATTTCATTCTGAGTAAAATCCAAATTTTTACAACTACCTCCTAGGTGCCACCTGCCCAGGCCCATCATTACCTCTCTCTCTTAACCTCCTCTTGCTCTCCCCTTATTCAATGTTTTGTTCACTGATGTAAAGTGAAGTGCCGGAGAACCGAGATTTTAATACAAGTACAAATATATGATTTTCAGTACGGTGGGATTCATATCATATTATTAGTAGCTTGCTTTCCCACCATTTAAATTTTCTTTTATTCATTCTTGTGTGATATTTAATGATGACATAATATTTCATCATGTAAATACACTACAGTATGCTTATGCTTGGCTAGTTCCAAATGCTTTCAAATTGTTTCTTTTGACTATTATAAAAATACAGTCATGATCATGTTTTTAGATCAGTCTTTTCACACAGCCCCTATTTTCTTAGGGTAGAATTGGAATTGCTAAGTGAGAGTATGCTATGCACAGGTTTTTATTGTTTTGAATGCATGATCCCAAATTATGCCACAGAGTAATCACACCACTAACTGGTCATGAGAATGGCCATTCCAGCACTTTCTTGCCAACACTGGGCAGAGTTTTTATTTATTTATTTATTTTCATTTTTTAGAACAGATTTAGATTTGCAGAAAAATTGAGAAGATAGTACAGAGTTCTCATATACCCTGCATCCAGTTTCTTCTACTATTAATATATTAGTATGATACATTTGTTGTAATTAATGAACCAATATTGATACATTATTATTAACTAAAGCTTATAGTTTATTAAGAATTCTTTAGTTTTTTGCAGTAAAATTGTATATTATGGGTTGCATCATACATTGGTAAAATTGGAGGTAGTGCAACATGATAATACACAGGAAAAGCCATAAAAGTACCAGTCCCAGGAATTTTTCCCAATAAACTTATTTAATAGTGATTTTTAAATTCCAAATGCACATAAGATTTTCACTACTGTGTTATAATAGAACTAAATAGAAATAGCTGAAATGTGAAACATTAGAACAATTTAAAAATGTGTGGTACATCAACACAATGGAATATTTTGAATTCATGACAAAAGCTCAAGTCCAGAGATGTGTAGAAAGTGGAAAATATTCATGATAAAATAAACAATAGAATACAAAACAACAAGCATACCATATTTGTAACTTTAAATAAACTGTTTGCAAGTAGAAGACAAAATGTGCATGTGCAATTGCTATGGTAGAGTGATGGGTTATCGATGATTGTTTTAAGTTATTCATTTACTTTGAGAGACACAGAGAGAGCACGAGCAAGCAGGAGAGGGGCAGAGAGAGAAGTAGAATCCCAAGCTATGAGCATGGAGCCTGACACTGTGAGATCATGAACTGAGCCAAAATCAAGAGTCAGCCACTTAATCGACTGAGCCATCCAGGTGCCTCATGGATGATTTTTAAGCTTTATTTTATTTTATTTTTAGAGAGAGAGAATGAGAGAGGAGAGAGAGCGTGAGCCGGGGAGAGGGGCAGAGGGAGAGAAAGAGAACCTTAAGCAGGCTCCACACTCAATGCAGAGCCCAACGCGGGCTTAACCCCACGACCCTGGGATCAGGACCTGAGCTGAAATCAAGAGTAAGATGCTTAACTGATGGAGCCACCCAGGCACCCTGATGATTTTTAAGTTTTAAAGATTTATTTGCTGTTACATATTGCCTTTTTAAATAACATTTATAAGTTTATTATGGTTTTCCAACTTGATTTCAAAATGCTTTCTTTTTATTTCTTTTAAAGAAGATATCATGGTAGGTATGTATAAATTTATGAAATCAATAAATTTATCTATCTTAGTCTTTTTGACTGAGATATAAATGACATACAGAATTTGTAGATTAAAGCTACACAATGTGTTTATTTGATACACTTACATATTGCAGTATGATTATGAGGATTTCTTTAGTTTTTTTTGTTGTTGTTAAGTTTATTTATTTTGAGGGGGGCAGGAAAGGGCAGAGAGAGAGAGAGGGAGAGGGAATCCCAAGCAGATTCTTGGCTGTCAGTGCACAGCCTACATGGGGCTTGACCTCCCAAACCATGAGACAATGACCTGAGCTGAAAGTGGGACACTCAACCGACTGCACCACCCAGGCGTCCCCAGAATTTCCTTATTTTTTACCTAATGTCCTTTTTCTGTTTCAGGATCCCATCCAGGATACCACATTATATATATTGTCATGTCTCCTTAGGTCTCCTCTTGGCTGTGACAGATTCCTAGACTTTCCTTGTTGCTGATGACCATGACAGTTTTGAGGAGTACTGGTGAAAAATTTTGTAGGATACCTCTCTATTGCAATATTTCTGATGTTTTTCTGATGATTCGACTGGTGATATGAATTATGAGAAGGTAAAGTGCCATTTCCATCCCATCATATTAAGGATACATACTATCATCAGAATTTTTGATTTTAATATTGGCCTTAATCACCAGGCTGAGGTAGTGTCTGTCAGGTTTTTTTGCTGTAGTTCCCCACCCCCACTCCTTTTCCACAGTGTACTTTTTGAAGAATGTCACTATGAGTAGGTCATACTTAAGGAGTAGGGATTTATGCTTCACCTCCTTGAGGGTGGGTTATTTATATAAATTATTTGGAATTCCTCTGCACAGGAAATTGGTCTCTTCTCTCCCATTTATTAATTTATTGAGCCATTTATTTATATCAGTGTAGACTCAGATATTAATTTTACACTTTGAGTTATAATCCAATACTAGTTTATTTTGTTGATCAAAATTTTCCAGCTTTGTCCTTTGGGAGCTCTTTTAGTTGGTTCCTGTGTCCCTTTGACATACCCTTATAAATGTGGGGTTTGTTTTTTGGGGTCATACTTTTACCTTCATTTTTTTTTTTGCCTACTTAATTTGCCTAAAAATGATTATCACATTTTAATTTCTATTCCTTTAACTACGTGTAGACCTGAATTTTCTTAAGTTTATTGGTTTTTTCTGTTCTTTTGTGATTTGCTCATTTGCATTGAATATTGATATATTTTGCATATCTTTTTAATTGAAATATTTTGCATATACTTTTCACCAATTTCTTTTGTCTATTTTAACACATCTTTGAAATTTAGAACTTTAAAATTTTAATGAAGTTCAATATTTTCCAAATGTTTTACTCAGAGCATACCTCTGTGAAATTCTCCCCACCCCTCAAAACAGTTTTTTGGTCAAATATGTTCGGAAAATGCTTTATACTTTAAAATTTTTCTTGGGCCCCTGGGTGGCTCTGTCAGTTAAGCATCAGGTAATGATCTCACGGTTTGTGAGTTCAAGCCCTGCATTGTGCTCTGTGCTGACAGCTCAACTAGAGCCTGGTTCGGATTCTGTGTTTCCCCCTCTTTCTGCCCCTCCACTTCTCTCTCTCTCTCTCTCAAAGATGAATAAACATTACAAAATTTTTTTTTAATTTTCTTAATCTTTCTTAGATAGTCATGGTATACATTATCATTTTAAAGATTCTGAGAGCATCTATAATAAAGGATCACATTTTTTATTTTGTTTTAGGGTTCCCTACAACAATTTGGCAATGGTAACTTTCAATGAAATATCCTAAGTTCTCTCAGAACTAGAGCTCCCTAGAACATACATGGGTAGATGGGGCACCATGGACACTTAAGGGTTGTGACTTCAATGTTTTGTAGAGACAGACATTTCCAGCCCAGAGGTTACACAGAATTCCTCTATCTAGCCTTCCAGTTCTTTTCTCTTCTTTTTCATTTAGCTCTTTAATCTACTAGGAATTCATATTGTATATTTACTTTTTTCCAAGTTGCTAACAATCAACCCAGCTTTGTTTATTGGACTGTCTTCTTTTCCCCACTGATTTTATAGTGATTTGACATATATACCATAATTATATATTAGATGTATATATTAAATTATATATTATATATATTTGGGTTTGTGATTGTTCTGGACTTTAAAAAAATCATATTTCTTTGATCTGTCTTTTTTAATACTATACTATTTTAATTATTGTAGGTTTTGAATAGACATTTAATAATATATTTAATATTTATATATTTAATATATTCTAAAATATATTAAAACTTGAGGGATGCCTCGGTGGCTCAGTCAGTTGAGCATCTGACTCTTGATTTTGGCTCAGGTCATGATCTCATGATTTGTGGGATCGAGCCCCACCTCAGGCTCTGTGCTGACAGTGCGGAGCCTGCTTGGGATTCTCTCCCCTTCCCCCTTTTGCCCCTCCCCCACTCATGTGTCTCACTAACTCTCTGTGTCTCAAAATAAATAAATTAACTTAAAAAATAGAAAATATTAAAACTTGAAATTAAAGAATTGCTGATATCTTTGCACTATTAGATTTTCTAATTCAAATATCCTGTACTTCAATAGTCTCTGGAATTATCCATAAGACCTTATATACCCGACCTACTGCAACTGCAGCTCTTCCCTGTCCGCATGTCTTTCCACTCTCCGCTCCAATACCTGGCCTACTCCTGCCTCAGGGATTTGTTACTTGCTGTTCCCTCTGTATGAGGCTCTCTTCTACTATACACACACACAGCTCATACCTCACCTTTGTCAGTTCTGTGTCCAAGTGTTCCTTTCTCATCTCACTATTTAGAATAGTCATCCACCATCCAACTCTGGCACTCCCCACCCCTCTTCACCATTTTATTCTTTTCCAAAGCACTTTTCACTCTTTGACAAACTCAGTCTTTCATTAATGTGTTTCTTGCCTATCTTACCATGACTGGTATGTACATTCCATTAGGAGCAGAGAATTTTGTCACCTTTGTTCTCCAATGAATCTTTATTGTCTAAAACAGTGTCTGGCACATAGTAGGTGCTTAATAAATATTAGTAGAATGAATGAATGCCTGTCTCTTTCTCAAGTCTTTATGTCCCTTAGTAAACCCTTGCTCATTTTTTGATACTAATGATTTTTGTTATTGATAATGTGAGAGTAACTTCCCTTACTATATTTTCTGGTAACTGGTTATCATTAATACAAAGACAACTTTTGATAACTGTATTTTGATTTTGTAACTGATCACCTTATTTTATCTTACTGCTGCTACTAGTTTCTTAGATGATTGTATTGGGCTTTTTAGATAGACAATTCTGTAATCCACAAAAATGATATTCAGGGTTTTTTTGGTCATTGCATTGGTTAAAATATTTACTATAATCTTTAACAGTGAAGGATCATGAGCATTCCTGTCCTATCTCTAACTCAATGGAGATGTCTCTAGTATTTAACAAAGAAGGTATGTGGATTGATGAAATATTCTACATCATAATGAGGAATTATCATGCTATTCCTATCTTGCTCAGAGTTTTAAAAAGTAGTAATTGATGTTGAATTTATTTGGCATCCATCTCTGTGATATTTTTTAACTTATTTTAAAATTATAAATGTAATGCCTTTGTGGTAAGGAATAAAGTGAAAAGTGTGAGTAATCTTTCTTTGTGCTATTTTTCTAAATGAGAATATAGGATACATATCGTTCTGTAACTTGCTTTGTCTTCTAAAATATTGGACATCTTTTTGTATTAGTACATCTACTTCATACTTCAGATGGCTGCACACCATTTCACTGCATTGTGATTATTTAGCCAGTACTCCATCAATGGGCATTTTTGACTAGGTTTTACTTTGATTTTTTTACTTTTTCTATTATAAATCTTGCTGCAATGAATATACTTGTATGTATATCTCTATGCACTTAAACAAGTATTTCTAATGTATTTTTTTAAGTTTGTTTATTTTGAGAGAGAGAGAGAGAGCGCGCCAGGGAGAGGGAGAGAGAGAATCCCAAGCAAGCTCCATGCTGTCAACTCAGAGCCCAGTGCAGGGCTCAATCTCACAAACTACAAGATCATGACCTAAGCTGAAATCAAGAGTCAGACGCTTAACTGACTGAGCCACTTAGGCGCCCCTCTGATGTATTTTTGATCCTATTACTCAGCTGACTCCCTTGAAGGAAATATTTTATATTCTTAGTTCCTAAGATAGTCTATAGAATTGTATTAAATAATGTATTTAAAATAATTTTTGCCTAAAATCCTTTTTAACATGTAAAACTAATAACATGATTACTAGGATAAATAATAACTAGTCTTGCAATATTTATATTACATTTTTAAAATTAACATTTAACCACTATTGAGCCATTATTTTTCTCCATTGGAGTTACTTAAGAAATCAGACCTTCTGACTTTCTCACCTTGACTAAAAACCAATGAAGTTCATGGATCTTTCACATGTGTCCAACAAACTTTGTTAGCCAAAACGGGCACTTGGATTAGCATTATTTTTTTTCTCCAGCCAAACCACAGGTCTATAATAATGTACAAACCCCAGGACTATAAGTGTACAAGCCTCAGCACTAATAATTTTTTGCATGTATCATACTTTCTGGAAACCAACCGCAGTTTCTTCTATGAAGGTAAGAGGAAGAATGAAGGAGAAAACTCGAGGTTGCCATTGCAAACTCTGTCGTAGTGTTTTAGGGAGAGATGTCAAAAACCCTTTAGAGACACCTTACCAGCTGCACTTGTGAAGAGCAGTAATTGTTCTTTGGGTCAGCAATAGAAAAATTCTACTTTGAACTGAATAAAAGAGAGAAAAGGCTGACAAACATCTTAGTGACTGATTTTAATTAGGGCAAGAGAAATTTGTTTTCCTTGCAAGGCTCTTTAAATCATCATGTCTCTCCCTGTTGACTATGGTGTCTTACACTGGTCCTGAACTTCTGCCATGCGTCACCTGACTCTATAATTTCAAACCAGAGGGGTGGGATCCTCATCTTCAGAGTCTCTCCCAGTTATGAGTCACTCACCTGCTAATCCCCTTGTAAACTGTGGCATAAGAACCTTCACCCAGTTTCTCCAAGTTCAAGTAAGATGAGGCTGCCCCAAAAGGGAGGCTCTTCCTCTGCTTAAGGGGAATGGGGAGGGGAGAGAGGTGGGAAGGAAAGAAAGAACACATTTTTTAGGGTTGACCTTTTTCCCAGAGAAATTAGACAGCATTGCCCAAGTATACTTGGGATGACCCTCTCAGTACTTGCCCTGGAAGTAAGAGCCAGCTTCCTAGACAAGCATATGTTCAATCTTTCTACTTAAACATCAGCTGTTCACTCACCCACTGAAAACCCTGCCTCAGATCCTCTTCCTGAAAAGAATCACTGTTACTCCGGGGCCTTTTACTCTTGTACTTCCGGGCACGGACGGCCTGAAGTCCCCTGGGGTGAAATGAAGTCATGGAACATGATGCTTCTTTTAGGTCTGTTAGCTAGAGAAAAAAGAGAGTACAGGAATAAAATTTATGCAAAGTCAAGACTCAGTAGCTGGCATAAAGCATTTTTTCTTCATGTATCTGAATGTTACTCTTCAGATGTTTTCTAAGCCTCCTACACCCGCAAAAGCAAATCCTTTCCTGAAAGTCAGATCCTTAAAAAAGACCATAATTATATCACCTGCTAAAACTCTACATTGTTTTTTCACTTAAAAATCTTTCTTTAACACTTAGATTAACCTAAATCTCTCTGATGGATGGTTTCCAATTTTTCTCTGTTTAATTCAGTCTTTTTTTTTCATATTCTCTTAATTTATCTCTTTTGGGGAATAATTTTCTAGTATGTCATTGCTAATAACCATAAACTAATCATCATGATTTTGAATCCATAGCATACCAATACTGCAGCTTGCTTTCTGGGGCTCAGCTCTGTAACTTAGTACTTCAGATATTCCAAGAGAATAACTACTTTCTCAACTTCGAGTCAACTGAGTTTCGTGTAGCCCACAGCATAGGATTATTTTTCCCTTCTGGTTTACAAGAACATCCCCAAACTTGATAGCAACAGCCATAAATTCTCAATGACTTTAATAGAATTTTCTTTTTATTGTTTTCGACCCACCGCGGAGAAATCAGACCCTGCTCCAAAAAGGGAGTCTCTGAACTCCTTAGTTTATCAACAGAGGAAGATGCTCCTCTGGGGATACAAATACCTCAATCGCAGGCTCCGCCGCCGGCACAGGCGCAGTCCTCTGACAGCTGTGTGCTTCGCCTCCCTCCCAACAGCGATGGCAGCTGCATCCCGGCTGGAGAGTCTTTGTACACAGTTCTTGACCCATAATCTTCTAGGTTCAAGGAGAAAACCCGCACTTGAACCTCTCCCCTCTGCCTCTCCTGTTCTGTTCACTCCCTTTTTGCCAGAGGTCAGCAATGCTGGAGCTTTCATATGACTCACATGAGGGCTCTGAGCGGAGCAGCCTCATGACTTCAGCAGTTTCTCCTTATCAGTGCAAGAAACTACGTCGGAAAGGTGGCCGCCTGCATTCTTACGTGCATAACCGAAAACAGGACAGAAAATACTGGAGAGGATCAGTTTGGGCACAAAGTTCTTATTCCAGGCATAAGTTAGTGCTGTTAGTATACATAGCTTTTATGAATTTACATTGCTTATCCATGTAAATGATAATGATATTGATTAGGCTTCCTGGTGCTAAAGTGGACATGTTGAGGAGTATTTTCTCCCTGCCTTTCATTTGAAAGCATTTTGCTTCTCAGACTTTAAAATAAATTTGCAACTTAGCCAGCTTTTAGTAGTCAAAAAACAGAATCATAGAACAAGAAAATAGCTTCTCTATGTCTTTGCCTCCAAGCAATAGTATATAACGTTTAATAGCCCCAGAGCGGTAGTCATCCATTCACTGATTCAAAAATGACCTAGTAAGCACCTGTGTTGTTTTTACTATACAAATAATGATACTTTCCAATGGTGGGAGAGAGGAGTTTGCATGAAATATCTCCTTCTCTTTCTCTCTTCTTCCCACTTCTTCCCCCACTCCTTCCTGCCACATAAATGTAATTAATGTTTACCATATTAATAGCATGACATGTCGAGGAAATAGCTTGAGCTAACTTTGTAGTGTTTGAACAGAACTATTTCTCTCATAGACTCCTAATGTTATTGCCACCATAATGTACTAATCAGAGTGAGACAGAATGTAGGATACACACACACACACACACACACACACACAATCAGTATCGTTAAGGGGAAAAAAATGAGTCATGTCTATTACCAGAGCAATATTTATGTATATTTGATATCTGTACCTTAATAGTTAAAAAATCCTTTCAGATAATTTAATTATGAGCATGTATTGAAGATTTATTTCAAAATTGCCATAAGAGAAGAGATGTAAAACAGGCCAATTTAAAGAGTCACTCAAATTAGAGACATTTAGTAAAAGAAAAAAGTGACCCATTAAATTAATACAAAAAAAGTTTGTTTGGTTAAAGACCAAATAAACCTTTGACCAACAATCAACAGAGAATGAAAGAAGTTAATTTCTCAGAATACTTAATTCTGTTAGAATTTATCATAATTTGATTATAATATATTTTATGAGAAATGCTGATTTCTGCCTAAAAGGAGATTGTGAATTTTATCATACAAAACCCAGACAATGCATGAGAGAGTTTTTCCTTATCACCCACTAATTATCATAAGTTTTAGATTTTTTAAATGGCTAGCATTTTTATTAGCTAGGGGGTTATTCACCTAAGTCACAAATTGTTTAAATAGAATAGCCTGATGTTTTTAAGGTTTTAAATGCTATGTTTAGATACTAGATGGGCTACTCAGGGAAATTGTAAAATACCCTTCAGAATTTTCAAAAAGTATTTACAGTCTTCTTTAAAGTCAAGGAAGTGCTCAGTTTGGAAGCACATATACTAAAATCGTAACGATACAGAGAAAATCAGTATGGTCCCTGCGCAAGGATGACACACAAATTCATGAAGTGTTCCATATTGAAAATGAAAATAAACAAATAAATACAGTCAAGGAAAAATATTAGATGACTTTTTAATTCTAGTTCTAGGGGCAACTGAGTGGCTCAGTTGGTTAAGTGTCCAACTTCAGCTCAGGTCATGATCTCGGGGTTTGTGGGTTCGAGCCCCACATTGGACTTGCTGCTGTCAATGCAGAGCCTACTTTAGATCCTGTTTCCCTCTCTCTGTGCCCCTCCCCTCTCTCAAAAATAAATAAATATTTGAAAAAAAAATGTTTCCTAGCTCTGTGCCCCAAACAATTTTTATTATCAAATATTTCTGAGTAAGGACAGAAGATTTAGATGACTTCATTTTGAATTGTGAATTGGACCCAGCGCTCACACCACTCCAGGTTGGCTGGACCTATATCAGCAGCCTGGTCAGTTTCATGGCTTGAAAAGCCCACTGTGTTGTCTCGAAGCATGGCCTCTATTACTTCTACCTCCCCCTGTCACAGACCAAAGAGCCCCCACACATGAAGCTGACTGACAAGGAGAGACTCCCATGCCTGACCACTAGCCTGCCAGGGCCAGGTGACACAATGGAGAAATGAGGAAGTCCCACAGAGTTCACTGCCACCATTGTGATACCAAAAATGTCTGTTGGGGAGGTGAGGCCAGTTCAGAAACATACTCCATGCACCTCCTCTCCCTCCTTCTCTGCTTTGCTTCCTTTTCCCCTCCCTTCCACTTCCCTGGGATTGCACATGACACCTCCTCCTCAAAATTATTAAGTGTTAGCATATAAGCTTTGGCTCCAGGCTCTGTTTTCAGGGAATCTGTGTTAAGACAAATAGTAGCCATTTTTTAACAAGCAGTAAAATTATAGGTTATAGACAATTTCAGGCTAGATTCTCCCTTCCTACATTTTTGGAGTCCTTTTTCCTTTCTCAATCAGTGGGTATTCAAACTACTGTACTATGTTTAGTTGAAAATTTACAGTTTTTCTAATATTTGTATTCTGTTTAAATTTATCCAGATTATTAGGAGTTATGGTTTAATTATAACCTGTCTAGAATATGTAGATTATCACAAGCATTCAACAGACAATAAGATGAGGAATAATGTGAAGTTTGTCAGAAACATTAAAAATAAACATCCACACAATAGAGTAATATGCAGCTATAAGAAGGAGAGATCTCTATGTAATGACAGGCTGTGATCATCAAAATATAAACATTAGCAATATTGCTATTATTTGAAACTATTATTGGTGTATTTTAAGATTAAACAAATAAATAATTATGACAATGTCATCAGAACTAAATTTTCAGCATAAGAAAAAATAGACATAAATATCAAATCAAACAAACCAAGTAAAAATTATGTTATCTTTATCTGTTTAAGTAATCTCTATACCCAATATGGGGCTCAAACTCACAACCCTGAGATTAAGAGTCACATGCTCTATTGACTGAGCCAGTCAGGTGCCCCCAAATCATGTTATCTTGAATTTTATTTGGAAATATCCGTATGAACTTATAAATTTTTTTCTTTAAAAAAAGAATTCTGTCAGCCAAAAGACCTAGAAACAATGTTGACTCAATAGTAATGAACAACCCTAGTGTTCAGTTTGTGGTCTCTAAATACCATTTTCCATTAAAAAGAACCAAGCATCCGTGGAAAAATAGTGGCTGAATACCCAGAACATGGAATCTAAGAAGTTATCGGGATGCCTGGGTGGGTAAGTTAAGTGTCCAGCTTCGGTTCAGGTCATGATCTCATGGTCATGGGTTCGATCCCCATGTTGGGCTCTGTGCTGACAGCTCAGAGCCTGGAGCCTGCTTCAGATTTTGTGTCTCCCTCTCTCTGCCCCTCCCCTGCTCATGTTCTCTCTCTCTCTCAAAAATAATTAAAATTTAAAAAAAAAATAATCTAAGAAGTTATCAAGAAAGATGTCCCAGAACTGCTTCTTAGCAGAAGGGAGGTGGATGGGGGCTTGAGTTAAATGGGTGATGAGGATTAAGAAGTGCACTTGTGATGAGCACTGGGTAATGTATGGAAGTGTTGAACCACTGTATCGTACATCTGAAACTAACATTACACTGTATGTTAACTAACTGGAATTTAAATAAAAACTTCAAAAAAAAGAAAAAATGTCCCAGGTTTATCTTATGTCAATGAGAGTCATGTTAAAAGGATATAGGTGCCAACTTGAAGGGACTCCCATTTGGCTTAAGATGGGACAATGTGAGTATCAAAAAGAACAATGACTGCAGTGGATTGAACCACATAAAATCCATACGTTTATCTAAACAAAATTGTCACTTAGAAGTTTCTAGTGCACCAATTCATGACTAAATATAATAAAGGGGAAAATCAAGTTTATTTTGTCTTTTATATAGAAATTATTTTTCCAGTGTTATCAGATAATTAATGAGGGGGATATTCTTCCTTATAGATGAATATCAACTAATAAATGAAGAAGAAATGACAGAAGTAGAAAATTCACTATTATACAATCACAGAGCTAAGCAACAATCATCAATGAAGGCTAAAATCATTAGGTAAAGGATTGATAAGGAACTTTGCAGTGAAGGGTCAGGTTTACAACATGTGAGTCTAGTGACCAATCTTAGCTCCACTAAATTTGGGATATCCAGATACTATGAGCCAGGAAGTATACAGCATCACCTGTAATATATATTTGGCTAAAGAAAAAAATTTAGGGGCACCTGGGTGGCTCAGTCAGGTAAGCATCCGACTTTAGCTCAGGTCATGATCTCATGGTCCGTGAGTTTGAGCCCTGCATCAAGCTGTGTGCTGACAGTATAAAGCCTGCTTGGGATTCTCTCTCTCTCCCTCTCTCTCTGCCTCTCCCCTGCTTGAGCTCTCTCTCTCAAAATAAATAAACTTTAAAAAATTGGAATTTAATCAATTGTCTAAGATCTAAACATAGAGGACAGAGAAGTTAACACCACAATGAAACAAAAAACCAAATCAGAAAGGACACATAACTTGATTCTCTAGCAAATTAATGATGGCATAAAAAAAAGTAAATTATAAAGTCTTGAAAGACACAACAAACAGACAATATGTAGACCTTATTTGGATCCTGATTTGAACAAGTCAATTGTAAAATGACATTTCGTTTTTCCCCAGCTTTACTGAGGTATAATTGACAAGTAAAAATTGCATATATTTAAGGTGTACAATGTGACATTTTGATATATGTATACATTGTAAAATATTTACCACAAGGAGCTAATTAACATCTCTCTCACCTCACATAGTTAACTTTTTTTTCTTTTTTTGGTAAGAGCAGTCAAGATCTCTCCTGGAAAACAAAAACAAAAACAAAAACAAAAACAGCCCTATTCTCCTAGCAAATTTCAAGTACACAGTACAGCGTTGTTAACTGTAGTCACCTTGCTATACGTTAGATCTCCAGAACTTATTAATCCTGCATATCTGAAACTTTGCAGCCTCTGTGCGTTTTTTTTTATGTTTATTTATTTATTTTTGAGAGAGAGAGAGAGCACAAGCAGGGGGAGAGGGCACAGAGAGAGGGAGGGAGAGAATCCCAATCAGGATCCATGCTGCTAGCCCAGAGCCCTTCATGGATAGGGCTCCATCCCACGAACCATGAGATCATGATCTGAGCTGAAACCCAGAGTCAGACGCTTAACTGACTCAGCCACCCAGGTGCCCCAGAAACTTTGCAGACTTTGACAAACATTTCCCCATTGTCTCTACCTCTATCCTGGTAACCACTATAGAACAACATTTCTGAAACAAATATGGAAATTCAAATATGGTATCAGATAATCTTAAGAATTTATTTTTAATTTTGCATGGTGAATATGTTTTTAAAACAATCCTACATTTAGAGATGCCTACTCAAATATTTATGGGTAGACTGACATAATTTCCTTACTCTAAAATATTCCAGAAAAATAATGTTGGGGATAAAAAAAAATTGGTAAAATATTGATAGTTGTTTAAGCTAGGTGATGGCTATATGAAACTTCATTTTTGTGTGTTTAAGAATTTTCTAAAAAGAAAGAAAAAGAATATTTTTAAAAACATATTCACGTGAAATCTAAACATTTCGATTACTTATTTGCTTATATTCCTACCTACTTCCAACAAGGCAGGAGACACTTTAGATAAAAACACAGAAATAATAATAATAATAATAATAGCATCACATCAGTGCTTGTTCTGTGCCAGACTCCAAGCTGATCCTCCAACTCCATGACAATGAGTAGATACCATTATTATCTCCACTTGATCATGGAAGAACTGAGTCTCAAAGAGTTTAATTTTCTCAAGGTACCTCAACTAGCAATAGTTAAAAAAATTTTAAGCTCCCCAAACTACCAAATTTCCCAAATTTTATTTCATGCGGGCACACTGATAATAGTATTTTGTTTTGTTTTTATTTAAATTTTAGTTGGTTAACAGACGGTGCAATACTGGTTTCAGAAGTAGCATTCAGTGTTACATACAACACCCAGTGCTCATCACACGTGCCCTCCTAATACCCATCACCCATCTAGCCTATCTCTCACCCAACTTCCCTCTGATAATAGTATTTGTACAAAGAGCACAAAAATCTCAGTTTGGTTGCATTTCTCATTACTTATTTGGCCTAAATTTCAATTAGTTATTATATTCAGGATGAACCAGTAATAGGTAAGCGACTCTACTTCATGAATCAGGAGGAACATGACATCATCTTTAGTCCAAATAAAAGCTATAATATAGTATTCTTAAATTAAAGAATCGCATGTCTTCCTTATTCCTGGAGTAGTTTAACTTGAAACTTTTACATGCTAAGAGTGCTGTCTTCTGACAATAAGCAGAACTGCAGGCTTATGGGATCTGGGTCTCCTTTGTTCCTTTAAATGTAGCTATGGTCTTTATTTACATCATATTACTATTGCATATTCGTGTGCTATTTGTTTACTTGTCTTAGTTTCCACAATGAAGTTGATGGCATAAATTCCAGTGTTATCTTCTTTTTTCAGTGCCTTCAAGAAACAGTCACATTCAAAACTGATGAGTTATTGAGAAAGTATGTGAAGCACAATGGCCACATTTCCAAATTGCACAAGTTCTTATTGATTTAGAAGACAATTTCTGGAGCCCTGGAAATTTCTGCTCGAAATGCCAAATGCCCCAATTACAAGTTTTCTGGCTTAAGTTCTGTGCTACTGGCTCTGATATTAAATTCCTGCCTCTCAATGAAGCTCTCCCCACATCCTGGCATTGGCTTCTGAAAGAGCAGTTTACCTGTTGTGAATCTAAACTGTTAACTACAGATGGAACACTCAAGAATGCTGAGTGATTCCATATGTGTAGAACCACACTCTAAAACTACCGGAAAGCAATGGTGGTTAAAAAAGACATTTCACTGACAGGTAAAGAAAAATCTAATTGCAAGATGTTCTTGTGACAGAATGACTTAGCTTGTGAAACAATGCAGTTATACTGAACACTATACCTATAAAGGACCAATTATCTAAAATTGTAGGAATCCTTGGGAAAACTGTGCTTCTACATACCAGATGTTTTCTCTTTGTTGTTCTTTGCATTTGTGTGATTATTTGTTTTAATTTCTTGATTTTGAATGCATTAAAAAATTCCAGAAATGACTTAAACTGATGATTTGGTGCCCACTTAAATGGGGGACACTGATTCTATATTTAAATTTCCACCTTCAATATAGCAGTATGATTATTTAAAAAGAGCAATTTAATGTTTTTATAAAAAATAGATTTGTAAATATAGCATAATCAGGTCCATAGCAAGGGATCTTATCACATGTTTACTCCAAGTCCTCCAGCTATAGGTAGAAAAAAAAGTGACAATAATAATAAGGAAAACACATGGGTAGTTTATTTGTATTTACTCATAACTATTCTGTGGTCAGAAGTATTAAATAATTTGCCCATGGCCACACAGGCAAGAAGTGGTGGAACCAGGATTTGAACCAAGGCAGAGCAGCTCCAAAATCCATACTTTTAACCTATTTGACCATTTTCCTCCTTGATACAATTTTAAAATAGAGAGATAATCAATCCTACCAAAGAATCTCCAGGTCTGTGCTGGTCCTCCTTTCTTCCCTTAGGCATTATCACCATTTTTTTAATCCTTTCTCACCAAACATTTAGGTTACATTATCTCATGAATTCTGTGACATAGATAATTATTTCCCAAAGTTTAGTCGAGAAAACTGGGGGATTGTCCAAAATTTCGTAGAGTATAGATGTTAGAATTGGAATTTAAACCCAACAGTATTAACTCTAGGGTCTATGCTCTTAACCATGTCTCCACAGTGTGAACACTCAAAGGTGATATGAAGACTCTTTCCCCCGACACACAGTGGGTCCATCAACTTAGCATACTGTTCTTTTGTGTGTGAAAGGAAATTTTGCTTCTTGGTATTTAGGATGATATCCTAACTCACATGAAAGAACTTCTTCTCTGATAGGAAACATATATATCTGAAAGTAGAGGTGAGACCAGCATACTCCATCTGCTGTCTTCAACTCCACACCTGTTTCTTTCTAGCAGCACCTCCTACTCAATGTAGAGTCAGAACAATTAGTCCACTACAGAAGTAGTGACTGAAGAATAATGGTACCTTGTCCAACTTGACATTGTTAATTTGTGTGGAATGCATTATAAAATGCTCCCATAACCTTCCTTAACATTGCCCTAAACTTTCTTGCTCTGTCGGAGTAAAGTGGTCTAGCCTGGGAACCTGTCCATGAGGACCTGTAGTACACTCCACAGTACTAAAAGCAGTAGAGTTTTAGAACTGTTTGAAATGTCTCCTGCAAGTTACTATTACTTTAAAATATGCATATATTGTGGATATTTAAATACAAATAAGTACAGCTTACAAAAACCTGACCTGTAAATTTCTGATCCCTGCAAATTCTGTGGCTGACCCTCCCCTATCTCTTTCCCAGGATGCCTGAACCCCTCTGTGCCTCATTCCTGAAAGCAGCCAGCCTGTACCCACAGCACCACTCGGTGGTCATGATGCAGAACTGGCCAAATCAACTTTTCCTTCCTCTCAACTTCTTTTTCAAGGGAATGACTGACCATCCCAAATGCCAAACCTCTCCTCCCACCACACGTGACTCACCCCAATTTTCTTTGGACTTTGCCACTCACAGCCAAAGTGATTCCACTGCAGGTAATCTCTGTCTCGCATTTACATAATCCTTTTTAAAAAAATCTTTTTTCTTCTCCTTGTGCAGTTACTTAGTTTTTTTCCCCTTCAACTGCATTTATCATATACATAAGACTAGCAGCAGTTACTAGACATGGGCAAACCAGACTTGGCCCCACGGCTCTGAAATTTAGAGGGTTTAACCGCATTAAAAGAAAATAAGTATTTTAAAACCTGTCAAAATAGATTAGGCCTCTTCCCCTTAGAAATACTGGGCCCTCCCCAGCTCTCAGTCCTCAAGAGCCAATTGGCTCCTGGCCATGGGATAGCCTTCAGTAACCGCCAGGGAAAGTTGCTGGAGCTGGAGGCCCAAAGTAAGAAAATCAGATTTAAAAAATAAAAAATAAATGGAAGGGATGGAGGGACAAGGGCGGGAGGGTGAAAGGAAGACAGAAAAGTATAACGGGGGCGGGGGTGGCTGCAGCTGTAGGTCTTCCTTCCTCACTGCTTCCCACCAGTGCTTGGATTGGTATAAGGCATCAGGGAGCATTAAAAAAATCCATAAAAAAAACGGTAATCAAGATAAATCAAAATAATAAATAATCTTATTGCAGTATTTTTAAAAATAAAAAAAATTAAAGGTGAATGCAAAAACCAACCAACCAACCAACCTATGGTCAACAAAGGTATCATCCTTTTAACAAAGACAGCGGCTTGTGTGTTTTACAACCCCTCACCACTGTGCAAAGGGAACAGTAGTTTTCCACTCAGCCCAAGAATTCCGCCGCCATGTGGCTGTCAGTCCCACTGCTCCAGTGGGGACGGTTGGTGAAGGTTTACAGGAGTGTGCCAACAGATTGGTAACGCGGGGTTTTATATATAGATGTTTGCCAAGTTGTAGGGATTTTATTAATTTATCCCGATTGCTTCAAAATAGGGCAGGATATATTGATTTGTGTACATACATAAGAAGGCACGTTTTCCACTGTGGCGCCAGGCTCCAATATGGCTCGGCAGACACTGCTTCCTGCTTGCCCACCGGTTCGCTTGTGTGCTCCAGAGCTCCATAACTTCCAACCAACTCTCCATCCTTAACACCCGCTTTTAAGTACCAGCAGTAATGAAAAATTACCCGCTCAGTACCAAGGGGTTTTCCTTCTTGTTTTTAAAATTATAAAGTATTGCAAAATTATTACTTTCGGCTGTATTTTTTCGTTGCAAATACACATTATTTGAACAATATCATAAATCAAATAACATTTGTGGATTAGTTCAGGAAAAAAACTATGATTTACCTCACTGTTTCTATGGAAAATCATGTTCTAAGTTTCAAACTGCTCACTTGCAAATAAATATTTGAGACACTTTTTTGTAGGTTGGGACCTAAATGTTTTCTTTAAATGTTTATAACAATTTACAGGTTATACATTGTAATACACACAAAGAAGAGAGCTTTTAGCCCAAACTACTGCATTTTATTTTTAGCAAAAAAAAAAAAAAAAAAAAAAAAAAAAAGACGTGTAATGCCCAGCCTGAGATCCAGAATGCTAAGATATGTCAGTAGAACAGGTTTTGTCGACAAAACAGAGGCAAGGAAAGAATAAGAGAAGTGTAACATTATCAGGCACATATTACACAACAACTCTGATACAGATATAGATATTTAAATATGCTTTAATGGTTATTTACATGTCATAATATATACTTTATGAATATATGTCTCAGCAATTCTCATATAGCCATGTGCTTCCATTCTAAAAATAGCGTGTTAGCATATGCTTACCTACATCTGGTGATTAGTCATTCAGTCCACTAATTATTCTTAGTATGAAATGAATAGAAGCATTTCTATTTAAATAATTCCCCTAAATTACAATATGTCATCAGCAGGTCTTTGCTCCTCATTTGAGACATTACCTTCTTTCATGAAGTTCAGCCACATAGTAAGGTGCTCCCTGATGTCAATGAGAGTTGGGTGCCCCTATCTTATCCTTCAGCTATTCAGAATCTCAGCATCCATTTTTTAAAACAAAAGTCTAGGTTATTTTTAACTACACTTTTTATCAGGAGAGAACTCTAATCTACTTCAGTAAGAATAAAAAGTGTAACAGGGGCACCTGAGTGGCTCAGTAGGTTAAGCATCCGACTTTGGCTCAGGTCATGATCTCGTGGTTGGAGGGTTCGGGCCTCCCATCGGGCTCTGGGCTGACAGCTCAGAGCCTGGAGCCTGCTTCTGATCCCATTTCTCCCTCTCTCTCTGCCCCTCACCCACTTGCATTCTGTCTGTCTCTCTCTCAAAAATAAATAAACATTAAAAAAATTTTTTTAAGTGTAACATACTCAGCTTCTATTTTAATGGTTAAGTAGAATGAGATACACAGACTAAAACTCTACTTTGGAGACCTAAAAGATCTTTTTGTGTTATATTTAAAAAATTCCTCTTTGATCACTTCTCAAAGTTCCCCTACACGCCTATGGAATCAAGGCTAAATTCTTCAGCCTGGCTTCTCCCAACCTGGCTATCCTGCCCTGCTCACCTCTGTTCCCCAGCCATACACCTAGTCTTCACCATATTCACACCTCAGTGTCCAACAAACCTTCCCTGCTGTTGTGACTGAACTTTGCCATGTTCTCATCTGATATGTTCCTCCCTCCCCTGAACCTGTTCCTCCTTCAAGTCCTACCTGAGGTTACAGCTCTGCTCTGAACCTTTCCTTCTTGTTTGATCCCTCTCCCACCACCACCCTTAGTCTCTCTCAAAGCTAAACTCCTGGATCCCTGATTATCTCAGGTGTGCATTCTAATCACTATTTTTATTGTTTTCCTAACAAGTTGGTAAGTGCCTTCTTTGAGGGCATGAACTGTATCTTATACTCCATTCAGATTGTCTGTTAATTAAATAACGGCATTTATATATGTGTGTGAATGCAGCCCCACCCCCACACATATACACATACATGTACAGGGTGGGAGCCTAGAACCAGTATTTACTTGTTCATTTTGACCCCACTCTGAGGCATGTCCTTGTATACTGCCCTCCCATGAGAGTCATTCTCAGTTTCTGATCCTGGCTTTTACTAACCCTGTTTCTTCTTTTCTGTCAATCTCTATCATCTCTTTTTTGAACTCTACTTTTATCTTAGTCCTGAACTCTCTATTCTACACTTGATCCAGTAGGAGTTAAATTAGGGGGAAGACAGGATTTGGAGTTTAAAGATCTAGACCTGGGTTTGAGACCCTCTTTCACTTAGAGTATTTGGATTAACTTGGAAAAGTCAGAGGGCCCCAGTTTCTGCATCTGTATTTTAGGAATGATTATACCAATCATGGGGTTGAGAATAAATACACATGAAGCATTTTGCAAACAGCACATTATAAAATACATTGTATTACAATATTATTAAAATTAGCCCAAATATCATTACTTTCTAGAGGCTGCATCACACACACACACACCCAACACACATTCATACAAGCACCCATTGATTGCCCCAGGGCAGGTAAACCACTGCCTTTAATCTTTTTGCCCTTTGAGCACAAGAGGATCCTTGTCTTCTGTGACTTTTAAGGATAGGATAGTGGGAGAATCACACTTCAGTTTCTCTCAGTGGCCATAAAAATTGGAACCAATGTCAGTCAGGGTGGCTGGCAAAAGGGGCAAGTACTTATGTCTATATCAATGAACTGCATTTCAACAAATTGTTAAATTGCTAGATCTCAATAAACAATTTTATCGAACTAAATTTAGTGCAAAAGTGCAAGGTGCTGTGCTATTCTCTAGGGAATTTAAAAGTGAGAAAAACACTGTCTGGGAGCTTAGAATCTACAGGTTTACAAATTCATATAATATATGCCATGCTAAAAAGCCTATATTTATAAACAGATTCAACTCAGATTGTGTGCTGACACTATTGAGTCTATGACAATCTATAGAAAGACATGTTTGAATATCTTTTCTTTTTTTCTTTGCAAGGTCACATTCTTTCCAATCGGAAATTTGCCTTCCATCAACTATTTGTTTTTGTTTTTGTTTTTTTTTACTGCTTGGGTTTTGGGTATCTATCCTATACCTTGACTCCACACCCCTCTCCAGCTACTGCCCCAAGTCTGTATCACAGTTCACAGAAAAACTTCTTGAAGATGATGTCTCTACTTCCTTACCTCCTGTTCTCTCTTTAACTCACCCCCAATAAAGCCTCTGTGTGCTGCTGCACTGAACCTGCTCTTGCCAAGTCACTAGAGTCCATCTTATCAAATCTAGAGGCTTATTAGACCTTATCTCTACTGTTTAGCAACATTCAACACCATTTATCATGTCACTCTTCTTGAAAGCATCTTTAATTTCTGTGAAGTGGGTACTTTCCTAGTTTTCTTCCTACCTCTGTGGGGACTTCTCTGCAATTATCTTTCCTGCCTCCTCCTCTGCTCAACTTCCAAGTTTGGGCACCCCCATGCACAGTCCTTATCTCCAGTTTCTTATCTCCACTTTCCTCCCAGATAATTTCATCCAATCCCTTCAGCTTTGAATGGCATCTATGTGCAACCAACTCTCAAATCTCTATCTCCAGCCCCAGTTTCTCCCTAGATAAAAGGCATCTCAAAGTCATGCCAAAAACAGACCCCTTAAACCAAGTCAAGATGCTTCTTCTTAGTCTTCTCCAGTTCAGAAAATGGAATTCCTATAAGTCAGTTATTCAAGAAAAATGCCCAGGGAGTATATGAATTGAATATCATGTCTAATCTCTAATTAAATTATGCCAATTCTGCTTCCAGAGGATATCTCAAATCTATCTAATTCTCAACTCTGAAGAGACGTAATCTTGTAGCAGTGTATTAGTTCAAATAAAGTCAATTACATAATTTAAAAAATCTAATTCTCAATTTGTACTACAATCACCATAGTCCAAAGCATCATCATCTCTCCTGACTTAATGCAATTACTTCCTACTTAGTCTCGCTGCTTCTATTCTTACTCTCCTATAATATATTCATTCAGAATGAACTTAAGTGAAGTAAATATGAATGAAGTAAAATATTAATATTACTAAATCTCAATCCTTAAGTAAGCTTCTTTTTAATATTCTGTGTAATGAAAAAGGAAGTACACATAAAGCACTAGACAGAATGAAGTTTTTCAAAAGTATGAATCAGATCAGATGACTCCCCCGCTTAAAACTTTCTTCTGATGATTTCCCTTGCATTTGGAATAAAAACAAACTCATATCCTGGCCTACCAACCCCTACATAATCACTACAACCTCATTTGCTTCCATTCTTCCCTCTCATACACTCTGCTAGATATTTTTGCCTTCTTTCTGTTTCTCAAACACAAGTATTTCCCCCACTCAGAGAACCTAGAAGGATTCTGAACTAGGGTCTCCCTATGTTTTCAATCTCTAAATAGAGGAGTGACCTAGGGCTCAGGCCTCAGACTACTTCACTTTTCCATCAACAAGTTCCAAAGCCCTGATCTTTCTCCTTAACACAAGACTCCTATATACAACTGCCTACTTCACATTTCCATTCAGATGCCTAATAACCATATAAACTATAACATGCTCAAATATGAACACATGGTACCTCCTCTCCATTTCCCCCTACTCCTCCCCCCAGTCTTGCCTATCTCAGTGAATGACAGCACATTTCTAACAATAACTGAGGCTTTAATTTCTCTTTCTCTCAAAGCTCATGCCGAATCCATGAGCAAATATTTAGGTCCTACTTTCAAAATACATCAGGAATCTAACTCCTTTTTGCCTTCTCCTCCACTGCCACTCCAGGCCAAGCCATTATGACTGTTTGCCTCAACTCTTGCAATAGCCTCTTTCTGATCTCTCTGCTTCCACTCAAACTCTTACACTCTGATCACTCTGCACAGAGCAGAAGAGTCATCTCTTTAAAACAGCAGCCAGATTACAATGGTCCCCATGGATGGTCCTGAAGTGGTTGCCCATATCGCTCAGATAAGCCCAAAGTCCTTTCTGTGGCCCAAAGGATCTGTCCCAGAGGACCACGTCATTATCTACCTGATATTCTCTTATCTCTTACCTTTCTACCTTTTTTCATTTGGCTCTAGACTCATTCAGCTTCTTTCAAACTCTTCTCATTCATCTCCAGCCACACTGCCCTCCTAGCCTTTGCTAGTTACTTGTTCCTTTTGCCTGGAATGTCAGATATCCACAAGGTTTGCCCTCGCTTCTTTACAGATCTGTTCTGACAAGTCCTTTTAGAAGAGAGATTTTTCCTGTTTATCTTATATAAAATTGCACTCTTTCCTATCTATTCTCTTACCTTTATTGTTCATAACAACAACATTAATATGCACTTATGTGCCATGCACCATGTAAGCAACTTGCCTTTAAATCTCACACCACCCTGTAAAGTAGATAACTTCACTATCCCTGTTTTGTAGATCAAGAAACAAAGGTACACAGAGGTTAAATAACTTGTGCCAAGTTCCCAAAGCTAGTAAGTGCTGGGGCTGAGATTTGAACCTAAGCTGTCTGGCTAAAACCACATGTTGCACTATGTTGCCTCTTTATACCCCAGTTACCACCATATTCGTTTATTAGCTCTCGCTCTTCCCACTTGTTTCAGGTGTTGCTGCATAACCAACCATCCCCAAACTTAGTGGTTAAAAGCATCAATTTATTATTTTTGGGGAATTTGGACCAGGAATTCACACAGGGCTTGACTAGGCTGTTCTGCTCCACTTGCCACGGACTCGTATCACTCAGCTGCATTCAGCCAGTAACTGGCCTAGAAGGTTCCAGAAGGCTCTGCTCATCTTTGGCACTATAATACTCTTCCTTGTGGCCTATCTCTTCACGTTGTCTCTTATCAACCTGTAATATAGTTGAAGCTTCTTTAGAGCATGGCAGCTGGCTTCTCAGAGGAGGATGTGGAAGCTGCTAGCTCTTTAAGGCCTTGATTCAAGAGTCTCAGAAGTTCATTCCTGCAATATCCTATTAGTTTAAAAAAATCACAAACTAGCCCATATTCAGGTGAAGAGGAAATAGACTTCATCTCTTGACATCAACAGTGGCATTTGTCTACATGGAGGGAGGAATTAATAGCTGCCATCTCTAGAGACTATCCAAACTACCAGAGTGCAAGTTCCACTAGAGCAGAGATCCTTGTTTGTTTTATTATCGTGCCTCTTTACATGATACATGATACATGCCTAGAATAGTACCTGACACATAGTAAATGTGCAATAAGTATTTAGTCCAAGAATTAAGGGACAGGTGAAAGAAAGTCTGAAAAGGTAAAGCAAAGGTCTGAAGGAGTAGGGGGAAAACCCAGAAGGAGTGTGTCCCAGAAATCAAGGAGGAAATGAGGGAAAGGAAGACTGAAAATTGTATACTTATTTCCACATTTAGAAGTTTTTTAAATAAGTAAAAAGTATATTCAAACTATATTTGTAAAGTGATAAGCTCAAACAGTGGAATATGTCATAGAGTGAAAAGTGAGTTTTCCTCCCACCTTTGTTCCTGATTCTCCTTTCCAGTGTCAGTAACCTTTTGATGTATCTTTTCAGAGCACATATACGCATATAGAAAGACAAGGATATATACCTTTCTCTGTCTCAAATACACATACCTAACACACAATTGGTTGACTACAATAAACATGACTCAGCATTTACCCTTTTTTAATCTTAACAACCTAACTTCCAGACCATTCCACATCAATACATATAGACTATTCTTTCTTTTAAACAGCTGCACAGAATGGTTCCATTCTCAGACTGTATCACTAGATTCCAAAATTAGGAGGTGACTACTGGTTTCAGTAGATCCAAAAAAATAGAGATTGCAGACTGAGATGAGGAAGATTGGGATGTCAGAAGGCAAAGGGAGACAAGTGGGTTGCAAACTAAAGAAGGACAGAAGAAAAAGATATTAAAAATGCAATAGGTAGGAACAGGGTTATATACTGAGGAATAAAAGTAATATGAGAGGGGTGCCTGGGTGGCTCAGTCAGTTAAGCTACCTTGATTTCAACTCAGGTCATAATCCCCAGGTGGTGGGATAGAGCACGGAGCCTGCTTAAGATTCTCTCTCTCTCTCTCTCTCTCTCTCTCTCTCCCCTTTTGCCCCCTCCCCTGCTGGCATGCTGTCTCTAAAATTAAAAAAAAAATAGTAAGAGAACCAGAGATTGAAAATATACAGAAGGGGGGAAAAAAAAGAAAAGAAAATATACAAAAAGTAAGGGATAAGTAATGGGGCAAGATCTCTAAGGAGATGGGAAGGGATCCTGAATTCAGGTGGAGAGATTAATCTTGAGAGGACAGCTTATCTCTTCTAAAGAGAAAGAGGGAGAAGGAAAGGAAGGTAAGGGCTTCAGGAATAGTGGTTGGTGGGGCTTAAAGAAAATCATCCCTAGTGGTCTCGCTTTCTTCAGAAACATAGGAGAGTTTTAAAGTTTTTATTTTTAAAACCGTTTACCAAAGGGGGTGGGTGGGTAGAGCTCAGATAGCCGTGTGCGGGGGTCGGAAATGGAAAGCGAAGGGAAAAGGAGAAAATCCCAGTAGCGATGTGTTAAGGATGTGTTTAGGCTTAGCAAGATTACCGGGCCGCATGGAAATCCCTACTGAAGTTGGACACCTTTGGTTTACAGTGCTGCCAATTCTCAGGGTTATGTTGTTTTCAGCACTGGTACAAGAGTGGACAAGGTTGTCTGAATTGTTGCAGACAAAACGATTTTGCAGGAGGGTGGAGGATCAAGGAAGCAACTGAGCTGAGGATGAACGTGATAGACCCATTTATGCATAGGCACTTCAGAACTTGACTGCATTATCTGTCACCGATGGTCTGAATACAGGTTTGCAGGCCCAGTGATGGCACTCTGCCTAGCAGCAGAGCTCGCACCCACTGTATGCCAAGGGTGGCAAGCTCCGGAAAATGTTCCTGAGAGGACTTGCCAGCTGCGAGTCGGGGCGGGGCTGTGGCTACGAAGAACAGACTGTCGTGAAACTGTGTGCTGAGCACGCAATCAAGTTTTACTCAGATTGTACACTGGGGAATCCTGTTGGGAATCATAAAAGATACCAATTCATTTCCTCCTAGCCCACTTCACCCTTTGGGGTTGCACCCAAGTAAATACAGTGCGGATACTAGAGCCAACTGGCGCCGCGTGGCGATGACGTCATCTGCAGGGCGGAAGCAACTACTGTTAGTGTGTAGTCCATAGAAGCAGTTTGAAGATATTTTCATATTTTCCCTGTAAAGAGTAGCGAACTTATCCATCTGACTTTTGCAGTTTAAGGTGGCAGCAAAATGTCTGCAGCTCCCAATCACGCTCATCACCACCTGTTACCATGGAAGCGCTCGGGTAGTTAGGACCGGCGACTGCATGTTACATCATCGCCCAAGCGCATTTAAGGACTGGTGGCTCCGCCCTGTCCTAAGGGAGGGGCAGTACTCCTGAGGACTTTACCCACAGTGCCCAAGGACTCTTGGATAATTTTGATCGCTATCAGACGCCGTCGGCGTCCAACCCTACCTATTTTTCAGGGGCAATCCCCAACCACCTTCACCCAAGCTTGCCGCCCTGCAGCCCCGCCCCTTCCCGGAGGCCCCGCCCCTCGTGAATCAGCTGATCTCAGGGACCCGCTGGTTGTGAAGCTCGCGCCGGATGCAGACTGGGGTGTTGCTGGTGGAGCGTCAGGTGAGCTAGGGTGAGTCTCCGCTCGGCCTTCGCTTCGCAGGGCTGATCGCTTGGGCTCTCCTGTGTGCTGGAGGCCGGGGGTCCCAGAGAGAGGCGGAAGCGCAGGCCGAGGCCCGGGAACGCGTTCGGTGACTCACAGAGACTGCTCCCGCGTCTTCCAAAAAGCCTGCGTCCGACCGACGGCGCCTGCCCTCCAAGGAGCACCCGTCGCGGCCCCTTGTCCCGGCCCCAGGTTCTCCCACTCGCCCCCTTACCTCCCTCCTCAGACGGGGCGCCACTGCGTTGGTCTCAGCGGCGCGAAATTCTTTCAAGACCCCCCTTCCAACCTCCACCCACGCTGCCTTTCCCTTACTCATTCATGAGGATTTATTGAATGCCCACTCTAGATGCTTAGCAGATAGATACACCGGAATCCCTGGACTCGAACCTTGGTGAGTGTCCCAGGCGGCTTTGCCTCAGGGTGCAATTCTCAGTTGGGGGTGGACCTAGTGTTTCGGCTCGAGAGGGCGGTCGCAGAAAATGAAAATGACTCTGGTATTAAGAATTAGCAGTTTAACCAAGTCCTTTAATTTGTTAAGTGAACCGTCAGAGGATGAGAAGTTATTTTAAGAAACGAAGACAGGAAAGTAACATAGGGTCTCTCATTAGGAAATGGTACTGACGCTGGTGTTGGTCCTTTGGGTAATAGGGTTACTTTAAAGACAAGCAACTATAGGTTGGCAGAAGTGGTGTACTCCTGCTTAGGGCTTTGATGATGAAGGAAGAGGGAAAACATATTGGCTCAAGCGGCATATTCAAGTACAGTATTCTCTCTAGTTTAGGAGGGAAAAGGAAATAACTGTTAAACACAAACGCAGATCCTTAGTAAAGGATTTGAAGAGTAAAATTGTGTGATGTGTGTTTATTCTAAACAGGTATCAAAATTCAGCAAGGTTATTGGTCCAGTTTTTTCCCCAGTTTATCATAAATATGATTGATTTAGAGTGACCACTTGACCTTTGAGTTAATGAGAGCACTTAAGCAATTTAAAGCAGTAAAAAAATTGGCTTTTATAGTAAATTGGAATATTTTAATCTCAATAATATAAGCATAGTGGTTAAGATCCTAGGCTTTGGTTATGGGCATACCTGACATCACATCCACTTATGTCTTTGATTTGGGGAAAGTTACTTCTCTGTATCATTTTTCTTAATTCTGAGTTGAGAATTAAAGTACCTTTCTCATAATAGCACATTTAATGGTTCGTGTATCATATCTATTAGAGTGCCTGGCAATGGTAAATATTCAGTGTATACTACCTACTTTTATAATTATTTCTTTTTCCACTATCTCATGACCCCACTGACTCATGTTCTTCTAAATAGGAGAGATAACTGAATATTTTTAGAGAAAAACTATAATTCACTTTTTACTTTTTAATTTATTTTTAATTCATTTTTATGTTATGTTTTGTTTGTTTTTAAATGTTTGTTTTTGAGAAAGAGAAGGAGAGAGAAGGGGAGGGGTAGAGAGACAGGGAGACAGAGGATCAGAAGTAGGCTCTGTGCTGACAGCAGCAAGCCCGATGTGGGGCTCGAACTCATGAACCCTGAGAACATGACCTGAGCCCAAGCTGGACACTTAACTGAAACACCCAGGTGCCCCTATAATTCACTTTTTAATTCAAGGGATGGTTTCCGGATAATTTTATGATACATTGACTTATAGTTACAGAAAATATGATTTTTGGTTGGTCTGTAGTAACTTTGGTATTCAGTAAGGGTATTTTAAATGTGGAGGACATGGTTTTGGAATCTATACCTAGTTTAAATTTATTACTTAGTTTGCAAACTCTGACTAGTGTTGGCATATTCAAGGTTCATAGTTGTAGCAAGAAAAATTCAAAGCTGTTTCACAGTATTGACATTTGAAAAGATAATGATCCAGAAAATAAAGTACCAAATGGGTCATTTTACGGCAGTTGAGTTGCATCATGTAAGCTTCTAGTTTTTTAAGTAGATAGATACAAGCAATGTGAACTGGAATCCCTTCTGTCCAAATTTCAGCCTTTCAGAATTTAGGTTGTCATTTGAGACACCTTTGGGCATTTTGACTGTTAAAGACACAAGAATGTGTCAAAAACTTCACCAAGATATGATTTCAGTTTTGTGTGCGTAGGTGGAAAGAGTACTATTAATCTTCTACCTTTTGTTTAAATTAAAAACAAGAGTTTAATGCAGTATTGCTGCATCCATACTAAAGGAGTTTTCCAAAGAATATGTCTGACTTGTAAAAACCTTCTATAATCCTGTATTAATATAACACTAGGTAGGTAAGGTATGAGTGAAAAAAAAAACTACAAAGGAAGGTAAAGACTGGTGATTATTGAGATGGTGTAAAAGAAGGTCTGCTTTTATGTAGTATGAGATTGAACCCCTTTCTCAAACAGAGGAATGCTGTGAGGATTTTAATGACTTTTAGATCATTTAGCCCTTTTTATAACTTGTGGAATTAAACCTAGCACATATTCCAACTGTATCAGAGATTTTTCTCTTAGAGCTTTTTGGGTTTTTTTTTTTAACTTTATAGTTTATTGTCAGGTTGGTTTCCATATAACACCCAGTGCTCTTCCCCACAAGTGACCTCCACCATGACCATCACCCTCCTTTCCCTTTCCCCCGTCCCCTCCCGCCCTCAGTTTGTTTTCGGTATTCAAGAGTCTCTCGTGCTTTGTCTCCCTCCCTCTCCCTCTTTTTCCTCCTTTCCCTCCCCATGGTCCTCTGTTAGGTTAGCACATATTCCAACTGTATTAGAGATTTTTCTCGTAGAGCTTTTTGGTTTTTTTTTAAACAGTTTTTTTTCTTGTCACTCTTCTCCTTGATAACCAGATAATTCAGTCATCCGTAATGAGAAAGTAGTAGATTTTGTAGGATATCAGTCCTTAAGAAAATACATGGGGGTAAACCACAAATAAAATACTAACAAATTCTGACATGGTTCTTTTTAGTGTTGCATTTATTTTCCTATACCATCTCTTATTCTTCTGTGTATGTCATAGTGCTGCCTTTACATTATGTCTTGATGTTTGCTGTATCACACAATTGGTGGATTAGCTGAATAGTTGGTAAAGTAGCTGAACTAATTGATCCAAGTGGGTAGAGCAAAAGTACTTAAATCAGTCAGGTAATTAGTACTTGTTTGGGCTCTTGTAGAGTTACTCTTTAATATATTAAAGACTTTTTTGGAATAAAATGTACATTTCTCTCAACTCCTATGAGAAAAAGACTGGATCTATTTCATAGAGTTTCAGTTGGCCGCCAGTGAACTATGTTCAAAGAGATCAACTTTAGTCTCATTAATTCCACAAATTAATCAACTCATGCTTCACTTATTACATATTATTTAAATTGTAAAATTTATTTATTAAATAAAAATTATTAAATACAATTTTTTTTCTTCTGAGTCTTCATGCAGTTCTTCATTTCACATGATCTCCCTATTAGGAAAGTGGGGGTTAGACCCAATAATGGCCGCTGGGTGGGTAACTTTCATTCCAGGGTTCTTCTACAACCTAAATTTTTGTTGAGCTGAACTCTTAACTAAACTCAGGACAATTGCCCGAGCAAACATGTAACAAAGATGATAATAGCAGCTCTTAAAATAGCAATAAAGTAAAATAATCGAGCTGTACTTTAGTGGGAAAGGGATAAACTGTAGTTTATTAATACAATGAAATACTATCCCTTAGTAAAAATTATCTATTACTTATTAATGTGGATATATCTCGTGTATAATATTGAGTGAAGAAGCAAATTGCCAAAGGATGTACATGCTATGATGCATTTATGTAGTTTTTTCTTTTTTTTTTTTTTTGAAATTTATTTATTTTTGTGAGAGAGCATGTGCATGCTCGCAGGCACTGGAGGTAGGGACAGAGAGAGAGGGAGAGAGAGAATCCTAAGCAGGCTCCACACTGCCAGCACAGAGCCCAACTCTGGTCCTTTTCTCAGGTGCCAACCATGAGATCATGACCCCAGCTGAAACCAAGAGTCAGATACTTAATAACTGAGCCACTCAGTTACCTGGCATTTATGTAGTTTTAAAACAGTGTAGCTTACATTGATACATTATATATTGATACATATGTATCTAATGAAAGGATAAGAACATATATGGAAAGGACACACATTAAGTGTAGGAATAGTGGCTAACTCTGGGAGATAGATTTGGGTGTAACTTTCAGAAATCTGTGTGACTTTTTCTTCTGTTTTAAAAACAGCTGAAGCCAATATAAAAATTTAATATATGTTAAAACTGAGTGATGGGTAGGTACATGGATTTGTTTTTTTGTTTTTTTTTTTACAGATTTGTATATGATTAAGATAGTTTGTGAAACTAGCACTTGAAAATTTTTAATTTTTATTATAATATAAATTCTATATAATTAAATAGAAGATTTTTTAAAATACAATTTTTATCAGGGTACCTATATGGCTTAGTCGGTTAAGAGTACAGCTCTTGGTTTCAGCTCAAGTCATGATCTCACAGTTCATGAGATTGAGCCCTGTGTCCAGCTCTGTGCTGATAGTGCAGAGCCTGCTTGGGATTTTCTCTTCTCGCTCCTCCTTCCCCCTCAAAATAAATAAATGTTTTTTAAAAATACAATTTTTATGTATATTTAGGGCTCTCTTTCTTACAGTATGTTTTTTTTTATTTTACTTTCTAGTCTCAAAGTAGTTGACTCTGGAAAAATTAATTCTTTTCTTTCTACGATAGGAAGAGAATGGTCAGTGCAGTTCCACTGTGCAAAGCTTTTCTAAGGAGAGGAGACAGACCAATTATTTAGTCAATTTTATTTTGCTGTTTGACTTGTGCCCCTTGGAACATGCTTTTCTTAAGATGAGGAATACTCCTTTTTTAAAAAAAAATTTTAACATTTATTTATTTTTGCGAGACGGAGAGAGACAGATCATGAACAGGGGAGGGACAGAGAGAGAGGGACACACAGAATCAGATGCAGGCTCCAGGCTCTGAGCTGTCAGCACAGAGACGCGGGGCTTGAACCCACGAACTGTGAGATCATGACATGACCCGAAGTCAAACGCTCAACCAACTGAGCCACCCAGGCGCCCCGAGGAATACTCCTTCTTAAAAGACTGCAGAGGAATTTAAGTTCTGGAGACTTCTGGGGAATGCAAGCATATACTGATCATGACCTCTCAAAGGATAGGGAAGCAGATTATATCATAAAGCCTTAAAAGGAATTTGGACGGAGTGACTCAGATGCAAAATTACCAAGATATCATGTGGTCATTAACACTTTTTAAAGTTTGGGTTGGTTACATTTTATTAAAGTGTGGTAAAACTGATTTTATACTGTGACTGCAGGTATCTAGTTATTGCTGAAAAAATTAATATTCTCTTTATAGGTACTAATAAGTAAACATGATGAGAATGTGTTAAATGGTTTGAGTAGTAAATAATAAATTTAATAGCCGATCCCTAGTATAACCTCAGTATTTAAACTTGTGAGTTAAACAATATTTCATTCCTAATCAAGAATGCCTGTTGCTAGCACTTTAAAAATAAGTGGAATTTATATCTCCAAAGCACTTTTTTTTAGTCGTGTATACTCCCTGTCAAGTTATGTGGCCCTGTGATTATCTTAAGCACTAGATGCTATTGCTTTGTAAAATAAGCCAACATGTATTGAACCATATTTCTGTAATAATTGCCTTTTTTAGAAAAAATTGTGGCTGTTTAAATGAAAGAACAGTAGCAAAATATTAATAAAAAATTTGTATCAGAATTTTTATTCTATCATGTAATAACAGACACAAAATGTTGCAGTACCTGAGACTTTGAAATTCAATTCCTAGTATTTTTTTTCTAAATATAATTTATTGTCAAGTTAGCTAATATACAGTGTATACAGTGTGCTCTTGGTTTGGGGCGTAGATTCCCGTGATTCATGGCTTACATACAACACCCAGGGCTCTTCCCAACAAGTGCTCTCCTCAAAGCCCATCACCCGTTTCCCCTCGCCCCCGCCCCGCTTCTTCAACCTTCAGTTTGTTCTCTGTATTTAAGAGCCTCTTAGGGTGTGCCTCCCTCTCTGCTTGAAACTATTTTTTCCTCTTCTCTTCCCCTGTGGTCTTCTGTGAAGTTTCTCAAATTCCACATATGAGTAGTGAAAACATATGATATCGAGTCTTTCTCTGACTGACTTATTTCACTTAGCATAATACCATCCACGTTACGTCCACGTTGTTGCAAATGGCAAGATTTCATTCTCATTGCCAAGTAGTATTTCATTGTAAATATAAACCACATTTTCTTTATTCATTGATCAGTTGATGGACATTTTGGCTCTTTCCATAATTTGGCTGTTGTTGATAGTGCTGCTATAAACATTGGGGTGCATGTTCCCCTGTGAATCAGCACTCCTGTATCCTTTGGATAAGTTTCTAATAGTGCTATTGCTGGGTCATAGGGTAGTTCTACTTTGAAATTTTTGAGGAACCTCCACACTGTTTTCCAGAGCAGCTGCACCAGTTCGCATTCCCACCAACAGTACAAGAGGGTTCCCATTTTTCCACATCCTTGCCAACATTTGTTGTTTACTGAGTTGTTCATTTTAGCCACTCTGACCAGTGTGAGGTGGTATCTCAATGTGGCTTTGATTTGTATATCCCTGATTCAATTCCTAGTATTATACTATCCATCAAAATGTTTTATTTTATTTATTTGGAAAAATTTATCATAAAAAATTTGCAGTGGATACAAAAAGGAGCTAAGTGGGCATCACTGGACATTTATTTTACCATTTAAACACACACACACACACACACACACACACACCTACCTCCATGGATAATATCCATATTAGAGGATTTTCACAGAGAGTACAGTTTTAGTAGTTTACGGGGTGAAAATAACAAGGCCATAAGAAAGAGACTGTGAAGTCTTCGTGTCCCTCATGGCACCAAAAACTGTCTCCATGTACTAAGGAGAAAGAGGCTGTTCTTGTTCTTTTCTGGGTTGTATAACATTTGTGAACTGACATGATGCAAAAGCATCTTCATTGTTAGGGAATACCATTAGCAAGTTATGAGTTTCTACTATAAGTAGACACTTTCCTTTTGTGTCTGATATTGACTTTTATTACAGGTACTAGAACTCTTCTACATCATTTGGAAGCCCGTGGATTGGAATTTAAAATAAAGTGCCACCTTTCACTGAGTACTCACTTAAATGTAGCCTGCTTGTATCTAGTGGTTACTCTGGTTACAAGAATGTACCAATGAATTAGTCATAGTTTCTGACCTCCAGGAGTTTTATAATATATTTTAAATCAATGACTTAGTGCATTATTCCATTAGTAACAACATTATAGATAATAAGTACTTTCTAGGCTAGCCTACTGACTGACTTTATTCAGTGCATTAACTTACTGGATTCCTGAACTCTAGGTCGATATTTAAGGGGCTAGTCAGGTCCCATAGTGGTATCAGGTATTGCCTTCTGTGTTCCAGTTAGGGCTGGGAGGGCTAGGATTTGAAGTGGCCTCAACCTTTGATAGTGGTTGGTTTGTCAAGGCTGCAGTGGAAAGTGAGTGTTCCTCAACCTTCATTAGTGGATGGTAAAGGCTTTGGTGGTGGTATATCCAGGAAGTAGCAGTTGTTGGTGTATAGATTAGTTGTAAGTCAGGTGTTTGAGTCAAAAGTTGCCTTGATCCATGTGTAAATATACTGACTGAGTCTCTAAAAGGAAATATTTGTCTAGTAATAACCATGTGTGCAATACCATAGTGTCTTAAAGTATTGTTTACTGCATTCACAATATAAACTGTGGTTACTACATTTTAATAAAATGCAGCCAATTCAGACTTTAAAAAGAAAGTGTAAATGATTGCATGAAATCTGTAGTAATTTATTTTAGATTTATTTTATGTCCAAGTTTCTTTTGGGACATATAATACAGTTTACCACTTTATTATTTATTGTCATCCTGTCTTAATGTCTTGTCATTCTATTCTCCAGTTATCATTACTCTTGTAGCTACAATTGTTGCAGTTGTTTTGATCAATATACCTATTTTAAACCAGTAAGTGAGATAGGAAGATAAGACTGAAAGTGCTCAACTTTGCTGCTTTTTTATGCTTTCAGGGTGCTGTCTATAGAGAGTCATCATTCTTGTCAGAAAGACAGAACATGATAGCATGTAAACTCCTTTATTTATGTGGGCCTAATCTATTTACAGATATTTATTGAGTACCAACAGTATAATTTCTCAGGACTATGTTAAGCAGCTGGGCTATATAGAGAATAAAATATTTTTGGCTTTCATAGAAATTTTAGACTGGCATACTTGGAACATAATAGATGAAAAAATACATGTGGTGTTGTTGAAATTTTAGCATTTGAGAGTTAATATACTTAGGAATTGCAAATTTATCTTTCATTAAATCATTAAGGGAAAAGGACTTTATCCAGAGAATAAAGTTTATTAGAGATGAATAAACAGAATCCTACATGATTTTAATTTTCTTTTTGCATTTGAGAGAATAGTCCACTAGCATATTTCTGTTCCACATTAAATTTTTTAAAATTTATATCCTGCCCTGTTTCTAAAAGGATTTGATGCAGTATATGAAAATGTGTAATATGGCAAGATAAAATAAAGCAACGGAATGACTGGAGCCAGTCATTAGAGATTAGAATAGATAGCGCATATATACTGTGAAGTTATAGTCACTTACAGATGCTATCATATGAAACTCTTTATCTCTTAACGCTAAATCTGTAACCCTGTCTGTATCTGTTAAATATATCTGTGTGTCTGTAATCTTTATCTGTTTCCTTTCTTAATGAAATGTCAGCCCTTCTTCTTGTGAAAGATCAGTCACAAAATGTGTTCTGGATGCCAGCCTCTTTCATTTTGTCCAGAACTTTGGTTCTGCCCTCTGTCCTCTTGCATCTAGGATTGGTATCGTTGTCAATGCAGACATGTTCAACTGTCTCTCATCTCCCCAACCTTACACATACAGGAAATACCCTTTATCTTCACATTCTTCTCCAGCTTCTGCTCTATTTCTCTGTCATTTCGACAATGTTTTTCAAAAGAATTTTTTATATGAACTTAATTTTCTTGTCCTCATCCCCCCTCCCCCCCCATTTATAGTCATCCTCCTCCAATCTGGTTTTCAGTCCCCTGCCACCACTGAAACTGTTACCATGCTCAGCATTGATATCTGTGTTGGCATAGCCACTGGTCAGATTTTAGTTCTTAACCTATGAGAGCCCAGCTGCATTGACTTAATTGACCCAGGCCTTCCTCCTGGAAACACTCTACTTTGCTTTTATGTGCCCCACAAACTCATGCTTCTTCCACCTCTCAGGTCACTTCTCACTCAGTTGTCATTGCTTGTTCATCTAGGTGCAGAAGCTCCTTACAGGTTGGTCCTGTCCCTTTCCTTTCTCATATTACACACCCAATGATATTATCCATTGCTTTGATTTCACATATTATCTGTATGTCTTCCCAAGTTTATATCAATAGCTGAGACCTTTTTTTCTGAACTCTATACTCACATATTCAGCTGCTCTTGATAGATACTCTAGGATCTTGAATTGAACATAAAAAAAAAAAAAAATCTTAGCCAGAATCTTCTCTTCTACTTCAGAATCTTATCTTTTTTACTTTTCTCCATTTTAGTAAATGGTACCACCAACACACAGTTGTTCAAGGCAGAACTTAGAAATCATTTTTGATACCTCCTGCTCCTTTATCTCCCACTTAGGTCTAATATATCACCAAGTCCTAGTTGTTCTAGGACAAAAGACCTCTCTCATTTGTTTACCGGTTTCTCTTTTACCAAGTTGACAGCCTTTTATGAAATTAAAAGAGCCCAGGCTTCCTTCTTCCACTGAGAAGATGAGCCAAGTGAGTAATTTGCAGGCAGGCTACTCCTAGCAAAATTAATTTGGGCACTATATGTGAGTACGTTTACCATAAAATAGACTTAAAGCTTTTGAGACACATGTAAATGATCACCATGAGAATACATAGTTAAAGCATCTATAGAAGGTCTTGTAAGCAACCCAGCTTTCTAGTGTACTCTTCAAGATGAAGTTGATGTTAAAAGTACATAAAGGAAGTATAAAATAGTTAAAAGTTGTGGACGTCCACCAAAAATGATAGTTGCTTTAGAATACAGATTCCTAGTGGTGACTGGGTGACCTCAGTTGGTCAAGTGTCCGACTGGTTTCAGCTCAGGTCACGATCTCATGGTTTGTGGGTTTGAGCCCCGCGTTGGGGATTCTCTCTCTCTCTCTGCTCCCTGCCCCCCAAAATAAATAAACTTAAACAAAAAGAATACAGGTTCCTGGTCCCTTTCTTGGAACCCTTGAGGCAATATATGTTTTAGGATTCAGGATTCTTTTTTTATCTTTAAAGTAAAGTGCATAAACCATTTATTATATAACACTCTGTGAGACTTTTGGTACCACCTCATAATCATAAAATATTTCTATAGGAAAATATGTGAATATTACCCACTAAAGAGGTAAAAACTAACCTCATATTAGTTCAGGTCAGATTTTGCTGTCAGATATATATTTTTTTAATTTTTATTGTGGGTAAGAGACAGAGAGAGAAAGAGAACGAGAATGAGTAGGGGAAGGACAAAGAGAGAGGGGGCCAGAGGATCCGAAGCGGGCTCTGTGCTGACAGCCTGACTGGGGGGATTTGAACTCAGTAACCATGAGATCATGACCTGAGGTGAAGTTGGATGCTTAACCGACTGAGCCACTCAGGCGCCCCCACGTAAGTTTAGATCAGATTAGATTTTGCCATCAAAAGAGTTATGAAAAAGCTTTTAGTTTACAGACGTTTTGGACTTTAGGTATCTGATCAAGGTATTATGGATCTGTAGATAATTTGCAGCTTTTTCTAGCAATAATTTGGACACCTAGACCACATTTTTTTTTAGGGCACTCCTGGATCATGGTGTTGAAAGTATACCCTCTGCTTGTACAATGTAGCTTATTTCTCTGTTACGTGGAGCAGGAGGGGGTGTTCCAGTGGGATTTAAAGGTGGAATCACATTGTGAAGAACTAAGGTTTGCTTTTTTGCTAAATGTTTATTTATTTATTTTGAGAGAGTGCGAGTGGGGGGAGGGGCAGAGAAAGAGAAGAGAGAGAATCCCAAGCAGGCTCCATGCTGCCAGTATAGAGCCCAATTTGGGACTGAATCCCATGAGCTGTGAGATCATACGGACTGTGAGATCATTACGTGAGCCAGAAAGAGTTGGATGGACGCTCAACCCACCCAGCCACCAGGTGCCCCTGCTGTTTGTTTTAAAGGGCCATCTGAGAGTTTAATTGCTTTACATTTCAGTAAAGGAGATAATTTGTAGTATAGAGTGGTAAGTTTTAAAATGAATCTAGTTTTATTCTGTGATTCATAGAACTTAATAGCTGGAGGGGATGCTAGAATCTATTTTGCTCATTTTACAGGTGACCTTTATCTCTGGAAAGGCCATGCAAGGCAAAAGAGGACCCCAGATTTTTTACTGGAAAACACACAGTTTCTTTCTTTTTTTAATGTTTACTTTTTAAGAGAGAGAGAGAGAAACAAGAGCATGAGTGGGGGAGGGGCAGAGAGAGAGAGAGAGGGAGACACAGAATCTGAAGCAGGCTTCAGGCTCTGAGCTATCAGCACAGAGCCTGATGCAGGGCTCAAACCCATGAACCATGAGATCATGAGCTGAAGTCAGATGCATAACCAACTGAGCCACCCAGGTGCCCCAAACATGCAATTTCTTTATTGGAGCTAGTTAATATAATAAAGGCCTATGAAGGAAAGTTATTATAACAGAAGAAAAGTAGTAGAGTTTAGGGATTCTGTCCCTCAAAGGAATGTAGAATCGAGAACCTTAAAATTCACCTGGAAAGTTATATCCCCAGGAGAAGCTCCATGATTAGGCAATTCTATAACAATTAAAAATGTGAAGCAATGAAAGAGCATATGGAAATTCAAATGCTATTTGAATGCTTGAGACAAATCTTAAATATTTCCTGGGTTGGGGATCATAAAAATATTAAAAAAATAGAAATTTTGGGTTTACTTTTTCTGTATGGATGCATAGTTGAGAAAGAATGTTAGATTAAATAGAGTTGGTAAATACCACTTATTTTTAAGTATGTAAGGTAAAACTTTGTAACATAAGCTACCCATATTTATCTGCAATACTCTTTTTTAGTTATGCTTCCTTAGCAGTCATTTCTTTTTTTCCCATTGCTCTCTTTAAGTCTTAAGCAGACCTGTCTTCTTAGAAGTCAAACCTATTAAATACCATTAAAACAAAGTGAGATAGATTTATAAATACTGATATAGGAAGATGTGTATGAAATAGTATATTAGCTAGCTTTCCGTTGCTATTTAACAAATTGCTACTAATTTAGTGGCTTAAAAGTAACAAAGACTTACTATTTTGCAGCTCTTCAAAAGTGTGACACCAGTCTCACTGAGCTACAATCAAGGTGTTAGCTAGCAGGGCTGCTTTCTTTTCTGGAGGCTCGAGGAGAGAATCTGTTTCCTTGACTTTTCCAGCTTCTAGAGGCCCCCCGCATTCTTTGGCTTATGCTCCCCACCTTCTCTTCTTCAAAGCCAGCAATGTAGCATCTCTCTGACCATGCCTCCATCATCAAGTCTCTTTCTCTGACTTTCTGCCTCCCTCTTCCACTTGTTTTTAATGTTTTTATTTTTATTTTTTGAGAGAGAGACAGAGACAGCGTGAGCAGGGGAGGGTCAGAGAAAGAGGGAGACACAGAATCCGAAGACAGGCTCTGAGCTGTCAGCACAGAGCCCGATGTAGGGTTCAAACCCACGAACCGCCAGATCATGACCTGAGCCGAAGTCGGACGCTTAACTGACTGAGCCACCCAGTCCCTCTTCCACTTTTAAGGATGTTTGCGATAACCACCCAGATAACCAGGGTAATCTCCTTCTCTTAAGGTCAACTGATTAGCAACCTTAATTCCCTTTTGCCATTAACTTAATCTGTTCACAGGTTCTGGGCATTATAATGTGGACATCTTTGGGAGCCATTATTCTGCCTAGCATATATAGTATTTGTACTGCCTAGTATATGTAGATATTTACTAAAATGAAAGTTTCAGAACAGTTTGTATGGTTTTAATTCCATTTGGATTTGAAAAAATGTGTGGTGGTGAAAAATATGGCACAGGATGAAATCTACGTTAAGAAAACTCTGTATTCAAGAAATGTGACACTAAAAGAGGAAAAAGGTTGACTATTTTATTCCCTAAAAGGTTCTCAACATTTTTGATTGTCAGGCAGTAGGATAAAATTCACTGTATATCCAGTGAATCAGTGATGGGAGGCAAAGTGTGCTTGTGCACTTCCACACCCTCCCAGAGGCTGGTTTCTACTGGGTATTGTTTAACTTTGATCAGGGGAGCAGTTAGTTACCCCTTCATCTCTGACGGATAAGCACAGGTTAGAGCTGGCTTCAGAATTTCTCTGTAAACCATAAACTGTACATTTTACTAAAAGCTAATTATCACACACAAGGTATAGTACCACCTAATCATCATATTTATTAAGTTAATAGCATTTATTAAATCTATTCAGGTATATGTTTTGTTTACATACTACTCTTCATCCTACTTTGAATGATTCACCATCTTTCTAAAATAAGCATTAGGTAGAGAGTAATTTCCTCCACATATACAGATGGCAAACAGTAAGAATTCACAGTCAACCTGGAGTAAACAGATGGCTCTTACATCACTCCTGCTGGTACGGGCTGTTTTCAGACTACAGTGACCGTGCCATATCCTTTGCAGAAAAATTATAAATTTGGCCTGAGTATTTTTATGATTCTCACAAATAAAACGTCATTGCCTGTATTTTCATTACTTTTGGTGTTCTTAAAAATGTGAATTTTTAGTTGAAATGCATTGACCATTTCTGTCTGCTTGTTTATATTTCTGTCTCTTTATTAAACAATGAGTTTCTAAACTGATGGGTCATGATATTTGTACCATAGTTTTCATATAGCTCTTTACTATTAAATGGTGGGTTTTGAAACAGATATTTTATTTTATTTATTTTGATAGAGAGCAAATGGGTGGGGTAGGGAGGGAGGAGGGAGAGAATCTCAAGTAGGCTCTGCACCGCCAGTGCAGAGCCCCATGTGGGGCTTGAACCCACGAACCTTGAGATTGTGACCTGAGCTGAAATCAGGAGTTAGGTGTTTAACTGACTGAGCCACCCAGGTGCCCCTGAAGCAGATATTTTAAAATCCAAACTTCTTCCTTCCAACCCTTTGCACTATGGTTTTAAATTGAGGTTGATTTGGGGAAAATAATGCTAGTTACAAAAAATAGAAAACTTTCTAATTTTAATGATGTGATTTTTTTGTGCGCATTGCTAAAAAATATAAATTAAAACTACTTGAGTCTGCTACATTACTGAAGAGATTTTAGAAATTCTTTCCTAATTGGTAATTGTGGCTTTCCTTTCATAAAACCATGTTCATGTGTTCCAGAAGCATTTTAAAAATAACCTTAATGTGTATGAAATGAATATTTAACACAGAGAGTTTTCAGATTGAACTTCCTTCTTTATAATAAAAAACAAAACTGGTTGCCTGACAAAGTACAGCTTAATCGTAGGTAGTTTTTTCTTCCTTTGGCATTACATTTGATGGTCAGTAGGCATTTTTATAAGCTCAGTGGGCAGGCTCAGTCTAGATATTCAACTTTGGCAGGCGGGATATGAAATAGTTGAAATAGTTTCATTGCATATTTATTGCCCAGTGAATGTGCACTTGTTAGAGGGCTGCCTTTTTTTTTTTTTTTTTTTTTTTAAATCTGAGGAATGAAGTAGTAAAATATTCTTCCATTGCTCTTTGTGCTTACCTGTGTTTTGCCATTTAGGTCTTTACATGCCTTTTGCAAAAAAGAAATGATTTGGTGATGGAGCGCTGCCCCTGACCGATGGACTCAAAGAAGAGAAGGTAAAACCATTTCTTCCTTCTCCCTTATCCTTCTAGGATAACACAAACCATTCCACGTATGTGTAGTTTCTCTTCAGTTTAATTTTCTTGTTCATGATTAATAAGTAGGAATAGTGACATTTGTGTTGATTGGTAAAGAGAGAAAGATACTAAAATAAAGGTGATTAATGATAAGCTTTGTTGCTAGTTTCTTATGCTTCTAAAAAGGCACAAGGTGTCTTCATCATCTTAAAGCTTTTGAAGCCAGTTTTCCACACAATTTCAGGTCTAAAGACAAAGTTTACTAACTGTAATCATCTTCTATCCCTAGAAAACTAGACATGGATGATATTTAAAAAGGAGGATTAAGTTTGTGGCTTTCCTTTCATAAAACCATGAATATGCCTAATCATAATTTAGAGGAATATTACTTAGCAAAAATAGAGAAATTGCTAGGTATTATAAAATAAATAAAACCATAAAAGTTTCTGTGCCTCATTAAAAAATTGGCACTAGTGTTGAAGAAAAAAAGAAAATGAAAAAAGTATCATCAGTGGCAAGACAGGGAAATTTGATACAAAGGAAACCTAGGGTATCTTAATATGCCCTTTTCTCAGGGGGGGAGGCAGTTATGGTATGGTCATTATTATGAAGTTGTGTGTTTTGTGTTCTTTGAACCAGAGTCATCACATGGATAGAATTCTTTGTTCTTAGAACATGAGTAAAACACACAGAGTTTTACTGTTGCTGGTATAAATTTTATTCTTAAAAATTCGAATAGCAATTTTAGAGCTTATTCAGTGTAAAGTAAAATATGGATCACTGTTCCTTCTTACCAGATACTTTTTTACCACATTAAAAACTAAAATTTTTAAAATAAGACTCCAGCTTGTTGGAACATGTTGTAACTTTATTATCTAAACAAGGACTTAATATATTGAGAAGTTAGAATCTTAAAATTTTGTGCTATTAAATCTAAAACTTCAAAAAATAGCCCAGGTTTTGTTTGCTTCTTAGAGTTAAGTAATTTGTGGGTTTAGATTGTCCTCAAGCCTTTTATGTAAATAGTTGTTTTATCTCTGCCCCTGTGTCCTAAGCAAAGCATTAAATAGGTACTAAATCATCTGACCCAGTTACCTGTGCTGGTAAAAGATACAGATCTAATGAAAGTAGTAACAACCCCCCAAAATACAGTTTTAATTACAGGACCCATTAAGCTGTATTTCTTAATGTTTGTAGCTCAGCAGAGGCAGAAGGATCCAAAGAAAGAGGCCTGGTCCATGTCTGGCAGGCAGGATCCTGTTCTGTAGCACCAGAGATATTGCCAGGCTGGGGAGGAAAGACTGTTCTTCAAGCAGCCCTGGGAGTGAAACATGGAATTCTTCTGACTGAAGGTATTGAAAAGTGTGGCTTAACAAATACTAACTGAAGTGCTAACAATACCTGGGTGTATAAGGTCAGGTAAGAGAGTTGCCGGATACCAGGAATTCTTGAAGTTCGTAGGAGCTTAGACTTTTTTTGTTTTCAAAATACGTTCTTACTTCCTTTATCAGAAATCAGATTAGTTCTTAAATTTAAGATACATCATAACTAGAATAAAAGGGAGAATTATAGTTTGTAAATTTTATAGCAATAAGTACATGAAAATTTAACTTTTGAATGGAACAAAACATTCAGAAACTTTTGCTGGACCCTTTGTTCATTAAATGTGCCAGAATAATAATGCTAATAATAGCTAATGTTTATTAAACAGTGGTGCATGCCAGGCACTGCACTGAGCACGTTATGTGTATTACCTCTTTGAGTCTTCACACAACTGCCTTAGGAGGTAGCTACTATTGTCCTCACTTCACAGATGAGGAGGCTGAAGGTCAGGGAGGTTAAATAATTTCTGCAAGCCCACACAGCTATTGGAGCGTCAGAGTCAGGATTGGAATTTAGAGGGTCTGATTCCAAAGCCTGCTTTTTGAGCCACTTGGCTGTCCTATCTCAGTACAGTTTTTCTTAGGCATAAACAGCAACTCATAAGAACATGTAATAAATTTATAACAGAATCGTAGGTTATAATTTATAGAGAGAGTTGCCTTTAATTTTGATAGCAGTTTACCAACTCAATCATGGCAAGTTTGATTTGAGCCAAGACTGCCATCAAGTAACTTATAAATTTCTGTCCCATAGCATTCATTAAGTATTCAATAATGCTTTGATATTTTCGTTGTAGGAACTAAGGGAAGACAAATTCTAAGAAATAAAGCTTGAATCTGACCTTGGTAATTTTATGGGGTACACATGGAATTCTTTCTAGCCTCTTTTTTAGTATATCAATTTCATTATAATGATATACGATAATATTATTATTAAGCCAGAAGTTGGAAAAAGCCTTATTCTAAAAATGTGAACTGTATTCAATACCTGCTGTAGGGCCTTCAAAATACACAGTTCTCAAGCATATGTAAGTAGAATTCTCTTGTTGTTTTATTAACCCTTCAGTGAGAGATTTAGGAACCCTTCATGAATATGATCTTTAAACATCTAGAATCATACCTAAAAGTAGGATAATGGGGGAAACATTTTAAAAATATAAATTGCCTATCATTGTTCATGTTTAAGCAGTGTCTTAGTCTTAAGTGTCAAAGTTACAAAAAAAATCTCACCGCACATAAGTGTGTAGTTTGAAATGGGAAAAAGATCTCCAGTGCTATCTTTTCCAGACGAGAAAATGGTGCTGATGGAATGCTGGCAATTTTTAAGCTTCTTTGTCTCTATTCAGTTTGACTATTAGCTCATAATTCAATGAGGACACTTCATTAAACCACTATTTTTGAGGTACTCCAGGTTGAAAAAAGGGAGGAGTTGTCTAAATATTTCTTTGTACTATTTCTCTCTTTAGTGGAATGATAATCATTGAAAAAGTTGAACTGTTGCAAGTGTATATATTGCTGTATCACTTGGAAAGAAAAGTTTAAAAGATCTTAACCAGTGAGCTTATTTTCTCAGTATTCTTTATCCAAACTGGAAATTCCTTAATAAAAGCTCATGTGTTCTCTCTAGCCACTGTTGTGTTCTTTCTTACATAGATGTTTTGGTTAGTTAATTTGAGTATATACATATATTTGCTATATTTGCCATGTATAATAGGCCAAAGATAAAAAATGCATTTTTTCACCATTAGCTCGATTGCTATTTTGTAGGGAGACAAACTAGTATAAACTTACTTCATTATTTCCTTATTAATTAAAAAAACGATGAGTCTCTGGTTATGTGGAAAAGGAGGGATAGTGGGCATGGTTTAGCATTTTTCAAAACTCATGGCCAAGTCTTTATTTCCGTTTGAGTTTTTTAGCTAGCGTAGGTCATGTGCGCATGCCCTAAACTTTCACAGTACTGCAGTGAGATTACCCCTTGGTAGCACACCTGGGTAGAAACAGGTCCTCATCATTCGTGTGCCCAACTCACTGGTGCCTTTATTTCACTTTTAAAGCCAGCCAGTCACTCTTTGTTCTCAAGCTAGCTAATCGTAGCTTTACTGTTTTGTTTTGTTTTGTTTTGTTTTTTGCTTGCTTTGTTTTGTTGTGATGATTTGCTTTTTAAACAAATGGCACCTCGGAAATGCTCTGTCGCACACAACGTATATTGTGTATGACATTTAAAATTATACATGATATTATACACAACATGAAGACAGCCATGTCTTGTGAACACTGGTGCTTTCTTACAGCCTGGAAGTATAAAGCTGATTTCTTGATTTTGACCAAAATAAATCTCTAATATTTTTATGCTACTGCATAATTTTCTGCTGCTCTGACTTATTAGGGTAGTGGTGAATGTTGTAGAATTTAGCAAATGTATCTATTTTATTCTCTGCTCATTTTATCTTATCATGGTCATTATTTTGTCTTTGAACACTTGGAAACTGCTCCTGTAATAGCCTACAGTGATAGCCATTTGTAGTGGATCCATTCTAGGATTTTGTAGGATGAGGCTGAAGGAAAGGAATAATAACCCTTCATTTGAAAATAGCCTCCTGCAATTGGTAGAAATTCTCATTATTTTTCAGAGCGTTAAAAGGTGATATTTTGTTAGAAGATGAATAAATGTGGAATATTCTATGCTTGAACTAAATTCTCTACAACTGTGCTTTTGAAAATAAAAAAAAAAAAAGAACAAAACAGCAACAACCCTATTTTGTTAAACCTAGAGGGGACAGAAAGTTTGCTGATAAAATTTCTAGTTAATTCGCTAACTCCTTTTTTTCTTTTTTTTTTAAACCTTCAGATGGTGAGGTCTACAGCTTTGGGACTCTTCCCTGGAGAAGTGAACCAGCAGAGATTTGTCCGAGTAGCCCCATTCTCGAAAATGCCCTGGTTGGACAATATGTTGTTACTGTGGCATCAGGGAGTTTCCACAATGGAGCAGTGACAGAAAGTGGCATAGTGTACATGTGGGGGGAGAACTCTGCAGGCCAGTGTGCAGTGGCTAACCAGCAGTATGTTCCAGAACCGAATCCTGTCAGCATTTCTGATTCTGAGACCAGTTCTTTGCTAGCGGTCAGGATTTTGCAGCTGGCATGTGGCGAGGAGCACACTCTGGCATTGTCAATAAGCAGAGAGATTTGGGCATGGGGTACCGGTTGTCAGTTGGGTCTCATTACCACCACCTTCCCGGTGACAAAGCCACAAAAAGTGGAACATCTTGCTGGGCGAGTGGTGCTACAAGTTGCCTGTGGTGCATTCCACAGCTTAGCACTTGTACAGTGCCTCCCTTCCCAGGATCTGAAGCCAGTCCCAGAAAGATGCAACCAGTGCAGCCAACTCCTAATTACTATGACTGACAAAGAAGACCATGTGATTATATCAGACAGTCATTGTTGCCCATTAGGCGTGACACTCTCAGAATCCCAGGCAGAAAACCAGGCCAGCACTGCCATCAGCCCCTCCACTGAAACTCTTGACAACCAGGGAGAAGTATTTGAGCATACGCATGTAGAAAATGATCTGCCTGTTGCTACCGACATGAATGTTGGAAATGTTCAGGCCATGAGTGGTGATGCCATTTCCTCCCAACAAGACATCATGGGAACAACTGAAATTTCTTCCGCCAGAAATACACCATCATACTCTGATACTCAAGCAGTAAATGAATACATGCAAACACTGTCAGATTGTTCAGTAAGAGAGAACTCAGAGAACGGTGAAGAGCCAATGCCATCCCAGGTACCTGCTAAATTTTATAATATGAAGGTATTTCTGGAGTTAAACCATCTGAAGTTTTTTTGTTTTTTGTTTTTGTTTTTTTGGCAACTTTAAAATGCTTAAGGCTTGAGTTTGACTATAAATCTGTTTTATCATGCAATCCTAGATGAGGAAAAACCTGGATTAATTCAGAATTACTCTTTATGTTCAAATTCTGCCCTTTGAGATATCGAAAGATGTCATGCTGGGCTTCTTTTAAAAGTAGCAAAATCTCATTTATTTTTTTCTAGTACTTCTTCTCCCATGGCTAAATGTACTGAATTTTGGTGGGCTCCTGGATACTGTTGTTTTTTACTGAATACTTTTAACATAACTATATATTGCCAAAGATTCGTCTCATCTGTGCTGTATTAACTCCAGATTCTGTAGAGAGAAGTTCTTTCCTTTTTTATCAGGGAAGGTTTCTATGTGGTAGATCCCTCAATTGTAGGCAGACTTTAAAAAAACCTCCTGGCATTAAGTATTGTTTGAATTTTTTTCAGCTTACTGGGCTTTGTTGTGGGGCAGGGGGTTAAGATTTCTTCATCTTATTTAAACTACTCTCATTTTGAAAACTTAAAAATGGAGAAAAGCTGTTTACCAGTAGCATACAGTAACATTTGAGTCTCCCTGATTAAACCAAATTGTTTTAGAAGGATAATTTGTTTTTTTACTCTTCGTGTAAGCCTTTCAGGTTTGCTTTTAAGTAAACTCTAAGAAAATGAAACAAAACAAAAACCTTTAATCATAAAAGAACTGTCCTGTGGTGTTTGTTCAGGTTTTTGAAACCTCTTGATTGTTTATTCATGTTCTTTACTCTGTCAGGATAAGAACATGGCTTACAGGTATTTTTAGAAATAGTTTTTATTTCACAGTTTACTCATTGAATCTTGTGGATTCCAAAAAATTCCATTTTTTAAGCTGTTTAGTGAAAGGTATTATTAAAATCTAAACAAAACAAAAGTAATAAGTATGCACATAGAACATTCTTAGACTTGAACATGCTTATAAAGAATTTGGACTTTGACTTTTTAGAAGTCGTTCTGCTAATTTATTAAAATTTGAAGTTAAAAGTTAATTGTATACAGTTTATTTGGTTTTTAGATTATTATTGAAATTGCATTTTCCTTTGGATATATTTTGTCAAATATGTAAATTTTTTGTTCCATTTGCTAATTTTGGCAATGTCTGTTTATACTAAATTTAATTCAGTTTTTGTAAATAGTGTCTCAATCATACAGCTAATTCAGTAGGAATTTATACAGTGTCTGACAAGTTTTTTCTCCTCTGGCCAGATGTAACCAAAAGAGTATCTCATTTTTGTGAAATAAATCATAATATTTGGCAACAAAGCATATATCTTACAACTGAATTTTATTGGTTGACCAGGACTCCTAAAATTATGTCTTTCAATCAAAATTACTGGCTATATATTTTTGTTTTGTTGATATATTTATTTTATATATTGCTAAAACATAAGTAGAGGAGCCAGTAAAAATAATTAAGTTGATTGAAGGTAGACTTTCCTCTATTGGTAAGAACCCCCTGTGACAGTCACCCCTAAATACCGTCATTGTTTCTATTGTGAGCCTTTGTACACAAAGGGTGAAAATAGTGACGTTAGTTCTTCTCAACAAGTTATCAGGGAATTGTATCACCGAGGAATTAATAGGCTTTGTATTTCCCTTTTGCTCGATATGGTATATTTGTTTATTTTGTTGAATATTTTAATTAAAGAGCCCTTTGCTCATCTGAATTTAGTATTTAATTCAACAAAATGTATTTTGTACCTAATGTACCTTAGGTACATAAAATGTACCTAAGGTACTGTGCAGGCAACAGGAATTATTTCCTTTAAGAGAATCATAAGTCGATGTTAAAAATTTTGTTTTGGTTTGGCTTTCAATTCAGGACTAATTAAGGAATGTATATATACCCTTTGGGACCTTCTGATAGCATAAGAGGGAAATTTTTCATTGTGACCTCTGCTGGTAGCCAAAAGCTTTTTTTGTACATTTAATAACTTTCCTTTAAGTAAACAGTGGTGCTTGAGTAAGTTTTAACTGGTGTTCAGAGTAAGTTTCAACTGAGCTTTTGCTAAGATATTAGAAAACTTTAGTTTGACTTTCAAATACAGCTGTGAATAACACAGAGAACATTGGTCCCAAATGTTTAATTATTAACCTACCACATTTACTCTATCATAGTGAGAGGAAAAGTAATCCTTCAGCTTAGATACTCCTGGGTCATGGAAAATAACACTTTCATGAGGCAGCAGAAAGGCTTGACCTTAAGAACATAACTTGGGGGGCAGATAGGTCAGAGGTATAAATTTTTTTTTTGCCTGTATGTGCTATATCTAAATTAGTATTTATAATACATTTTAGGAAAAGCCTTTTTGAATGTATTTTTTTCTGGTATTTCTTAGTAGCAATCTGTATAAATTTTCCTGAAACTCATCAATAATAATACTTTTTAAAATTTACTTTATGTATTGTTAACCTTAATAACCTTATGTATCCAGGGCTGTCACAGTGCACCTCATATCGAAGGCTGTGTTTTCCAGACCTTTCTTCCTTTCTCTGCTTCTGTGCTTAATTTTATTAAAGCAGCTGGGGCTTACATTTGAAGAGCGTGGAAAACCACAACACTGAGAGGAAGTACTTTTGATAAGGAGCTATATTTTGAATACTCATTTCCATATAATGTGTTTGTTAAATCCGGTACCAAGGGGGGATACCTTTAAGTTGAAGATAAAGAGACCTTTGTTTTAGAGTCTTATATTTGCACATATTGATGGTTTTGGTTAAACTTTATATTGATTGCTGATTGTATAAGGGATTATATTTTTATATACTTTTTTATGTGTGTATATTTTAGCCTCTTGTAGAAGAAGCAGTTCCTAATCTTCACAGCCCACCAACCACAAGCACCTCAGCCCTAAACAGCCTAGTAGTCTCTTGTGCATCTGCTGTTGGTGTGAGAGTGGCTGCTACATATGAAGCCGGGGCCTTGTCTCTTAAGAAAGTTATGAACTTCTATAGTACAGCCCCTTGTGAACCTGGAACTCAGGCAGGCAGTAGTTCCATAGCCCCAGAAGGTCTGAAAGACAGCAGAGAAGAACAGGTTAAGCAGGAATCGATGCAAGGAAAGAAAAGTTCAAGTCTTGTGGATATCAGAGAAGAAGAATCAGAGGGAGGCAGCCGAAGACTCTCCCTGCCTGGATTGTTGTCCCAAGGTAAGGAAATAGCCGGGTTTTGCGAACTGGCTTTTGGTAAACCCAAAATGTTCCCGATATCATGTGCTATATCCTAATAAATTAGTAACTTTCCAGATTGCTAAGGCTGACATATTCAGAGGTCAAAATTTATTTAATTTTGGTCATTTAGGTGGTTTTAAAAGAAAGTTACTTATTTCTCTGCTTTAGAAGTAACTGTAGAAGCTAATTTTTTTTGTAATATCTGCTTCTGCTTATGAACCTTATTTATGAATCTTATTTTATTGTTCTGGAATGTAGCAATAGCCTCCTTATATCATGGTTGAGGCCTGTAGTCCAGATAGATGAAGTTGCAGATGTGACCATTGGATAAGTAGGGATTCACTGTATTTGACCTAAAAGTGGAAATAATTTTAAGCTTCAATAAGAGAAAATTTCATTTTTGGATAGAATTAGCAATAAACTTCTTCTCATATTAAGACTGTTAAGCAGTTGGTTCTTTAGTGTTTCTCAGTTGGTTCAGGAATCTCAGTCTTTTAGATTTTTGCTTCTCAAAATGTGACCTGCAGACCAGAAACAACAGCAGCATCTGGGAATTTGTTAGAAATGCAGGATCTCAGGCTTTACTTCAAACTTGTTGAATCTGAATATGCATTATAACAAGATCCCCAGGTGACTCGTTTATACCTTAAAGTTTGAGAAGCATTGGATTTAGACCAGGAGTTGGTAAACTTTTTCTGTAAAGAACTAAAAAGAAATATTGTATGATTTGCAGGCCACACAGTCTGTGTTATATAATTACTCAACTTTGCCATTTTTGCTTAAAAGTATCCATAAATAATACATAGATAAGATGATCAAGGCTATAATATTCCAGTTAAACTTTATTTACTAAAACAGACAGCGGACTCCACCAGTCCCTGGTTTATGCTATTTTGTTCAAAGCTCTAAAGTTAGGAATCCTAGACTATATTAAAACTTACCTTTTTTCCTCTGCCGTGTTTCTTGAGCTTCCACTTACTTATTATGGCACTTTTGTGTCAGTGAGCACTTCTGTTGTCCTGCCTTCTAATTTGCATCACCACCAGATTTTCATCTACACAAATAAAACCTTTAGTCCTGATTAATTTGAGCGTGCCTGAGTGTGTGTGTGTGTGTGTGTGTGTAAAAAGAAAAGTCCATGGATTTAATTAAGCCTGAAGGAGAACTTTGTGCCAAAATTTTCTAATTCTGAAATGTCCTTTAGTATTTTCAGAATAAATAATATTTGGGATCTGGAACTACAAATGTGGAATATTGATTTTTGTCATGTCATTAGGGCATTGAAATATACAGTCCCCTATTTCCTTAGGTTAAATTTTACTTAGTGACCCAAAGTATCTTTAGAAAAATTTTATGTGCATCTCTGAAGAAATGTCAAGTAGGATTGTTTTAGTGTCTGTGTGTTAAATGGATGGCACACTTACCAGAAAAGATGTTGATTGTAGCCCATGACGATCACCTTTTTGTGGCCCTCAAGTTAATGACCAAGTGAACAAGTCAATACTTAGGGCCATTTGATGATTTTCTTCAAAACATATCCTGTCACCAAATCAGTGTACAAGATTTACATAGTGGTGCTCATCATTGTTATAATTTGGAAAGCCTTTACTTTTAACTCTGTTTTGAAATGGGAAAAATATTTGTCAGCCTTAGTGTAGTATTTTGTTAAGCATATTCTTTAGAATGCAAGTTCCCCAGAATATCACACAGACTTCCTATGTAACATAAGTGTTATACAGAAAGGATTCTGTAGCCAAATGCTGGAAGTGGGGCTGAGTTAAATTTAAACAAGTGTTTTTAATTTTAGGACTTGTCAGGGCCTTTAGCATGCTAACATGTGTGGGGGGATGGAATGTAGTAGACAGCATTTACCAAACTCATCCGACTATTAAATCTCTATTTTTGAGGAGAACTTATAGAAATCCTTCATAAATACCATGTTAGTATATTCCTTTGAAAACCAAGAGTTGGTCAAAATGGTAGGTTTTTTCTCTACCCATCTACTCCCTCACTCCATCTTTGGTTTGTTTTCAGTTTCCCCTAGGCTCTTAAGAAAAGCTGCACGGGTGAAAACTCGGACAGTGGTTCTGACCCCTACGTACAGTGGAGAAGCAGATGCACTCCTGCCTTCTCTGAGAACGGAGGTGTGGACCTGGGGGAAAGGGAAGGAAGGACAGCTGGGGCATGGTGATGTTCTGCCTAGGTAAGTGCTGCCAGTATATACTATTAGGAGTTGGCTTTAAGGTCTCTATATCACCATTTCCTCATAGAGAAAATCCTGTCTTTTCTAGCTCCAGGTTATTATATATCATTAATAGCAATTTAAAACAACAAAAAACCTGTCATGTTACTCTTGAATCTATACCTAACAATAAAGGACTTAAGTATACATGGTGTACCTTTCCATCTCTTCTTTGATATATATTTATCTTGGAACAGAAAGGGATGTTTGGGATAAGATTGTATTTCATTGAGGAGCAATCCCTCTGTGCCTCTGTGGGTTAAGCATCCAAATTCTGCTCAGGTCATAATCTCATGGTTCATGAGTTCGAGCCCCACGTTGGGCTCTGTACTGACAGCTCAGAGCCTGGAGCCTGTTTTAGATTCTGTGTCTCTCTCTCTCTCTTTCACTCACTCACTCTCTCCCCACTGCCTGCACTCTGTTTCTCTCTCTCTCTCTCTCTCTCAAAAATAAACAAACATTTAAAAAAAGATTGTATTTCATTGGAACACTTGAATATTTCAGATTTTTAATTTATAAAAAAGAGCCAAGAGGTTTTTTTTTTTACTTGAAAGATGTTCCACTGCTGCTGCCAAAATAACTATCATAGCAATATTAAACCATTCATGTATGTCAAGGAAAACTGTTGTTTTATTTAAGAACTCATGATATTAACAGATCAGATATTTGTGAACTTGTATAAATGGAATGATTATTATCTAAAATAGCTAGTTAATGTAAGTATCTCTATTCTTAGCAGAGTGAAGGCAACCGTGGAATTAAAAAAAAAAGAATTCTCTCTATGGTTATATTTTTATTGTGTCCTAAATTTTATTGTGTCTCTGCCATATGAATCATTTAGTAGTCTTTTGATTCTTAAGATTCTGAATTATGATGGTTAATTGGTGATTGATAGAGATTAAATTAAAACCACCCAAAATTATTTATATTTAGGAGTAAACTGAATATATATTCAGTATTTTAATTTTTTAATTATTTTTTATGTTAATTTTTGAGAGAGAGGGAGACAGAGTGTGAGCATGGGAGGGGCAGAGAGAGAGGGAGACAGAGAATATGAAGTAGGCCCAGGCTCTGAGCTGTCAGCACAGAGCCCGACCAGGCTTGAACTCACGAACTGTGAGATCATGACCTGGGCCGAAGTCTGACTCTTAACCACTTAACCGACTGAGCCACCCAGGTGCCCCAGTATTTTTATTTTAAGGTTTTCTTTTGAAATATTTATTTTTCCTCAAAAGCATTTACTCTGTAATTCGAAAAAGGTCAAGATTTCTTGCTGAGCCTTTTTATTTGAATTTATGTGTGTATTTTTTCTTTAAGGCTTCAACCACTGTGTGTAAAATGTCTTGATGGGAAAGAAGTAATCTATCTGGAGGCAGGTGGTTACCATTCTCTTGCACTTACTGCGAAATCCCAGGTAGGATGCAAACTATTAAAAGCTGATTTTAATTTCATTGAAAATTAACATGACCAAATTGGACCATCATTTATTGAATGTCTACTGTGTGTCAAGCAACAATACTATATCTCATGTGATCTTTCCAGTGTTTTACATTGCACTGTCATTATTGTTTCCATTTTACATATAAAGAAAGGGAGGTTTAGAGAAATTATGTAGCTTGTGTAAAGTCATATGAATGATAGTAGAATTTGATTCAACACTGGTCAACCTAACAAACAAAGTTTCCATAATGTGCTCTTACCACAAAATAGAACTCAAGATTTTCCAGGGTATTGATGAATTTTTATTTGTTTTTTGATGAAGAAAATCTGTAAATAAGACACTATGAAATGAAAACAGAAGGTATTTCTTTTTTAAAGTTGTGGGATCTGGGTGTGCCTGGGTGGCTCAGTTGGTTAAGTATCCAACTGTTGATTTCAGCTCAGGTCATGATCTCACAGTTCATGGGATTGAACTCTGCATCAGGCTCTGTGCTGGCAGCACAGAAACTACTTGGGATTCTCTTCCTCTCTCTCTGCCCCTCTCCAGCTTGTGCATGCACACTTTCTCTCTCTCTAAATAAATAAACTTTAAAAATATGTAAATATATTGTTAGATTATAAGCAGATCAGTGAAACAGAAATATGCCTAGGGATTACAAATAGACCCAAGTATATATGAAAATTTAGAATATGATAAAAGTGGGCATTTCAAATCATTTGAAGAAACAAGACTGAGTTTTCAGTAAATACTGTTGAACCATTGGCTTCTTATTTGCAGAAGAAAATGGAAGATAACTTCACATATTCTACTTCCAGATGAATTAAAGATGTAGGTGTTAAAAAGTAAAACCTTACATATGTAAGAACAAATTTAGGTGTTTTGTTTTTTTTTCCCCAGTAACCTTAGGAGTAGAAAAGGACATGATCATCAAAACCAGAGATTAGAAAGTAAAGATGATACGTTTATGTAATAATTCCACACTCATGAGTAGCAAAAAACACCACAAACAAAATTAAGATACATAACAAACTGGGAAAAAACATTGGTAACATATATGATAAAATGCTACTACCTGATACTAAAGAAAAATTGTCAAATGATATTTATATTCCATTCATAAATGAAGAAATAGAAATGTTCAGCAATGAATAAAAAGATGTTCAACCACTTAGTAAACAAATATACATTAAAACAACAGTAAAATATTTTCTCACCTATCAGATTAGCAAGGATTACATTTATTACTATGTGCTGGTGAGGGTGTAGGAAAAAGATACAGTGCTGGCAGGAACATACATTGGACCTTGATGGAAGACAGCTTGTCAGTATGTATCAGAAATCAGAATGTGCAGATTTATGGACCAAGGAAGGCTTCTTTGCCTAGAAGTTTATTCTAAGGAAATAAATACATTTACACAAATATGTATATTCAAGGATTTTTAATATTTTTATATTAAAAAATTGGAAAGAAATAATTACATTTACTTCAATAGGTAATTGAATAAAATACAACCACAGTAGAGTTCTGTGTAGTTATTATAAATCATGTAGCTCTATATTTACTGACATAGAAAAATGTCAGTGCATAGTGTTAAATAAACGCATCAGGTCAGAAAACAGCATTAAATAGTATTGTCTCATTTTGCTTTACACTTCATATATACATTATTATATGATTGACACTAAAATTTCTAGAATCATGTATGTGTGTTTTCCCAAACAAAATAGTAGTTTTCTCTGAGTGGTCGATACATTGTTTTCACTTTTTCTTTGTACTGTGACAGTCTCGTACAGTGACCATGAATTGCTTTTAAAACTAGAAGAAACAAAACCATTTTCATTAAACACAGGCACTGTAATCCAGTTTCTTTGTCTATATTGGAACACAGGTACTTGTGTTTCTCCTGCAATGACCCTTCATATGCGAAAAGGTGTTCTAGTCATTTCATAGTACTCCTGTCTACAGAAAAAAAGAATCACTGGGGTGTTTGGGTGACTCAGTCGGTTAAGTGTCCAGCTCTTGGTTTCCACTCAGGTCATGATTTCATGGTTTGTGAGATCGAGCCCCGAGGAGGGCTCTGCACTGCATTGTGGAGCCTGCTTGGGAATCTCTCTTTCTCAAAAAATAAACTTCCAAAAAAAAAAAAAAACCCAGAAGAAAGAATCATGATTAATTTTTCTTTATAGCGCTTACCAGTATTTTTTATCACTTTCTTTGTAAGAGGCAGTATACGACAATTCCTGGGATTATATCCTGGCTCTGCCACTTATAAATTTTGTGATTTCTCCGAGCCAGTTTCCTTATCTGTAAAGAAAGGATTGTCATGAGAATTAAGCATTAATTAATACAAAGAAAATGTTAAAAACAACACTTGGCAGATGGTAAACACCTGAGACATGTTAGTTTATTGTTAACCCTTGGACTCTGTCTTCCTATGTACTGTTTGCTCATTATCTCTGGTCTCGTTTAAAAGGGAATTAAGCCTGTCTTCGAATTCTCTGTCTCCCTCTCTCTCTGACCCTCCCCTGCTCACACTGTCTCTCTCTCTCTCTCAAAAATAAAAAAAAAATTAAGAAATTAAAAACAAATTTTCTCAGTATCTCTTATTTTAAAGAATATAAGTAATATATGTGTAACTATTGGTGTGTGTATATGTACATAGAAACATATGTGTATGTTATAGAGGTTCAGAATTGACATGCAAGATCAGATTTACAACTCTTACCTACTTTCTTGTGATTTTCTAATAGGTTTACTCATGGGGTAGCAATACCTTTGGTCAACTTGGGCATTATGATTTTCCAACAACAGTTCCTCGTCTTGCAAAGGTACATTTGAGAATTCGATGATTTTTATCGCAACTTATTTCAGCATTCTAAGTTATAACACTTTATATTTCTCTATTTTGTGTTTTAAAAAATTAGAATTTTATATTTGTAATCTAAATTTGTTTTCATGTACTTCGTTTTTTTTCTAAAAACATGAAGCCCCTTATTTTCAGGCTAAATATTCTTTTTTTAAATAATATGTGTATGTTTCTTTTGTTCTTAGCTTCCACTGTACTTTGAATATTCATAACTTTTTGCCTTTTTTTTAAAATAAAAATGGAAGGTTCTTTCTTTTAAAACAAATGTTTCTACGATTATGATGTTGACTTTTGAGCTTTACACTACCAAATAATGCCTACTCTCTGACTTTTCACTTAAGTTTGACTTTTATATAACATTATGGTGGTGGTATTTTTTTTGTTTTTTCTTACATAGTCATAGTAGTAAAACCTTTTTATAAATCTTTTCGTTTTCTGTAGTGAAGCTAAAAGTACCAATGACTTCTTCACTGTGTATGAATTGGTTTTAGTTTTTAGTTTATGTAATGCTGTTCAGAGATTGGTAGCTTTTATCTAGTCCCTTTGATGCAATTCTAGAGGCGTGTCTGTCAGTCTTTTTTTCTGCCCCCAACCCCTGTGGAAATACTAAATTCTCATCAATAGTATTGACTCCCTTTTTTTTTTTAATAATATTGACTCCTTATCCAAGGTTTGCTTGTTTTTTGAAGAGTAGAGGGCGAGGAGTACCCATGTGATAGCCTAACAGAATGGAATAGGGAGCTCCTTGTGTATTTGTAGTTTGATTGTGCTGTCTCCCCATCCCAAGACATGCTCCCTCCACTGAGAGGCTATAAAAAGGGTAGTTCCTTCAATTTCAGGAACATGATTCACATGTAAACTACAGATAATACATATTCCAATAATGCATGTTTTCGAGTGCCCTGTGCATCCATCATTTCATAAGACTTTTATATACTGCCTTTCCTTCCAATGAACTTCATTTTACTGAGAGGGAAAAAGACTTAAATAAAACATTAGGGAACAGTTATTACTTCCTAGTTCCAATCTTAAATGTTTTCAGTATAGAATATTTCAGTGGTAAGCTATTTAATTACTGATATTTTATAACAAAAAAATATAGCAAATCATTGTTCCCTTTCAGAGAAGCAGAATGTACATGTATTCTTACCAAGGAAAATTCTGTAACATGGAATTGAGATGCTCTGGAAATCAAATTTATATTTAACACTATACAGTTGGACAAGAGAGAATAAGATTTTGGTTTCATTACTCATTAACTGTACATATATGCAGCATCGGGATTTTGGTTTTCTATTTGTGGGAAAAATGAGAAAAACATTCTGAAGTTGTTTTAATTAATCTGTCAATTAAAAGTCAAGGTAGAATGAGATCTGAATTAGTTTTGATTAGAGACTAGGAAGAGGACTCTTCTCCTGCAGAAATTTTAATCCATTCTTTACAAAGTTAACAAGAAGCCAGTTATTTGGATAGCCTAGATTTGAGGAGAGAGTGTCTGCAGGAAGAGGATAGCTGTAAAGTAGTGGAGACATGGACACACACAGTCCCCTAATCACCTAGGATTTGGAGCCCATCTGGACACAAAGAATCTAACAGATAAGAGGATTTTTGCTTATCAGCAGAGAAATCACAGCTAAAGCTGGGGCTCGAGTTTGGGGCAGTAGTTTTCATAGCAAAGCGCTTTCTTCAAATGAAATCTTCTGTGTAATCCCATACATAAAATGGATAAACATGGTACTACTTCAGTTGAAGGATGGAGAGGGGATGGGGACAGAGCGCTGGCATTTCATGGTGGCTCCTGAATCACTACGTGGAATCCTAAGGTTTGAAAACCATTGGTTCAAGACAGGGGTTCTCAAACTTCGACACACATCGGCATCACCTGGAGAGCGTGTTAAACCAGATTGCTGAGTCCTTACCCCAGTAGATTCTTGGCTTGAGAGTTTGCATTTCAAACAGGTTGTAGGTGATCGCTGCTGCTCTGCAAAGACTGCTTGTTGAGAACCCCTGGTTTAGGGGATCCCTGTAGATGGGCTTCTAAGGGGTCCCGCCTGTTCCAACATCCTGGGACTTGGCACAGTGAAGTCACATCAGAGAGGTAGTGAGTTCCAAGTGGGAAAACTGAATTTTAGCACCCAAGTGTTTAGTTAGAATGGAATTTTGTCTTGTTAGATTGTTTCTTTCTGTCTTGATTTTTTTTTTTTTTGTACACAGTTGAATGTGAATGGACAGAGGTGTGTCCTAGCTGTCAGAATAGGGCTCTAGAAGTTTCTGTGCTTTCTATTGTAATACAGGCTAAGAACTGTGGAGACTTCCACAAATAACTATTACAAATTTTGATCTATGGTTTTTCCTTTTTAAATTCCAATTTTTCAGATTTTTATAAAAACAATCTCATTCTAAATTTAAAAGCTGAAGAAGAGGTAGGGGTGCCTGGGTGGCTCAGTTGGTTAAGCGTCCAACCTCGGCTCAGGTCATGATTTCACAGTTCCTGAATTTGAGACATTGGGCTCTACATTCAAAAATAAACAAACAAACATTTTAAAAAAATAAGTAAACAAAAGCTGAACGAGGGATTGTATCTGTGCTGCAATTAATCAGACCCATCACTGGGTGAGTTTTGCCCTCTGAGGTATGAGTGACTTTGTACCACACCTGTTTAACTAACCTAACATTTCAGGTCTGGTGGATTGAATTTCTCCTTAATTTTTTCTCTCATCAGATAATTTCTTGCTGCTGTTACAGGTGAACAGTGAAAATGGAGTCTGGAGTGTAGCTGCAGGCCAGGATTATTCCCTGTTTTTAGTGGATACAGAAGACTTCCAACCTGGGTTATATTACAGTGGCCGACAGGACCCTACAGAAGGTGACAACCTTCCAGAGAATCACAGTGGTACTAAGACTCCAGTACTTCTCTCCTGTAGTAAGGTGAACAGGAATTGGATCCTAAGGCCCACATTCTGTAACACATGAGCAGTCCTTTGTTTTTGTTATTATTTATATGTATGCCTGTTATTAAGTATCTCTCACTACTGTATTTAAAATTGCAAACCCTTCTCATTCCCCTTTACTCCTTATCTCCTTTTTCTGACTTCTTTCCACAGTGCCTATCACCATCGAATAAACTATATAATTTACTTTTTTGGTCTATTTTCTGTCCTCAACTGTAAGATTCTTAAGAGTAGAGATTTTAAGCTCTCTCATTTACTGCCGTGTTCTCAACAGCAAGTCCTTTATAAGTTTTGTTGAATTAACACTCGTGTAGGAATATTAAAAAGTACATTTCACAATAAAGTTTCCTCACGGCATTCATGGAGCTGTCAGAGGTGAATTACAATAGAATTGGAGAGATGAGATTTTTTTAAGTTTATTTTTATTTATTTTGAGGGGGTGGGGGAGGGGCAGAGAGAGGGAAACAGAATCCCAAGCAGGCTCTGCACTGCCAGTGCCAAGCTCGCTGCAGGGCTCAAATCCTTGAACCGTAAGATCATGACCTGAGCCGAAATCCAGAGATCGACTCTTGGAATGCCTTGGTGACTCAGTCGGTAGAGTATCTGACTCTTGGTTTTGACTCAGGTTATGATCATGTGGTTCATGAGATCGAGTCCTGCATCACGCTCTGGGCTGACAGCATGAAGCCTGCTTGGGATTCTCTCTCCCTGTCTCTCTGCCTGTTCCCCATGTTCTCTCTCTCTCTCTCTCTCTCTCTCAAAATAAATAAATAAACTTTAAAAAAAAGGGGGGGGGTTGGATGTTTAACTGACTGAGCCACCTATGCGCCCCAAGAGATGAGTGTTTAATTATAAATGGGAAGTAAAAATTACATAAGCCCATGGTGGGCTCATGGCAGACCCAACAGGCCACTAGCAGTGCTTTGTTTCCCATTCCTTCCCTCTCTGTTAACTTTTCATTTATTTACTGCTGTTTACTCTCTTTTTCATTTGAATTTCTTTGCTTTCCTACTTCCTATCCCTTTTTCATAAACTTAAACCACTGGCCTGTTTCTGGTTTTCTTTTTCCTCATTAAAGCAACTCACATCCTCAAAGTGATAATGCTGTAAGGGAATTAACCCTCAAAGCTAGTACATTCTCAGTTTCTTATTCTTACTGAATAATATATCCTATGGATTGTTTTTTCTCTTTCATGTTTGTTTTTCTTGGCTAAATGTGTCAGCTATGAATGTATAGGGACAAAAATCATCTTGCTAAAGGCAGCACTGGCCAGGATTTGGCTCCTGACCTATATATAGCTTGTTATTCCAGACATACTAATTGACCCTTTGTAGTTGTTGGCCTTGAATCCACATTCCCCATGAAAAGGTTCACAGTCTGGATAAATGATGATATAGGCTGATAAGAGGAATGAGGCTCTAACATGGATCTTTAGTTACCATGGGGTATTAAGTAGTCCATTGGGTCTGCAGCTTGGTGGCCTGGTTTTTAGGGGTCTGTGTATACATTGATTATTTTTGTTCAGTGGTGTAAGAGATAAATGACAAAAAGTCTCTTTTAAAGAAAATCTCTTTATGTTGTACTTTTAGGAGACAAGATGACTCCTAGACCCTTATTAATATTTTGGTATTACAGCATAGACATCTCTGCTTTCATTTATCCTATTTCATAAAAGAAGGTTCCTGAGACATGTATCTCTGTCATTTGGGTCTTTGTGTATTTAGGGTGTCTCTGGTTCTAAACACATCTAATATGAAATAAGGGATTTTGTGGCAATAAATACAAGCATAGATATATATAGTTATATATAGGTCCAGATATATATATTACAGTGTTGTACTGGTAAACCAGCTCTAAAACAAAACAAAACAAAAAAATTAGCCCTTGTCTGTAGTGTTTGCCAATTTTTTGGGTTAATTTTACTATTTTCAAGCTACTAGTAGTTTAATAACTAACTTGCAGAATTCCTAAATACTTCCCATTTGTTTCTTGCCAGCTGATATGAGCCAGTTTTAGCACCCAACTGCTGCTGGTAAATTTTATTTTACCTTTAATCTTTTTCTTTTCCTCTGTTTCAGCTCGGATATATAAGCAGAGTGACCGCAGGAAAAGATAGCTATCTAGCTTTGGTGGACAAAAATGTTATGGGATATATTGCCAGTCTCCATGAGTTGGCTACTACGGAAAGACGGTTCTATTCAAAACTAAGTGACATCAAATCTCACATCCTCAGGCCTCTTCTTAGTTTAGGTAAGCAGAACCTCCCCCAAACTCCCTGAGTTATCAGGACTCTTATCTGTTCTTCTTGTGTCAGAAGTAAAAAAAAACTTCTTGAGTCGTGGTTTATTCCCTTCTTTCCATTCTCTTATTTTCTTTTAAGTTTATTTATTTTGAGAGAGAGAGAGAGAGAAAGAGAGAGAGAGAGAGAGAGAGAGAGAATTTTAACGAGGCTCCACGCTGTCAGTGAAGAGCCTGAAATGGGGCTTGTTCCATGAACTGTGAGATCATGACTTGGGCCAAAACCGAGAGTTGGACACTCAACCGACTGAGCTACCCAGGCACCCCCCGTCCATTCTCTTATTTTTGTACACAGGCAGTCAGTCAATAACTTACAAACTGTTTGCACTCTGTCAGTAGTCTGGCTGCCCCTGAGGATTCTACCACTCCCTCAGCTCTTTGTCCTTGTGGAAGTAGGATGTGGCACTTTCAGGATATTAATGGCAGAGAAGCAGAAACAGCTTTGGGAAAGTTAATCCTAGGAGCTAGACTTCTAAACAACACTTCTAGCCCCACGAGTCCTAAGATATCTTACATTGTACTACCTGAATTTTTCATATTTTTTTGTTCCAGTTCTTAGAATTATACCAAGTAGAGATTCATTTAGATTTACAAGTAGTCTCTTAAAATGTGGATAAGAGTGTACAGGGTCTTACCCCACTTCACCACGAATTGGTTAAATCTGATTTCTGAGTTGTCGACAACAACAAGGAGGGATTGAAGATGAAGAAATAACATAGAGGGAATGGATTTCAGTAGTTCTGGGGGGGGGGGTTTGTCCACGTTCACTAGACCCTGGAGTTTCTAGGAGTTTAGAGAGCAATGCAGAATGGAGGTGGGGGGAGTGGCTATTGAAGATCAGATTTCACTATTTCAGAAATATTTGTAAGTTTGGCCCTGCACATAGAAAATGGAGAGGAACTTTTCTTTCTCTTTCTCTTTCCTGCACCCCTTAGCCCCCTCTGAGCGCATAGAATTCAGGTCAATAATGTGATACTTAAATTCTGCCTTATTAGCACATCAGTTTTTCCCCATTAAGTTGACATTGGTTTGTGTGGGTCAGCCCAATCTTATAATGGGAGGCAACCACTATTTTTTCAAATAACTAATTTATAGTCTTTCAGAATGCCACCCTTTGTAAGTTTGGGACTATCGGCATTTATTTTGTTTTGTTTTGTATTTGGTTTATTTTATTTTATTTTATTTACTTTTTTGAGTTTATTAATTTTTTAGTAATCTGCACTCAGTGTGGGACTTGAACTCATGACTCAGAGATCAAGAGTCGCATACTCTTCCAACTGAGCCAGCCAGGCACCCCAGTTTGTTTATTTTAGTTTTTAATCTGTTTTGCCTTTTTAAGTGTTGTAGAGTGCTTATTCTATAAATTCTTCTCCAGTGGGTGGGCCTAACATCCCAGGAGTTTGGCAGGGGAAATGTAGCAGTCCAAGCTGGAAGCTTCCTGGATTGCTCTGAAAGATAAGGGAAATCATCCTTGTCCCTGTCCTGATTCCTGATTTCTTTGTTGTTCTTGCCTTGTCTGCTCATCAGCCTCACTGCTTGGAGAGATGTCCTGGAAACTAGGAACTTTGGACTGAGAAAAAGCAAATAATCTCCTGGTGCCCTCTGTAAATTCAGAGCAGTCTGGTCAGTCTGGGGGATTGACCTCCCTGCACTGAAGTGTTGGGCTTGTCCAGGGGCAGTAGAGCAGAAGTCAGTACAAAATGTTGAAAATATTAACCAAGATATAACTACAAAAGTGAGTTTAATTCCTGGCTGTCACTTTCCAGTTGTGTGAAATTGGATAATGCACTTCCCCTCTCATGGCTTCAGATTACTTCTCTTCAGAATGAGAGGAGAGTTGGATTTGCTCAGTGGTTCTCAAATTTTTGGCCGGTCTTCAGAATTCCCTGGACAGCTTTTCTTCTGAATATATCCATCCTGGGATCTTAACCTTGGCCTACTCAGTCAGAATCTATAGAATCCCTGTGATTGTGTTTTTAACAAGTTTCTCAAATGACTGGATTCTATGATCTCTGAAGTTGTTTTCTTTACCACTGTGATTATTTGAGCTCCACAGTCGAGAGTACATCTCAACATGTTAAGTATTTTTAGAAAAGGAGGACTCATAATCTTGATCATAAGAAAGTATTCAGGTAATGAGCGTTCATGGTTATGTCGTCATCATCATCATCGTCATCATTTTGTTACAGAAAATTTGGGCACTGCAAGTACAGTCCAGCTGTTGCAGGAGGTGGCGAGCCGGTTCAGCAAGCTGTGTTACCTGATTGGTCAGCATGGAGCCTCACTGAGCAGCTTCCTTCATGGGATAAAGGAAGCCAGGAGTTTGGTCATTCTGAAGCATGCAAGTCTCTTCTTGGATAGTTACACAGAGCAAGTATCCAGTCCCGTGTCATGTTCAATCTCTGCAGGGTTATTCTGCCAAGGAGAACAGCTCCTTAATCAGAAGAGACTAGATTAGGGACGGTGATATAAGGTAATAGAAATTGCAAAGCAGTATTTTAATCTTAAGCCAACTATAGTTCTGCATTGCTAAAATTCTAGTTTTCTTTAAGAGGGAAAAGAGGCTTAAAAAACAGTTATATTTCCTTCTATAGTTTGGCAGAATGATTGATAGTGTACTTAATTTACATAAAATATGCTATAATAAATATGGTTCTTTAGAGAACAGTTTTGCTTATTTAAATCAATTATACTCAAATTAGAGGAAGTAAGTAACTGAACCAGTTATTTTAAGACCAACTGCTAATGGTAAATATCCAGTTGTTCCATTGTCTGTTTTTTATTGTTGTGTAAATGGAGGATTTAAAAACCATACTATCTTCAAAATAAAGATATTTCCTTAATAAAATCTAGGATAGTTATCCAAAGTTCTTTTTATGTTTTTCAAATAAAATACCAAATATATTTGAAAATTTAAATATTTCTCATTTTTTCTTAATTTGTATACTGAGATGTGAGGCATAATTTGTTATTTTAATATGTATTAAAATAACATTAATGCTTTGAGCTGAAATGAAAGTTTTATTCTTTATTAATACCTCATTCATCTAGCAAATATCGACTGAGTACCCCCTAAGTACCAGGCACTGTGTAGAGCTCTAAGATCCTGCAGCCACAGTGCAGAGCCAGTGAAAAGGAGTTCATGGTCTATTGGTGTTTTGTTGATGTTATTTTTAATATAAGTAATATATGTTTATTATTGAAAACAATACAAATCAAGATAGTAAAAAAGATATTTAAAGTTGCCCATAATCCTACCAGAAATAACCACTGTTACTAATATTAGTATACTTCCTTTCACATTTATTCATGTATATGCAGATAGATTAGTGATTTTAATTCTACACAAAATTGAATATATGTGAAGCTATTGTCTGAGAGCAAATACCCAAGTTGAAGCCTTTTAACTCACTGTCTTTCAGACATGAAAAATATATAATTTGGTATCACTTTATTTTTTAACTAGATTTTCTTTGTGTGAAGATTTCAGCTTTTACTAGTATAGATCTTTTTAGTCTTATTTATCTCATAATCTTTTTTACTTCTTTTTGTTCTTTAATGCTTCAGGACCTATACTTAGAAATGCTTTTTTTTTGATACCTTGGACTAGTTTTTTTAACACAATTTATTCATATTGACAGGGCAAGTATAAAATCTTGATTTGTTTATGAATTTTAAAAATAATTTTTAATTGTGGTAAAATGCACATAACATCAAATTTACCATTAGGACCATTTTTATTTTATTTTTGATTTATTTATTATTTTTAATGTTTATTTATTTTAGACAGTGCGAGTGAGTGCAAGGGAGGGGCAGAGAGAGAGGGAAACAGAGGACCCGAAGTAGGCTCTGTGCTGAGAACATAGAGCCTGATGTGGGGCTTGAACTCACGAACCTGAGGCTAAGTAAGATGCTTAACCAACTAAGTCACCCAGGTGCCCCAGCAGGACCATTTTTAAGTGTACAGTACCATGAGCTTTTTTTTTCTTTTTTTTTTCTTTTTTTTTTTTTTTTTTTTTTTTTTACAGTAGGCTCCATGCCTGATGTGGGACTTGAGCTCACAACCCTGAGATCAAGACCTGAGATCAAGAGTTGGATGCTCTACCAACCAAGCCACCCAGGCACCCCCTTTGTGCTGTTTTTAATAGGAATTTGCCCTCTCTCTGAAAGTCAATTGATTCCATTTTGCCAGTCTGAGAGTACAGTAGAAGTATACATGACTCAAAGCAATATACCAAGACATTCTCTAGCAATTGATCAAAACTTACACAACATTTTCTAAGTTTCACTCATGCTCTTTTAACATATTTTTTTCTTCTCTCTTATTTCTGAAGACTTAATTTTCATTAAAATCCAACAATTTTAACCATATTTTCTCAAGTTTCTTAAGTTATCAAAGTAAAATCTACCAAGCAAATTCTAGGATCTTCTGCATAATTTTAGGTATATTTTAAATTTATAATTTATATTAATATCTTTGCTAAAGTGGCTTTTCCCCCCTGAGTATTGTGATTATCACATAACCTACCCTTCTTTTCAGTCCTTTACAGTTCATGAATGTTGACATCACAAAAGTACTGAAACTTATTGGTGAGATACCAAGAAAGATACTTCTTGGTATCTGCTCCAGTTGCTTGTTTGAAAATTCTGAAGAACAAATTTACATTTTAACGCTAATATACATGTGCTTTCTCTTTTGCTCAAGGTATTGCACATCTATTACAAATTTCCTGGTTATGGGAGGATTTCAGCTTCTTGCTAAGCCTGCCATGTAAGCAAATACTTACCTTCCCATTATTATTCTAACAACCAAAGATCATATGTTATAGCATTCTGTGTTTTTGAGTGCTCAGGAAAAGCTTTGACTTAGTCATTTAACCAAATGAATCAAAATGTAGATTTTCACTAACTCTTAAAAAGGACTGGTATTATTAGCTCCTGATTTTCTTTGGAAGTAATATAGTACTGAAAACAACCACAAGATCTGGGTCCTTCTTTAGTGCTCTCACTTATTATCTAATTTTTTTTCATCTGAAAGATGGGAATGTTTTTGCCCTGGTGAGAAACAAATAACGTTATGTGATGGTATAGAGAAAAACACAAAGTGTTGCACAGATATAAAGATTTTACATTTAGCTTCTGGATAATCAATATAAAAGCCCCTTACATGAAGCTAGTCATTTTGAACTATGTAGATTCTCAACAAGTGTTGACCTAGAGACAAAGGCAAGTTTAAAAATTCAGTTATAGTTTAATAGTAAACATGACAAATATGTACTCATGACCCAGATTTAATAGATGTTAATGTTTTGCTTTTGATCTTATACCTAATAGAGTAATAACATCCTTGTCTCATTTCTGATCTTAAAGGGAATAGTTTTAGCATTTCTTCATTAAAGATGATTGCCTTACAGAGAAGGACAGATACCATATGGTTTCACTCATAAGCAGAACAGGAGAAACTTAACAGAGGAACATAGGGAGGAGAAGGGGGAAAAATAGTTGGGGCAAGGGAGGGAGGCAAACCATGAGAGACTCTTGAATACTGAGAACAAACTGAGGGCCGATGGGGGAGGGGGAGAAGGGAAGGGGGTGATGGGCATGGAGGAGGGCACTTGTGAGAATGAGCACTGGGTGTTGTTACATGGAAACCAACTTGACAATAAACTATAAAAGAAAAAAAAGATGATTGCCTTAGATATTTGGTAAATATCATTTGTAGGGTTAAATGACTTCCTTCTTTAAAAAAAAAATGCCTCCCTTCTATTCCTGAAAGTTGAAGAGCAATTGATTTTTTTACCGGTAAATATCCTTGAGTTTTCAGGGTAAATTCAGTGGGCTCTATGTATTAGATTTTCAGTACATTGCTGACATTTGCTAATTTTTAAAATTTTTGGAGCTATGTGAATGTGAGATTTTTCTTTTCTTAACTTGCTCATCTTTGGTAAGAAGGTTGCACTAACAATTACAAAATGAGTATGGGAACTTTATCTATTTTCTGGAACAGTTTGCATGAGATAGGGAATATCTGTACTTTGAGATTTTGTAGACTTCATCTATAAAAATATATGGCTTTCATGGGGGCATTTCTGTAGGGAGTTTTTAAACTGCCGATTTAATTTCTTTAATGAATAGATCTGTTCAGGTTTTTATTTCTTCTTATGGCTTCAATTATTTGTACTTTTCTGGAAAATTGTTCATTGCATCCAAGTTTTCAAATTTATTGGCATAATATTCCTACTATTGTCTTAAGATTATTTTCACCTCCATAATAACTGTAGTTGTTTTTCATTCCTCTTACTTATTTGAGCCTTTTATCTTTTTATCTTGGTCGATTTTGTCAGCATTTTACCTTTTTTAATTTTCTTTTCAAAGATTAAAGCTTTAGTTTTTCCTTTCTTTTCTATTTTATTAATTTTTGCCTCTTATTTCCTTCTTCTTTCTTTCTGTTCCCCTGTTAATTTCTCCCAACTTTGAGTTAGCATTTAGTTCGTTAATTTTCCAGTCTTTTAATTTTCTGTTGTACTTATCCAAGGCCATACATTTCCCTCCAAGTGTTGCTTTGGCTGTGTCTTAAAAGTTTTGTTTTTATAGTCATTCAATTGTAAATATATTTCTAATTTCTGTCATGATTTTTTCTTTGATTTATGTCATGTACTCACTGATTTCTTTGACAAGTCATGTGCTCATTCATTTCCAAAATTCATTTCCAAAATAAGGATTTGGGCTTCATTTTTCTAATGACAGGTTAGAGAGTGTTCTATTTTAAACTTATGTAGTAACTTATAAATCTGTGATCTTGCTATTTTGTTTTATATTAATATAATGAATAGTGACACCGATTTCTATTTTAACCTGCCTGTGTTGTATTGTAATCTTTTTGTGTGTATTTCTTTTAATAGTAAATTGATGGACTTACTGCTTTGTTGTTTTTTTAATCTGAGAGCTTCTGACAAGTTTGCATTTGTTACAATTTCCGATTTTACATTTATTATAGATCTGTACATTATAATGACTAAAAAAAGCTTTTTAAACCTTTAGTGTTGGTGAAATGCTGAATCTTGGCCAAAAAAGTAGGGAAAAATGACTGCAGCCCAAACCAATAATTAAATGAAGAAAAAAAAAGGAATGGTTATTTTTGCAAATAGTAATGCTTAAAGGAAAGCAAGTTTAATGCAAAAATAGGTGGAGATTTGTGGCAGTTTAAAAATGGGGAGTTTCTGGGCTACTCGAAGGACTCTGGTAGTTGCTGACCCTTGTGCCATATTTTGCTTTATTTTAGTTTTTGTTAACCTTCCTCCAGTATTTCAGAATTGAGGTCACAGTACTCAGGAGTTGACCTGACTCATTGTTAGAGCAGCTAAAGCAGATGATGTAAGCGAAAGCCTCTTGCCAGAGCCTAGACAGGTGGAAAGCAGTAGATGAACAATGGTTGACTTTAAGCTGTGGAAGCAAATATGAAGTCTGAATTTGGGCAGCATTTACCAAGCTGTGGTTCATGAACTCCAGGGTTTTACATATTTAAAGGCAGTTATAACATCTTTTTACAACTTCTACTTACAAAGTCAGTATTTTAAGTTATATTAAAGTATTTCTTTAAAAAGAGAACTTCTAGAGCATAGCTGGCGAGCCCACATGGCAGTTAGTGGGTCTTGGATGTTGATACTCAGACTCTCATCATTCAGCTGGTTTATCATCTAGCTACTCAATTCATGCTAGCCTGGTGGTTTGATCATCATGTAGGTTTAAAAAAATTATTATTTTAAACATTCCTAAGTGTATAGTTCTGTGGCACATTCATGTTGTATAAACTATTATGACTGTCTGTACACAAAATTTTTAACAATCATCCCCAACAAAAACACTCTGTATACCCATTAAGCAGTAACTTCTCCCCCACCCCCCAGCTCCTGGTAACCTCTCTTTTACTTCTTGTCTTTATGAGTTTGCCTATCCTAGGTAGGCTATCCTAGGTAGGATACTCACATAAGTGAAATCATGTAATTTGTCTTCCTGTGCTTGGTTTATTTCCCTAAGCCTAATGTTTTCAAGATCTTTCCATATTATAGCATATACCAAAATTTCATTACATTGCATGGCTGAATGATACTCCATTATAAACATATACCACATTTTATTTATCCACTCATCTGTTGATGACACGGGTTGTTTCTACCTTTACTATGTTTATTTTATGAGTAACAAGTACAAACCTAGCCTTGTAAAGGAAAAGCAGTATTGCCATTATTAGATTAAAACTATCAAGAGAAGGTAAGCTACAGTCTCTGGTTTCCTGAGAGCATACCAAGGCTCTTTTGGGGAAGGTCTGTAGGCAGGTGCATGAGTGAGTGATGGAAAAGTATATGAGTGAGTGCTGACAAGTAATAGAACTTAAAAGAGTTGGAGTATTTTGGGTCTAATACTATGCATCCAGAAGAAATGGTCATTGTGAGTATGTGTTCAATTCCATCTCTCGGGAGCATGTTAAAGCAGAACACTTCTGTGGGGTTATGAGTGTCCTCAGCTGATCTCAGCAGCAGAACATGGAGGAGAAAATAGAAACATCTACACAAGCCAAATGTAAATAAAAATCTGGGTCATGTTCCCCAGGGCACTCTCTCTCAGATCTCTTAACTGCATTATAAAACAATCCAGTTTGTGCCATTGAACTTTTGAGTTCCTGGAAATTATTGCATGTTTTCTCTTCCAAGATAATGTTTCCTCTTCCAAGATAATGTTTCATAATTTCTGAGTTAAACATTTCTTTTTTCTATAGTTCTTTAAGAGATTATAAAATGTTTCATTCTTGCCTCATAGTCTTTCGTGGCGTTATCTTGTTTGAAGCCTTGTAGATAAGAATTTTGTAATATAATGCTTATAAAACACTCAAGAGTAGTACCTGGCACATAATTATTGCTTATTAAGGGGCAGGTAATAATTATTATTCTGCCCCACCAACTCTTACTTCTTTCACATCTTTTTTTTCTTCTTCTTCTTTCACATCTTTTTAAGTATTTTGGTCTGATGAGCATAGTCTCAGTGGGTTACTGATCACCATTAAAATTTGCAACAAAATTTTAATAATGAACTTATGTAAAATGTAATATAAAAAGAAAGTAAATGTTGGCTTCAGTTTGAAATGCTTTTGAAGATCTCAGCATTGAAATCTTCACACAGAATTTGCTTTACTGTTTCCTGTGAATTGTAGTACTGTTACTTACAGCTTTTTATTACTCCTTTGTAATAAACGCTTATTAGGTGAAAGGGAAAAAAAGAAGAAATTAGAAGCATTTTAATATTACATGCCAGTTGTGTTGGAGTGAAGAGCTTTGTTTTTCCTCCAGTATTTCTATTTAATACAACTAATGAGAGCAGTTAGTCTTGCCATTTACTGCTGTGACTTTTGGCTTGGAAATCAACAGGTAATGAACGGTGTCAGCTGGTCTCCAATTATTCCCTGAAGCTGTGGGATGCATGATTCATTTCCTAGAATTTAGGCACAGTTTGGGATTAAGCATCTCTATTATAGAGTTACTATTGCTACCATATGCTACTATTTATGTGCAAAAATCCTATTTTATAGGCAGGAAAATTATTTGAATTATATCTATCTGATTTCATTGTATTTATGTTTTGCTTTTATAGCACCTAAAAATGTGCATTCTGAAAAAAGTAGTATCTGGCAAAATCTATTAAATATCATGCATTTGTCAAACCAAAAAGATTAATTAAATCTCTTTTTTTTTTCTCTACCTCCAGTGATTTCCTAAATAAAAACCAGGAACTGTTACAAGATTTATCAGAAGTAAATGATGAAAACACCCAATTGATGGAAATACTAAATACTCTGTTCTTCTTGCCAATCAGACGACTTCATAATTACGCAAAAGTTTTGCTAAAGCTTGCTACTTGTTTTGAAGTGGTAAGCTCCCATAAATATCCCATTTGAATACTTGGGAAACCAAAGATCATAGTTGTTTGTTTGGATTATGCTACCCTAGCATCTCGAACTCCACTAACTTAATATTTATATGTGTCTAATTAAATTTATTTTTCTTCAAGAAAATGAAAGAAGAAAGTTTGACTATAGGTAAATCTAGTTCTCTTTGCTGTGGATTTAGTTTCTTCTCAGGACCTTACCACGATTAATTGTATTTATTTTATGAAACTGTGTCTAAAGTTGAGACCCAATTATGCTGCTCACTCAGTAGTTGTTGGAAACTGTCTCCTTATTTGGACAGATTTCAGTCTTTTTTTTTTTTTTTTTTAAACTTTATAGTTTATTGTCAGGTTGGTTTCCATATAACACCCAGTGCTCTTCCCCACAAGTGACCTCCACCAAGACCATCACCCCG
>CM053578.1:74385677-74506822 GCA_028646485.1 Cryptoprocta ferox | reverse complement strand
TATCTGTCCTTCTCCGCCTGACTTATTTCGCTGAGCATGACACCCTCGAGGTCCATCCACTTTGCTACAAATGGCCAGATTTCATTCTTTCTCATGGCCATGTAGTATTCCATTGTATAGATGAACCACATCTTCCTAATCCATTCATCCGTTGATGGACATTTAGGCTCTTTCCATGATTTGGCTATTGTTGAAAGTGACCCAGGAACTAATGTGGGCTTTCAAAATTTGAAAGAAAACCAGATTCTTCAGTTTGGCATTTAAGGCCCTTTACAATCTGATAACCCTCTTTTGTTTCTAGCCTTCTCTACTACTCCCGTGTCCTACATGTTAGTTCAGCTCCATGGACATACATGTTTTGTATTTCCTTCCTGAGACACACTGCCACCATTCTCATTACAGGAAATTTTCAAGGCCTGGGTCAAAAGTCATTTTATCATGAAAATGAAGCCCTCTCTGACTATACCACATTCCCTTCTCTCCCCATCTTTTAAGAATTAGTTAATCCCTCCTCTGCGCTTTGCTAATACTGGTACTGTCTGTCTCTATTATCCTCTTATCATGTTATATCGGTGGTCTTTAACCAGGGCTGGGAATCACAATCATCTGTGGAAATTTTTTCAAAATACATGGCCACGTTTCAACATTGAAAATTGTTATTTAGTAAGTCTCAGGTACAGCTTAGACATCGTATATACATATTTTTCTATATAAAAATAATAATACTTAATGTTTATTAAATGCATTCCATGTGCCAGGTACCAAGCATGTTACATATATTCATTTAATCCCCATGTCAACCCTGTGAAATAGATATTATCCCCTTTCTACAGATGAGAGAATTGAGGCACGGCTGAGACTTGGTCAAGCTAGATATAACTGACATGTTACATTATATTATTTTCAGGTGTCCAACATAATGATTTGATATATGTACATATTGGGAAATGATCACCCACGATAAATCTAGTTAATGTCATTGCCACACATAGAAGTATGTATCTTTTTAATATTCTGTATGATGAGATGGAAGTACATGAAGCAGCTCTTCTGGGTACCGAAGTTTGGAGATTTTTCAAGATAAAGCACAAGATTACTATTGTTTAAGTTGAGAGCTGCTTTTTTTTTTTTTTTTTTTAACTTGAAAGGACAATTGACAGATAACTATGTTAATTCAGATTTGGGTATTCTGCAGGTATTTTCTCAAAAATGAGTAAATGAACCTATTCCTTCAAGGAGAACAACGGACAGTATTTGTTGCCAGTAATAAAATCTGAACTCTGAAGCAAAAAGTAAAATGTGGGAAACATGTACGGGTCACTGTTGAGTTTGGCAGTTTCCCAGTACTTACAGACTTTTTCTGAGGAGATTGGTGATAACATTAACATGAAACTTTTGATGTTGTATAATAAAATGTATTAACATTTGGAAAGTCTGCATAACTCCGTGAAACACTATTTTCCAGAAGTCTAATCCACATGTTAAAACATCATGCATAGGTAAAAGGTCTATTCAAAGTGTAACATAGATCAGTGGATTTAATAGAGTACAGAAAGTTTGATTAATGTAGTTTCAGATTCCACATTATAGCTACTCTTTAAGAACCACTTAACAAGTTAACAGGTTTTGGTTTAGTTTCAAAGGAGAATATCCACTATTATTTGAAACGGCTATTAAAATAATCCTCCCTTTCCAGTTATATATCCCTACAAAGAAGATTGTCTTCATATATTTCAGCCAACAGATTAAATTTAGTAGTAGAAATGAAAATCCAGTTGTCCTCTTTTAAGCCAGGTAATAAAGAGATTTGAAAAAATGTAGAACAATTGCTACTTTTCTCACTAAGCGTTTTGTTCTTTTGGAAAATGTAGTTCTTTTTCACCTAAACTGTTATTGTATTTGAAGTGAGTTAATAAAGGTTATTTTTATCTCTCAACTTCATTTTCTGACATGATAAATATCAATAGATAAACCCACATAAGCAAAACAGAGATCCTGAGGCCAAAACATTTGAGAATTCCTGCCCTATCGTGAGTTCTCTGCTCTCCTCACTGATAACTGCCAGTGTTTGTTTCTTCCTTCTTGCATTATTCCACTGTTTCATATGTACCTGTATATGGTAGAATTTTCTGGAACCAATCTTCTTCTGTTCAGCTCCCTTTTGTATACCATGTCTGTACTTTATTTGGATTTCCTCCCTAAATTTAATACTACTTATCTAAACTACACTGAGGCTACAGATTCTGGACATTTGTTTTATATTCATTTTTCCCTCCCCTTAATTATTGGCTTTCAGACATCTCCAGAATACCAGAAACTGCAGGATTCCAGTTCTTGTTATGAGTCTCTTGCTCTCCATCTCGGCAGGAAAAGGAAGGAAGCTGAATACACACTGGGCTTCTGGAAGACCTTTCCTGGAAAAATGACGGTAAACCATGCCAATTGTCATTAACCCAGCAAACAGCAGGCATATCCATAACAACTGTCATAATTTTCTCCATTCCTCATTTGTTTACAGTAATAATGCTTTAATGAGCCCTTTTCTAAGGATGGTCTAAGGGCCATAGTGATAGATGCTGTAAACATCAACACCTACCCTCATTTCTAAGAATCCTCTCTGAACACCTATCACCTTTTGCTTGTTCCTGTCTTCTTAATCTCCTTTGAGCGCTTTTATTAAGTGTTCAGATCCTATCTAACTTCAGGTCCAACACCAACCTAAGCTATGAGCAGCAATTCTCCTAAATGTGATTTGTGTCTTTTTCATTTTTTCCTTGCATGTTAAAATAATTCTGAAGGTTCATTTATGTATTTGTCTTCAATTCCAGGATTCCTTGAGGAAGCCAGAGCGTCGACTACTATGCGAGAGCAGTAACCGAGCCCTATCTCTGCAGCATGCTGGGAGGTTTTCTGTGAATTGGTTCATTCTCTTTAATGATGCCCTAGTCCATGCCCAGGTATGCCAGATTCCTAACCTTTACATTAATTAATTATACCATCAGTTTCTGTTAAAAAATACTGTGATCTTGCTGAAATTACTGAATGAAAGAGTATGTTTAGCTTGCATTTGTGGTATGGACCAAATTTCAGAGTGCTCTTTTAGTTTCCAGCTTGAAAATGAGTATCAATCATGTGAAGGGGCCTTGTGGCAGAGATGGCAAGACCTGGGATTAGCTGAGGTGGTGGCACCCATGTGGACTTAACCATTTGAAAAGGGTTATGTAGCAGAGACCACCAGGATCTACATGGGCTTTCTCAGATGTGTCTCCATGTTGTTTCTTTCAGTTCTCCACACATCATGTTTTCCCTTTGGCCACACTATGGGCAGAGCCACTTTCTGAGGAAGCTGGTGGTGTGTAAGTGTGTCCCCCTTCCCCGACCTTCACCCTAATTCTCTCCCTCTGCCACCCAGGTTATTTTCTCAGACATGAGAAAAAGCTCAGGAGGCCTCCCCATTCTGCGTAATGAGGCTCACCTTCCCAGCATGTAGATAGTTACATGGCCTGTGAAGATCATGGCTGATCATGATAACAGGTGGCAGGGCTTCTCCATTGCTCACATCCCCGTTGTTCAACACAGAGCGAACAGAGTAACTCTGTGTCCTTTCTACCTCCTACTATAAGAACCAAACCCAGGGCATGACTGCATTTACATTTAATTGACTTCTCTCAAAATAAGCAAGTTGCTTTTCATATTTGAGGAGTGATATTATAATGACATTTTGTCATACCTACCAGTGTTTATCCTTGTGAACATTTTAGGAATGGCTTAAAGATAACTACACCCGAGGAGCAGTTCACTCTCGTTTCATCAACACCCCAGGAAAAGGTTAGTCCATTATGATATTTTGCTTTGATCTTTGGCCTGGCTACTTCTGTATCTTATGCTAGGAAAGAAAAGATAAAAATTGTTCTTGCTTGGCTAATGATCCATAATTATGTCTGGTAAATCTTCATTGAACTAAGACTATAGATTTTTGGCTTTATTATTTTTTTTAATGTGACTTTTAAAAATACAGCAATGAATTCTAACAGCTAAGAAAATCATTAGGAGATAGAAAAATTATTCACAGCAAGAAAAGCTATCAAGGTTTAAGGGAGTGTGTAATGAGTTGTTGCCTTACGGTTATTGACATTTACTTTTTGTTCCTAGACTAAGTGGCTACGGGCTATAAGCCAAGCCGTGGATCAGGCTTTGAGGGGGACATCTGACCTTCCACCTTATGGAAGTGGCAGCAGTATTCAGAGGCAGGAACCACCCATTTCACGCAGTGCCAAATATACTTTCTATAAGGATCCTCGCCTAAAGGATGCAACCTATGATGGACGCTGGCTTTCCGGGAAGCCTCACGGCAGGTGAAAATGTTCAAGATTTATGAGTGGGGTGAAGATGATAGTCCGATTCGATACTGAAAAAGTATTGGTTATCTGAAACATTACTTGATATGTATTATTTTTTGCTTATGCATTTCAGAGGGGTTTTGAAGTGGCCAGATGGAAAGATGTATTCTGGCATGTTCAGGAATGGCTTGGAAGATGGGTAAGAAGATGGTGTAAAACCTAAGAGTAAATTCAGTTTCAGCCACTGATGACATTATTATGTATTAAGAATTATTTTCAAAACAAGTAGATTTTTGTTTTGTTTTTTAGAAATGCATGCAGTGTGCCTAGGGCTTATAATGCAGATGTGTGATCATGAAGTTGACTGGGAATCTAGGATGCAGACTTGGTTTACCTGGAGTGAATCATTTCCCTTGATAGCCTTGTGACCTCAAGTGATACAGCCCTTCTTTCTGTATGTTAAAATGGGACTGTTTCTGTCCATTTCTCAGTGGTGAAGACTGAGAACCTGGGGTAATATTGATGGTCAACTGTTAAGATAATGGTGCCCCCGTACACAAAGAATATAGAAAAATTTTCCTTTCAGTAGTTTTAAATCATCTTTAATTTCTGTAATGTGCTAAAGGAGAAATCTTCTAGATGATATATTATACTAATGATAGTCAAGTGACATTATTTTTAAATCAGCTTGTTGTGTTTTCTAACACTGTAAAAATATTTGCACGATAAACTTACAGCAGTGAAGTATTTTGTATCATGTTAGAGAAGTCATTTATTTTACTACATAAAAAAGGTTATTATACAAATTGGGTAGATGATTTTGGGTGTATGATGATGAAATTTTTTATAATGTCTTTTCATCTCCTTTTAACGGAATTTTATAGAGTGTGAGACTTCAGATAATCTCATTTACCACCCCCCTTATACAGGTTAGGTTGCTGAGTACCTGGACTTAACCCAGGGTGATGTTGCTAATTAGTGGCAGAGGCTTGGACATAGGTTTTCTGTTTTTCACTGGAGTTGGGGTAAAAAACCTAATCTCTCTGTGTAGTGGGATTGATGCCCTACTCCTCTAAGACTTGCCCGATAGCTTAGAAAACAAATAGTTTAAACCAAGACCCCATTTACCCCTTTCCCAACAGGTAATTCTTTTTTCCGTTCTCCTTGTTAAAATGTTTACAAGTGCATACCTAGAAAAGGCTAATATGTCCTAACTGCATCTTCTGATGTTTTTTATTCTCCTTGACAGATATGGAGAATACAGAATACCAAATAAAACACTGAACAAAGAAGACCATTATGTGGGCCATTGGAAAGAAGGAAAAATGTGTGGTCAAGGAGTCTATAGGTAATAACATTGGAAAGGTTGTTGGACTGGTATTGCTTTTTCAAAGAATCATGTAACCTTAAATGTTTGTGTAGCCAAAATTTCCAAGGGGTAAATTTTATTTACTCTTTTTATGACTGAAACTGCATCAAAAGTCTTCTTATAAAGGTAACTTCTTATATATCAGAAGATGAAAATATTAGATTATTTATTATTTAGTTTTCAACAAAACAGTACAAACCTTAGAAATCATAACTTTCTCATAGAATCTCCTAGATGTCTTTCCTATAAAGTTATATTTATTAAATGACTCTAATATGGATAAAAGGTATGATTCTTTCAGAGATTATTATTTCATTTTCTCATAAGAGATTAATATACATTTTCCCCCATGTTAACACAATACCATCCAGGATATCTTTAATTTCTTAGCCTTGATCATTCAAAAATGAGAAAAAGTTTGATTGGTAAAAAATAATCATATAAATAGTTAGAGATACGAGTGGGACAGGAGCATACTTATAAATTTCCTAAACTTTGTAAAAATGACCATCAGAATTCAATGTGTTTTTGGTCTTTATCCATTTTTTGTAACCACAGTTATGCCTCTGGTGAAGTGTTTGAAGGATGTTTTCAAGATAACATGCGTCATGGTCATGGTCTCCTACGAAGTGGAAAATTGACTTCCTCTTCTCCCAGTATGTTCATTGGCCAGTGGGTAATGGATAAGAAAGCAGGATATGGTGTTTTTGATGATATCACTAGGTACAGTATTCTCCTTCTAATCTCAAAGTTTACTATGAGAGGATGAGGTTCCTGTACTTCTCCAGTAACAGCGAATTTTTTAAATGTTTATTTATTTATTTTGAAAGAGAGAGAGCTTGTATGAATGGAGGAGGGGCAGAGAGAGGGGGAGATTCCCAAACAGGTTCCTCACTGTCAGCACAGAGCCTAACATTGGGCTTGATCTCATGAACAGTGAGATCATGGCACTTAACTGAGTGAGCCACCTATGTGCCCCAACAGTGATGTTTTTATGAAGGGAGAGCATCTTAATTGGACGGTACTGAGAAAATTTTTAATAAGACACAGTTGGCAGGCATTATTTTATCCATTTGCTTATGAACCAAATAGCAGATTACTTCTTTACAAGATCAAGATCATTCAGAATTAATGTTGGTACCATTTTCCTTAAAGCTCCACACGTACAAAGTTTTTAGTGTCTTAGAAGTTACCAAATCTTTGACTATTATAAAAAGAAAATCCTTTAAAACAATCAGTACATAATAGGAGTAAAAGGTCAGAGGGAACCAGTGGAAATTCCCTTTTGGGGGTCATAGAATGATATCTGAACATCTTTCTGCTTAGGTCTTTCTGTTTAGGTCAGGAACTTATTATCATGCCAATAACTCAGGAATCAAGCTTAAATTCAGTTAACTAAACCTTGAGGAGAATGTAGTTCTTTTGCCTCCATATTTGATTTAGCCTGATTTGCATTTGGACTTAACAGATACTTTTTTCCCCTTCATGTTATTTTCATAATGTGGGATTTTAAAATTTAGATGTTATCACTAAACCCCATGATTATTTAACAAGCAGTTTATACTTTGCTTTTTTAGCGGAGACTAGTAAGATTTCTGAGTTTGAGTTTGTGAAGAATGAGACTTTTTTTTTAGAGAGAGATCGCTTGGGGGAGAGGGGGGGCGGGGGGGAGATGGAGAGAGAGGGTGAGAGAGGAGAATCTTAAGCAGGCTCCACACTCAGTGTGGAGCCCAACATGGGGCCCGATTCCACGACCTTGGGATCATGACCTGAGCTGAAATCAAGAGTTGGACGTTCAACTGACTGAGCCACCCAGTGCCCCAGAATGAGACTTTTATAGGATAGTATTTCTTTTTTTTTAAGTTAGTAAATTTTGGGGTAAGAAAAAATTGTGCATAGATTTGAGTCTACTTATTACATTTTAAATGAAATATGTAGAGTTGAATTCTTGGTATTTCTTTTTTTAGTTATCAAGAACATACATGGAATATATACAGACCTATGTCAAGTAGACTATAATATTAAATTCCTGAGAGAACATTACCCTAAGCCGTCTTTTGCTTGTCCCATATTTGAGGAGATAGAATTAACCATTTTACAAAGAAAAATGAAACAGATACTAACCTAGGGATGATGCTTGGCATCTCCCATGTTATAATTGTTTTTTTTCATCTCATCCTTATCATCGGTTTTCATTTTCATTTCTTTTCTGTTTCTGTACAGGGGGGAGAAGTATATGGGAATGTGGCAAGATGATGTATGTCAAGGGAATGGTGTGGTAGTTACCCAGTTTGGATTATATTATGAAGGCAACTTTCACCTTAATAAAATGATGGTGAGTAAAATATTTTGCATATACTTACTATTGACTTTTTAAAAATTTTATGTCCTTAACTTTTAAATCATCATTTTATTAACGTTCTACCTTCTTAGTACTATTTTTCTTCTCTTTTAAGATTACATAAGGCTTTGGGGGATATGGCTACTGTACTCCTTTACTCTGCATTTTATCTGTTGTGATTTTTGTTTTGTTTCTTCACATAGGGAAATGGCATTTTACTTTCCGAAGATGATACTATATATGAGGGAGAATTTTCAGATGACTGGACTCTTAGTGGAAAGGTTGGAAACTAACTTGCTTCTTCCTCTAATACAATCTTACACTAATTTTTCCTTGACTTTAAAAAAAAGAGCTACCTTATCATAAAATTCACCTGTTTTAAGACTACATTTCAGTGATTCTGGTAAATATACAGAGTTGTACAGCCATCACCACAGTCCAATTTTAGATCCTTTGACATCATCCAAAAAAGATTTCTGTCACCATTTCCTGCTCATTTGCAGTCATTCCCCATTTCTGTTACCAGTCCCAGACAATTGACAGCCTCCCTTTAGTGGAATTCATAACTCTGTAGATTTGCCTTTTCAGGTTCTTTCTTTGCTTTGCTTTTTTTTTTTTTCCCAAAGATTTTTTTTTTTTTTAAGTAATCTCTACGTAGAACCCAACATGGGGCTTGAACCCACAACCCTGAGATCAAAGTCGCACGCTCTGGCTTAGCCAGCCGGACGCCCCTCTGGTCCTTTCTTATAAATGGAATCATGTGGGCTTGTCAATGTGTCTTCCTAGACTTAGAATAATGTTTTTGAGGTTTTCCCACATTGTGACCTGTGTAGTACTTCACTGCCTTTTATTACTAAATAGTATTCTAAAACCACATTTTGTTGATTCCTTCATCGTTGATGGGCATTGGATTCTCACTTCAGACTATTGTGAATAATCCTTCTATAAACATTTGAATACAGTTTCTTGTGTGAACGTATGTTTTCATATCTTGGGCAAGTATTAAGGAGTGTAATTGCTGGGTTGTACGTTAAATTGACATTTAATGTATCAAGATATTGCCAACTGTTTGCCAAAGTGGCTGTATCATTTTACATTCTCATCATTAATATATGAGGATTCTAATTTCTCCACATCTTTGCCAGTATTTTTTATTTTTTGTTGTTTTTTTTCTTTTTGCCATCCTAGTAGGTGTGAAATGATATTTCATGGATTTAATTTACATTTTCCTAATGACTAATGATGTAGAGCATATTTTCATGTTCTTATTTGTGATTCCTCTTTTTTTTGTGATATGCCTATTCAGTTCTTTTGATATTTTAACAGTTTACTTGCCTATAGTCTTATTATAAGGGTTCTTTATATGTTCTGGATATAAGTTCTAATATCAGATATAGGATTTGCAAATATTTTCTTGCAGTCTGTGGCTTGTCTTTTTCTTTTTTTTTTAAACGTTGAACCATTTTATTTACTCTTCTTAACGTTTATTAATTTTGAGAGACAGTGTGAGCAGGGAAGGGGCAGAGGGGAGGGGGAGAGAGAGAGAGAGAGAGAGAGAGAGAGAGAGAGAGAGAGAGAGAGAGAGAATCCAAAGCAGGCTCCAGGCTCTGAGCTGTCAGCACAGAGCCTGACGTAGGGCTTGAACCCAGAGACTGTGAGATCATGACCTTAAGCTGGATGCTCAACCAGCTGAGCCACCCAGGCAGCTCGTCTTTTTATTTTCATATTAGTGCCTTTTGAAGCACAAAACTTTTTAATGAAGTCCATTATATCAAAAGCATTTTTATGAGTCAGGCTTTTGATGTCATGTATAAGAAACCTTTCTTTAACTCAAGGTACTAAGATTTTCTTCTAGGGGCACCTGGGTGGCATCAGTCAGGTGAACGTACAACTCTGGATTTTGGCTCAGGTCATGATCCCAGGGTCATTGGATCGAGCCCTATATTGGGCTCTGTGGTGAGTGTGGAGCCTGCTTGAGATTCTCCCTTTCCCTCTGCCCCTTCCCTCTACTTGTGTGCTCTTTCTCTCTCTCTCAAATAGAAAAAAAAAAAGTTTTTCCTCTGTTTTCTTCTAAAAGTTTTATAGTTTTAGCTCTTATATTTAGGTCTGTGATTCATTTTGAGGTACTTTTTGTATGGTGTGGGTTAAAAGTCTAACGTGATCTTTTTGCATGTGGGTATCCAATTGCCCCAGCAACTTCTCTCACTGAATTTTCTTGACACCTTTTTTGAAATTAATTCACCATAAAATGTGTTTATTTTTGGACTCTTGAATTGTATTCCAGCAATGTATGCGTCTCTTATGCCAGTACCACACTGTCTTGATTACTATAGATTTCTAGTAATTTGTGAAATCAGGAATTATTTTTTTAAATGTTTTGGCTATTCTGGATCTTTAGCCTTTTCATATAAACTTTAGGGCTGGTTTGTTAATATCTGCAATAAAGCCTGCTGAGATTTTGATAGCGATTGTGAATCTATAATTTGGGGAGAATTACCATTTTAATAATACTGAATCTTCCAACCCATGAACATGAAATGTCTCTCCATTTATTTAGATCATCTTTAATTTCTATCAGCTGTGTTTTGCGTGTTTTGTAGTTTTTAATGTGTGTCTCTTGCTTAGGTTTGGTTAACTCTATTCCTAAGTATTCTTGTTAAGGCTGTTGTAAAGAATTTTTTTTTTTTTTACTTTTTATATTGCTATCATATAAAATATAATTGATTTATGTATTTTCTTGTATCTGGAAATCTTGCTGAACTGTGTATTCTACTAGGGGTTTTGGTGTGGTGTGTGTGTGTGTGTGTGTGTGTGTATTTGTGTGTATTTCCTAGAAATTCTTGCATATAGGATCATGTTGACTTCAAATAAAGGCAGTTTTACTTTTTCCTTTGCAATCTAGAAGGCTTTTTTTTTTTCTTGTCTGATTGCACTGGCTAGATTCTCCAGTAGAATGTTGAATAGAAGTGATAAGAGTGGATATCCTTGCCGTACTCCCTATTTTAGAGGAAAAACAAGAGGTGCCTAGATGGCTCCATCAGTTAAGGGTCCGATTTTGGCTCAGATCATGATCTCAGGATTAGTGGGTTCGAGCCCCGCGTCAGGCTCTGTGCTGACAGGTTGGAACCTGGAGCCTGCTTTGGATTCTGGTCTCCCTCTCTCTCTGCCCCTTCCCCGCTCTCTCTCCCTATCTCTCTCTCTCTCTCTCTCTCTCTCTCATAAATGAACATTTAAAAAAAATTAGAGGAAAAACATTGAATTTTTCACCATTAGGTATGATATTAGGTAAAGGTTTTTCATAGATTAATCAGATTGAGATGGTTCTATTCCTAGTTTGTTGAGAGTTTTTGTCATGAATAATCTTGGATTGATTTTGTCAAAGAGCATTTTCTGTGTCTGTTGAGGTGATTGATGTTTGCTGTTTTTTAATTTGGTGTATTATATTGGTTGCTTTTCTGGGATAAATCGTAGTTGGTCGTGGTATATAATACTTTTATATTTTGTGAGATTTAATGCTAATAATTTGTTGAAGATTTTTGCCTCTCTACTTATAGAGATAATGGTTTATAGTTTTCTTTTCTCATGATGTCTTTGTCTGTCTTTGGTATAAAATTGGCCCCATAGAATGAGTTGGGAAGTGTTCCTTCCTCCTTTGTTTTCTGAAAGAGTTTGTGAAGTCTTGGTATTATTTCTTCTTTGAATGTTTTGGAGACTTCACTGGTGAAATCATCTGGGCCCCAGCATTATTTTGTGAGAATATTTTTAGTTTCAGACGAGATCGGGCGCGTTCAGGGTGGTATGGCCGTAGACTGAATATTTTTAGTTTCTAATTCAGTTTTCTTCTAATTGGTCTATTCAGATTTTCCATTTCTTCTTGAATCAGTTTTGGTAATTTGGTTCTTTCTAGAAATTTTTCTGTCGTATTGAAGTTACCAGATTTGTTGGCATAAAGTTGTTCTAGTTTTTCCATAACATTTTTAATTTCTGTAAGAGTGCTGTAATAACTGTTTTATTATTGATTTTGAAATTTTATGTCTTCTCTTTTTTTTTTCTTGATTAATCTAGTTAAGTACCAATTTTGTGTATCTTTTCAAAGAAGCAAAGTTTGGTTTCATTGATTTTTCTCTTTTTTAAAAAATCTCATTGATTTCTGCTCTAGTGTTTATTATCTCCTTCTTGTTTTGGGTCTGTTCTTCTAATTTTGTAAGGTGGAATTTTAGATTACTGATTTGAGATCTTATTTTCTGATACAGGCATTTATAACTATAATTTGTCTCTGGGCACTAGATTGGATAAATTTGGATAAGTTGTTTCTTCATTTCATTCAGCTCAAAAATTTTTACCAATTATTCAGTGATTTTTTTTTTTCTTACACCCATGGATTATTTTTATACAGTCTTTTTACAGATGCATAGTATATATACTTTTCTTTTTTTCTAAAGATCTGGGAACTGGTAAAGAGTTAAAAAAGCAAAATGTGTTGTGGTGTCTGGGTGGCCCAGTCAGTTAGGCGTCCAACTCTTGATTTCACCTCAGGTGATGATCTCACAGTTGTGAGATCCAGCCCCCCATCAGGCTCTGCACTGGGCGCAGAGTCTCCTTTTCCCTCTCTCCCATCCCTGCTTGTGCACACACACTCTCTCTTTCTCTAAAATAAAAAACAAAAACTAATGGAAAATGTTAACCAGTTGGTGCTTTTTTTCCTCTTGATTTTTTAAACTGGAACTGCTACTTCTAAATTCAACATTTTCTTTAACTTTACCTAGGGAACACTGACTATGCCAAATGGAGATTACATTGAAGGTCATTTTAGCGGAGAATGGGGATCTGGGATAAAAATCACTGGAACTTACTTCAAGCCTAGTCTGTATGAGAGTGATAAAGACAGACCCAAAGTTTTGTGAGTAACTAGTCTTAATTGTGGGTTACTTATTAAATGTTTTGAGTTGTCTTGATTATATCAAAGCTGGATAATATTTTAAATGCAAAACAAATTTTTAAAGTCATTTTTTAACAAAATGTAACCTCCTTGTTTTGCCAACTGCCACTATTATAGATAGCTAAATCTATAGTCTTGTCTTAGATTATAGTCATAGAGCATAGGTATTTAAAATTAAAGTTCTGCATGTGGGAGTAGTTTTACTGTTAATGGTACAAGTATCCAAACTGATTGAAAGAGAGCATTCTTAAATGGAATCCCTACACAACTTGATTCTGAAAATTAAAGGCTAAGCCTATATATATATATATATATATATATATATATATATATACACACACACACACACACATATGTATATGTATATATACACATACACACACCAAGTGGAACAGTATATTCTGCATATGTGTGTAAAAAAACAAAATCTGTATCTCTTAAGTGTGTTATGTTCTTCCTCCATGTTTTTGGCCTATATCTATTTACCTTTTTTGATTCCATCATTAACTTTGTATTTGTATTTTGGTAGCTTCTCAGATCCTTTGTTCTGCTGGAACCTTGGTATATTTTCTGTTACTGAGAGTATTTTTAGAACTCAGTATGTAATGCACGTCACAGTTCTCATTATGAGATGTGCAAAGCACAGGAAGTCCTTGTTTTAACAGGAATCAGTTTTACAAAATTGATTGTGTGGAAATGTAGAAAGCAAAGGAGTCAATTCTGATGTGCTTCATACTTAACCATTTATACACTTTAGTATCTAATAAACATTAAGTAGCTAAAAATCATTTCTTTAAATTTTTCAGTGTTTATGAAATAAAACCACCACCAAATCTAGGCAATTTTGTTACAGAAGCATTTCCCATTGTATGTCAGAAAGTTGCTGTTCTTCAGGATTTTTGCACAAGAGATTAATAAAAGCTTGATGTGACTTTATTAGCCGGAAGCTAGGAAACCTGGCAGTGTCAGCTGATGAAAAATGGAAAGCAGTATTTGATGAATGTTGGCATCAACTGGGCTGTGATAACCCAGGCCAAGGGGAAGTTTGGAAAGCATGGGACAATATTGCTGTGGCTCTGACTACCAATCGGCGCCAACACAGAGACAGGTGAGTGATGCTTTGCCCAGGATAGGGCAGAGTATGGTAGAGAGTTGAAACCTAAAAAGTAATCAAGGTTTGCCACATTTAACTTAAAAATATAATTTAAGTTTCAGTGATGTGTTTCTGCTCTGGGTAATATGGATAAAACACACCTACCTTTATCTTCTGCTGAACTCAACTATAAAACCCAGACAGAATATATGAACAGCTATTCTACAAGGTAAATATCAGCTAGTATATTGAGGAAGAACACCTGAAATCAAAGTACAAAGTGAGTTGTTTTTGGTTCTTTTTTAACTGTAAGTTTAACTTCAGTATCCCTCACCCTGAACTCAGTTAACCTGAAAGCTTCAAGTGATTTAGACAGAACTTGAGGAAAAACCCTCTGCTTCTGGCTCAAGATGCAACAAAGAGACTCCTAAAGCTCAGATAGAGTGGAGGAGATAAAACTGGGTTTTCTCTCTCTTTTTTATTCATTTTCTCATGCTTCAGCCTCCATGTTCTTCTGGGACAGGGGTGGCAATGGCATTTGCTAGAGCAGCCAGGAACAGGAATAACTCTTGGTGGACTGGAAACATCTTCCTTCATTGGTGGATCCTCAGGTCCAGTAGTCATGGCCGAATCCCATTGCTTTTTTGGCCTCTCTATTCTCCCACCCCTTGGCCCTAGAAGTGGCAGGTTGACAGAAGGGAGCAGTTTCTGACCTGAGGATCTAACTGGAGGAACCAGAAAATGCAGGGGAGGTAATGGAGAGAGAAGAGCTCTACAAAGCAACCCTGTAAAGTTGTTGATGAACTCCTGGGCTCATCCCAGACCTGCACATGGATTTGATCCTGATTAGCATACCAAACACTTTGGGAACTGAGCTAATAGGTAGACTTCCTTCCAACCATGCCCCAGACTGACCACTGAGTGATGTGCTCACAGGCAGACCTAAATAGGACTGCAAAGGCTTTGAGAAGTGAGATGACATTGGAACCACTGCCCACAGAAGGCTGAAACAAAAATATCAGTTGTTTGAGAGGCTCCCAAGATTACCTACATGTTTAGTGATTGGCTAGAGGGACTCACAAGACTCATCATAAATCATACTGGTAAGAGTTACTACAGCAACACAGTAGGGAGCTATGGCCAGATCATAAGAGTAGAAGACACAGGCAGAATCTGTAGGAATCCATGTGCAAGCTTCCCATGCTCTCTCCCTTCTGTGAGGGGTCTCAGAGTACACCATCCCCCCACTATTAAAATGCAGCACCATTTATGGTCTTTCTGCCCAGGGAACCGTTAGAGGCACTCTGTACTTAGCAACTACAAAAATTCCCCAGTCCCAGAAGGAAAGCAGATATTCACCATAAATCACATTGTTAGCATAGTCTATGGACAGCAAAATACCCTTAATCAGGTAGGGAATATCATATCAGTATAGAGAAATTTGGGAAGTGGGTCCTTCTAAAGATAATAGTTTCATGTGTACTGTATTATGTCTGTCAACATTTTTCATAGGGTATAAACAAGCCCTGATGTGTCAAAACATAAACTCAAAAATGTCCAGAATATAAACCAAAATTACTTGGCAAGAAAAGAACCACCAACTCATTTCGAGAAAGACAATAGACACCAGTGACTCTGCATCATAGATTTTAGTATTATGATAAGAACTTAAAACAGCTATTATAAAAATCCTCAGATGAGCAATCACAAACACCCTGGAAACAAACACTAAAATGGAAAGTATTAGCAAAGAAATGGATATAAAGAAGAACCAAATCAAAATTCTAGAATTAAGAAATATAATAACCAAAATCACTAGGAAAACTTACTAGCAGCATAGAGGTGACAGCAGAAGAGTCACGAAACTTTAGAACAGATTAATAGAAACTATCCAGACTGAACAACTAAGAGAAAATACATGGAAAAAGAAAATAAACAGAGCTCTCAGGAGTCTAATATTTGTTTTTTTGCTTTTAAAAAAAAATTTTTTTTTTACATTTCTTTATTTTTGAGAGACAGAGTGAGACAGAGCATGAGCGGGGAGGGGCAGAGAGAAGGAGACACAGAATCCAAAGCAGGCTCCAGGCTCTGAGCAAGCGTTCAGCACAGAGCCTGATGCGGGGCTTGAACCCACAACCGTGAAATCATGACCTGAGCCAAAGTCGGACACTTAACCGACTGAGCCACCCAGGCGCCCCAGGAGTCTAATATTTGTATCCTTGGAATCCCAGAAGGAGAGGAGAAAAAAATCATGGGGATGAAAAGATTTTTGAAGAAATGATGGTTGAAACCTTCCCAAATTTGGTGAAAGACAAATGTGCAGATTCACGAAGCTGAGCAACCTGTGTCCTGAAGAAGAAAAGATGTCTCTGAACAGACATGTCAATCAAATTGAAAAACAAAACCATGAAAGCAACTAGAGAGAGAAAAGGGCATTACGCAGGGGGGAACTGCCATTGTGTTTTTGTCATCAGTATCCTCTGGAGACCAAAAGGAAGTAGCACAACAACTTTGAAGTACTAAAAGAAAAATTACAGATGTACCTCTTCATTTCTCTTTTTTCTTTTTCTTATTTTCGCCATTCTCCTTTTCTCCTTTTTTCCCCCTCCCATGTGCTTTTCTGCATATTTCCGTATTCTTTAACTTGGCCAGTAACTCCCACAAGCATTGTTTGGAATTTGGACCCAAAGAACTTGCTTATCCCTGTTGTTTAGAAAGACGTTTGGGTTCCCCCCCCGCCAACTATATTTGTTATAAATGGGAACTGAATATAGTGTTTCATTCATGAAGTTTATGATTTTTACCTTGTATTCTTTCTATTAGTAGAAGAAATGGAAACTCCTAGGATTGATGAAAGCTGCGGACTTTCCCTTGTGTGATGCAGTGGGTCAGCCTTCACTGATTGAGCCTCTCAGTTTAAACATTGAGACTTTGGTCCTCTAAGTTAACTTTGGTTAACTGTTGTTGGGTGTTTCCAGGGAATGAGAGTAAATGAACTTTTATATAATAAAACATATTGCTACCACAGAGGTTTTATTTACTAGAACAGTATAATCATAATGTGTATCATTTCTAATTGGTTCTAAGCTGATAATAGAATTCCATTACCAAAAATGTCTGTTGATTATTAAGTATGTGTTTTATCATAGCCTCTTCGCCCAAAGCTTCCCTTTACCCATTATATACTTACCTCACCACCTGTTGTAGCATCCTCATGCTCTCCTTACTTGAGCTCATTTCTCTTTTTCCGCTGCCGTTTCGTTTGTTTTCCTTATTCCCCACCACTTCCTCTCTCCTATTTTCCATTTTTTTCTTGTCATTAACAAGTTAGTCACCAGTTTTCTCTTCAAGCTAACATAGTGTCACCTAACACCATGGTTGATACGAAAGCAAAATCTTCATTAATTAATTGTAGCTGGTATGAAGTAATGTTAAATGACATTGAAAATCTAATAGCAGATCAGTTACCTATGATGAGCTTCTTCGGGCCAGACACTGTACTTGGTACTCCATTTTGTCCTTACTTGGTGACATGTTTCATGTGCACGTTACAGTTATCTTTCTTTCTTTCTTTCTTTTTAAATGTATTTAATTTCTACACCCAACATGGGGCTCGAACTTAGGATCCCCAGATCAAGAGTCACATGCTCTTCTGACTGAGGCAGCCAGGCGCCCCCTTGCTTTCATGATATGAAATACATAATGGGCTTTTTTGTTGTCTTTTTACAGTCCAGAGACATTAAGTCGTTCACAGACTCAGACACTAGAGAGTTTGGAATTCATTCCTCAGCATGTTGGTGCCTTCTCTGTGGAGAAATATGATGACATCAAGAAATATTTAATAAAGGTAGAGTCAAAATTACACTGATCTTATGAATTAATGACACAACTACCACAGTATATCATTCAAATCTGCTCACAACTTATTGGTACCCTAATCCTGTTTTTGCTTTCTAAGTATTTCTTTTTTAATTCTCTGACTTATAATAGCACATTTCCACGTGAAGGTTGCCCTATCATGATGACACAACTTTTAAAATTTTGTAAAGTGCTTAAGAGGGTTCTTGAGAACAAGGGCCAAAGTTTAAAATGGCTTTTTGTTGGTAACAAACTAGCGATTGTGTTAATAAAGCATACTGCCCTCACCCCATGGTTATGCTCTTTGCTTCCTTCTCAAATCCTGTCAGATTAGCTACAATTTAAAGTATGACATGCATTGATATGGGGTTGCAGGAAGGAGTATTAAGAGAAATCAAGGGAACTGAAGAGTCTTTTCAGGCATAATCAACTGCCATTTAGTTTGCTCAAAGATAACATCTGTTTTTGTGAAGTTTGTAGTTTAATTATATTTATCAGTATATCCAAAGCTATTTCCCCAAGATGTTAAAGGGATTCTTTGATTAAGATTAGGAACTCCTACTCTATATAATTTGGATAGGCTCAACACTTTTAGAAAAGTTAAAGTATTTTAATTTTCCTGGTCCAAAAGTTGACTCCTTGCCAGTTTGAAAAATGTTTATCATTTATGAAATTGTTTTATTATTTATTGGTTGACTGATTGTTTCTGTTGTTAGTCATTGACTTCATTGATCCTCTTCCTGTTCAGGCCTGTGACACTCCCCTGCACCCCCTGGGCAGGCTCGTGGAGACACTGGTTGCAGTCTATAGAATGACTTATGTGGGTGTGGGAGCCAATCGCCGGTTATTGCAGGAGGCTGTGAAGGAGATTAAGTCGTACCTTAAACGGATTTTCCAGCTGGTGAGGTAAGAGACCTTTCTGATTGAAGTCTGCAAACTGTGGAATACTAGTTTATACTAATGCTTGGGTGTCTTCATCCTGAATCTAGAGATTACAACAACTTTGTGAAGAATCATTAAGTTCCCTCTTTATCACAGAAATTATTCACCAAGAAAATGGTTATGTGCCATAGATCTTTAAATAGGTTAAATAATGACAATGAAAACATGTTTCATGTTTTTACTTTATGTTTATGCAATAAACACAGCAAAAGAAACCATCAACAAAATGAAAAGGCAACCTACTGAATGGGAGAAGGTATTGGCAAATGATTTTTCTGATAAGGGGTTAATTATCCAAAATATATAAAGAACTTATATATTCAACACTTTTATTTAAAAAAACACAATCTGATTAAAAATGGACAGAGGACCTGAATAGGCAGTTTCCCAGAGAAGACATGCAGACAACCAACAGACACATGAAAGAATGCTTAACATCACTAATCACCAGGGAAATATATTGTCACAGGCTTCTATTCTAGTGGGGACAGACAAAACATATGGTATGTCAGGTGTTGGTAAATGTGACAAAAGATGGGGCTGGAGGTAAGAGGCTGCTATTTTAAACAGAGCGTCCAGGAGTCCTGACTAATAAGGCAGTGTCTGAGCACAGACTTTGAAAAGGGAGAAAGCAAGCAAATAGAGCATCTTTGGAAAGAGTTTCATGTAGGAAATTTGGAACATGTGAAATTCAAGATCTTTTACTGGGTTTAAGCCAACAAGTAAATACTTGAGATAATTATACAGAAATGTATAAATTTGTCTCAGAAAACTTCCTTCTATTATTAGCTTCAAAACTGATGGATGCATTTGGAAATGTCTCAGATTTTGAGGGGGCAGAATAATGCACTAAAAAGACCAGTGGCTGGGAGTGTTTCAGCTCCAACATTAGTTAGATGGGTAAAATGAAGATAAATTTTCTGACCTCTTCTAGTTTTCCTAACTATAAAGTTAGGGGCAGAGGTAGGGGTAAGGTATAAGTCTACAAAAATAGAAGATTGGAAACTCCCTTTGAAGACTCAAGATTTATGTCTGAAAATAAAGAGGACAATAAGCTTGTTTATAGTAGAACTCACCATTTGCATATAAGAGGTCAGAGATAAAATCTAGGGCAAATTCAAAACCTAAAGAAAAAAATCCTCAATAACCTAGCAGCTTGATCATGTGGAAAAATTATTTAGCAACTTGAATTTTTAAAAACACATTAAAAATTTTTACGTTAGATTTTCATTTTTTCTTAATGTTAAGTATTTAAGTAGTTTCCATTTAATATTTGTTTATACTCTGAGAATAATGGTTTCTGCTTAAAGAGTCGATATAATTTGACCTGAGATGAGATTTCTCAGTAAGAAAAACATATAGATCAGAATAGACACTTCTCCAAAGAAGACATCCAGATGGTCAACTGACACATGAAAAAATGCTCAACATCACTCATCAGGGAAATACAAATCAAAACCACAATGAGATACCACCTCACACCTGTAAGAATGGCTAACATGACCAACTTAGGCAACAACAGATGTTGGTGAGGATGCAGAGAAATAGTATCTCTTTTGCACTGCTGGTGGGAATGCAAACTGGTGCAGCCACTTTGGAAAACAGTATGGAGGTTCCTCAAAAAATTAAAAATAGAACTACCCTACAACCTAGCAGTTGCATTACTAGGTATTTGTCTGTTTCAAAGGGAAACATGGACTCCAGTGTTTATATCAGCACTATCAACAATAGCCAAAGTATGGAAAGAGCCCAAATGTCCATCGACGCCTGAATGATAAAGAAGATGTGGTACACACACACACACACACACACACACACACACACACACACACACACACAATGGAGTATTACTCGCTAATCAAAAAGAATGAAATCTTGACATTATGCAACTATGTGGATGGAACTAGAGGGTATTATGCTAAGCGAAACTAGTCAGAGAAAGACAAATATATGACTTCACTCATATGAGGACTTTAAGATACAAAATAGATGAACATAAGGGAAGGGAAGCAAAAATAATATAAGAACAGGGAGGGAGACAAAACATAAGAGACTCTTAAATACAGAGAACAAGCAGAGGGTTGATGGAGGGGTTGTGGGAGGGGGAATGGGCTAATGGGTAAGGGGCTTAAGGAATCTACTCCTGAAATCATTGTTGCACTATATGCTAACTTGGCTGGATATAAATTAAAAAAATAAATCAAAAAAATATCATGAGCATGTGGAGACAGAATCTAATCAAAGCAAAAAAAAAAACACATATAGATCAGAATTTCTCACATTTTAATAACGAGACAGAAATGGGGCGCATGGGTGGCTCAGTCAGGTAAGCGTCCGATTCTTGATCTCAGCTCAGGTCTTGATATCAGAATCGTGAGTTCAAGCCTCACTTTGGGCTCTGTGCTGGGCATGAAGCCTACTTCAAAAACAAAAAACACAGCACATGAAGATTATTCATTAGGTTTTATCCTATTAGAAGTATCAGTTAAGAGTCTCAGGAAACTAAAATATTTAATTGATATAAAGTTTGATTTCATAGGTCTTTAAATAGATGAAATAATAGAAATGCATTTTTACTCTTTTTAGACATTCTAGAGGTATAATTGTATAATTGTATTTTCTGTTATTCCTTAGATTCTTATTTCCTGAGCTTCCTGAAGAGGGCAGCACAATTCCTCTCTCTGCTCCTCTGCCAACTGAAAGGAAATCCTTTTGCACTGGGAAATCAGATTCCAGATCTGAATCTCCAGACCCTGGGTAATTGGAGTTGGGTAGAGATAGTGAAGAATGAGGGTGGGTAATCCTATCCAAAGAATCCCAAGGAAGAGTTTTCTCTAGATCTCAGTTTCCTTATTTTTAAAATAATGTGACTGGACTAGGTGATCTCTGAGGTCCCTTTTAGGTCTTACGTTGTATTAGCCAAACCCCATGGAAGTACATTCACGGATTCCTGGACACAAAGGCTGCTGAGTAAAGTAACATCATGCTCATCTAGAATAACTACAGAGAATCATTTTCAAAATGGAAACCAACTAGGTTTTCAGTTAGATTTTGAGGTAATGAAAAGAATTCACAGATGGTTCAAGATAAACCTCTGGGGCCATAGGTAAGTTCCTCATGTTAGCTCCACATAAAAAAGGAGAATAATGTTAGAACTGTTTCTTTATTCAAAATGTCTCATCTTCCTTTCATCTTGAAATTGAAACTCTTTGATTCTATATTCACTTTTAATATGAATGCTTCTCCTTCTCCAATGTTTTGTAGTTATGTGGTAACAAGTTCTGGATTACTGCTCCCTGTATTACTACCTCGTCTCTACCCACCACTGTTTATGCTCTATGCCCTGGATAATGATCGTGAGGAAGACATTTACTGGGAATGTGTGCTACGACTAAATAAACAGCCAGATATTGCTCTTCTGGGCTTCCTTGGGGTGCAGAGGTAAGGATAGTAGTTATGACTAGAATCAAATGGTTTAATTTAAAATGAAAACACTGAGAGGTTCCTGGGTGGCTCAGTCAGTTAAGTGTCTGACTTCAGCTCAGGTCATGATCTCACGGTTCCTGGTTTGAGCCCTACGTCAGGCTCTGTGCTGACAGCTCAGAGCCTGGAGCCCGCTTCAGATTCTGTGTCTCCCTCTCTCTCTGGCCCTCCCCCACTCATGTTCTGTCTCTGTCTCAAAAATAAATAAAATACTGAAAAAAAATTTTAATGCAAACAGCGTTATTAATTGAATCTATGATTTGCAGTAGATTAACTTCTTTGCGTATCTGTTATTCAGCAAAATAGTGAAATTTAATCTTGAGAATTTTTGGAGTGGAGTATAAAGCTAGATTCTTCTTCTTCTTTTTTTTTTAAACACTTATTTATTTTTGAGAGACGGAGAGAGACAGAGCATGAATAGGGGAGGGACAGAGAGGGAGACACAGAATCTGAAGCAGGCTCCAGGCTCTGAGCTAGTGGTCAGCACAGAGCTTGACATGGGGCTCGAACCCACGAACCATGAGATCATGACCTGAGCCGAAGTCAGACGCTCAACCGACTGAGCCACCCAGGCACCCCTCATTATTCTTCTTAATGTATGTTTTATTTATGTGTGTGTTTGAAACGTCTGTGTGTATATATATATAAATTTTAGCTATCCTCTCTGATATTTAGCTGTTCTTTAAAAAAACATGTTTATAGTTTCAGAAAAAATTAATTATATTTAGTCTTTGATGTTCTTCCTTCCCTTCTTTTTCTATGCTCCCCATCTACAATTTGTAATTTAAAAGTTTCAGAAGTGCTTTGTTGTAGAGCATTGCTTCTTGTCATTCCAGGGGAACACATTATCCTTTCTTCTAGTGCTGTGATAAAGCTGATCACCCCAGCACCCAGTAATTTTTATGCTATCAAAAAAAGTGAACAAGGGGCACCTGGGTGGGCTCTGTTGGTTAAGCGTCCGACTTCGGCTCAGGTCATGATCTCATGGTTAGTGAGTCTGAGCCCCACATCGGGCTCTGTGCTGACAGCTCAGAGCCTGGAGCCTGTCTCAGATTCTGTGTCTCCCTCTCTCTCTCTCCCTCCCCTGCTCACGCTCTGTCTCTCTCTGTCTCAAAAATAAATAAACGTTAAAAAAAAGTGAATCAGAAAGTAAATTTTTTCAGTGGAATAACTTCACAGTAAAAATGAGATAAAACTTAGTGAAGGAAAGATTTTGGCCAATACTTGGGAAATACCCGTAATGTGTAGGGTTATTGTACTAGTCATTGACAAATCCCTTGGGGACAAGATAGAAGCACTTAAATTACTTCTGGAATATTTATTAAAACTTGATTTGTGGGGCGCCAGGGTGGCTTAGTCGGTTAAGCATCCAACTCTTGATTTCGGATCAGGTCATGATCTTGAGATTCCATGGGATTGAGCCCTGCATCGGGCTCTATGCTGGCAGCACAGAGCCTGCTTGGGATACTCTCTCTGCCCCTCCCCTGCCCATGCTTACTCTCTCTCTCAAAATAAATAAACATTTTTTTTAAAAAAACAAAAAACTTTATCTGTGGAACAGTTATTTTAAATGGGGACAGGGAAGGCAATATAGCCATCAACTGTTTTTACAGGGATTAATCTGCGATAAGTAACAACTTGTATTAACAATGTGGATTCTATTGTAGGAAATTTTGGCCAATGACCTTGTCAATTCTTGGAGAGAGTAAAAAGGTATAGTAGATTTTAAGTTTCCTCAGCAAATACATTTTTGTTTGATGTGGAGTGTTCGAGATAGCAAAAAATTTCCATTTTACTTTGGTAGAATAGTACCCAAGCATGAGTTATTCACTGAATAACCATACCTTGACATTATTTTTCACTGTTATTGCAGAAGACAGTTTTCCTCTTTGAGTTTCATAAATTCTCTTTTGCAGATTTTGCCAACCACAAAAGATGCTTGTTTTGCCTCAGCTGTAGAGTGTCTCCAGCAGATCAGGTAATCTCTGATTTGTTGAAAATGATATAAATCAAAGTAGTAGTTAGTGTATGAAGATATCAATGAGACCTTATCTTAACCCAAGCTCTAAGTGCTCCCTTCACTCTTAGATGGTGTCACACTCAGCCTGGAGTTCAGAAAAGGCTCTTTTGAGACATTTGGCTTACCTTTTACTCTACAAGTCCCTTGTATTTTCAAAAAAGGTGGAGAGCCTACCCAGAAATGTATCTACATAATCACATCCTTAGCCAAATGGAAATTAACCAAACTTAATTACTCAGAGAAGAGCACGTATTAGAAAAATAAGATCCTGGGTAAAAGGAGATAATCTATGACTTAATGAATTCTTCCATGAGAACCATAGATCATTGGAGGCTTCTTTTCTCAAAGAACTGTGGGATTACCATGGTCATCCCTTCCAGCAACTCATTATGCCTGATGTGTCCAATTTAAGGCACCCCAGGAGGGTATATTGTCAAACAATTAATTTAATATTAAGCAGTTCATAGGATTTTTTTTTTTTATAACAGCACAACATTTACCCCGTCAGACAAACTTAAGGTCATCCAGCAGACTTTTGAAGAGATCTCTCAGAGTGTACTGGCATCACTTCAGGAAGACTTTTTGTGGTCCATGGATGACTTGTTTCCTGTTTTCTTATATGTGGTGCTACGGGCCAGGTGAGCAACCTTTTCTGACTTTATTATTAGTGACTCATTTTAACAAGTCCTTTTTCTGAATTAATGACAGTAATATGCTCCCCTACTAGAAAAAAAAATTTTTCTGTTTACCCATTTCACTATGGTGAGCTGTTCTTTATTCTCCCTCACATAGATTCAGAAGGAGGATATACATATAAACAGAAATAACTCAGTTTCTTTATCTTGTTGGGGCAGGATTAGGAATTTAGGCTCCGAGGTACACCTCATTGAGGATCTAATGGATCCGTATCTTCAGCATGGGGAACAGGGTATAATGTTCACCACCTTGAAGGTAAGTATAGGTGATATTTAATTTTTTTAATCTTAAAATCTGCCTTTAATTTACCATATTATAAATCTGTCATTAACCATTGTCTTCTTTTTACAGAGGTTTAATGCAATCATTAAAGGTCTTTAGAGCACATATTGTTCATGTTTTAAAATATAATACATTAAAAGTAGAATCAGTTAGTTATTCTTCAAAATACTGAAGCACATTACCCAATCTTCCCTATAAAATGACCATTCAAATCATTACAAATGCTTATAAAAGTAGGCCATCGTTACAAATACAACTCTAGAAAAGAAACAGAAAGGTTTCTTAGTGTCCAAAGGTATCTGGCACTAGAGCTGTTTAATGGAAATGAGGTAAAGCACAGAAGGCAATATGTATGTGATGAATATGAATGATACCTTCTTTTTTCTCCATGTATTTACTATAACCAGTATGTTACAAATGAGGCTCTCTAATCTGAGTAATCCAGGGTTTGTTGGAAGTTATTTTAGTTCCCCACCTTGATTTTTCTTGGAATTTGGTAGAATAATTCTGAAGTATATTGGAAGAACAAAAAATAGAAAATGGCATAAACACTTCTGAAAAAAAGGGAAAATAGACCCCACTCTGCCTGTTAGTAAACTATTATAAAATTACAATAATTAAGGTAGTATGTTACTGTTACAAGAATGGCCTCTAATTGAAGGGATAGCTGTTGTAAAGGCAGTGTTATGATAAAACTTTCACATGTAAAAATGGAAACATCAATACACTAATGGAAAAGAAAGGAATTATTTAATAAATGGTTAAAGTATTGGGATAGCTTATTAGCTGTTTTGGCGTGAGGGTAGAATCAGGGTAGAATCACCTGCATTGCAAATTATAGATGCTTTTTGGTTTTTAAGGGAAAGGAAGAGAGAAAGAAAGACAGGCAAATTAAAATGAGAAAAAATATTAGAACTTAGGTCAGGTTTCTGGCTTGGGTTAATTGTTTGAACTTTTCAACTGAAATATCATTAACATTTTTTATTAAATTGGAAAGGGTGGTGGAATTGGGGAAAATATTGGCCACCAATGATTTACATTATTAGTATTTATGTTATATGAAGAGCATCTCTCATTATATGACCAAGGGAGACACCACTAATACATTTATATGTAGGAATATCCTCCACCTCACTGAAAATTAGAGTACTGTAGATTTAAACAAGGTGTCATTTTGTGCCTACCAAATTAACAAAGATCTTGTAAAATTATACCCAGTGCTGGTAGGGGTATCGTGAAATCAGAATTATTCCCATATTGCTGATAATGGATTAAATAATAATCACCTTTTGGAAAACTTTTGTTATTAACATTGATATCAACAACATCAAAAATGTTCTTGGAGTTTGAGTAATCGTACTCCTGGGGATTTATCCTGAGGAATTAAAGAGTGGACAACATTGTGTTTGGTTTGGCTGAGGTGTTCTTTGTAGTGTGAGTAACTCCCAACCTGGATACTTTCAGAATCACCTAGGAATGCTTCTTAAAAAAATCTTTCCTGGAAATACTGACTCGCTGGGTCTGCAATGATACTTAATTTTAATTTGCAATTTCTTAAACATTTAGATGATTCTGATTACAGTTGTTTGTGTACCTTATAATGATCAGCATATTCTCAATGTCTAATCAGTAGTGGCTTAGCCAATTAAGGTATTTCTACTTACTGAAAAATATTAAATAGCTTGTAAAAGGTTTGTTTTGAGAATTAGAAGAAAATGTGCAAAATTTTATCTCCACTAATTACAACTAGGCAAAGTAGACATTGGATATGGGGACTAGAAGAAAACAGGGAAAAAGAAAGCAACCAACTGATTTTGTTGGAGCTATCAGTATTAACCAAAGATTTCCTTTCTTTAGTCTCCTGTGCATTGCTATGTTTATATAATTTCTTTCCAAGTAAATTTTAAATTGTTTTGAACTTTTTTTCAGGCATGTTACTACCAGATCCAGCGTGAGAAGCTTAACTAGGATGAAGAACAGCCTGACAACTGGATTATCTGTAGGGTGTTTAGCACCATCTGGCGTCTTCCTGTAGTGGCAAAAAGAACGGTGTTGAAATTAGAACATTGTATTATTTTGGTTGTTATCTCTGAGCCTTACTAGTGGTGATAGCTCTGAGTCCAGAAAGAAAGACCATATGGTTTAACGGGAGGAATGAAAAGGACATAGAATTCAATTAAGCCAGTCTCTCGCCTATGTTAAGTTCCCAAAATATCACACATTTACTGTTTGGAAAAAGAGGATATCCCTTCCTACAGTAAAGACTATGCCAGCTACATGAAGTTGTAAGAGAAGTTCTCAGTATAGCTTCTTACATTAAAGAAGTTAATAAATATTTTTGAGTTTCGGGTTTGCCTGCAGTTACCCTAGACCCCTTTGCAAGGAGCAGATTGTACTTGAAACTATCGTAGCCACACTATGCCTTCCTGAATTCCTTGCAGTCATGTGTGCATCATGCTTCTTTGCTGAAGGTGGGGAAAGAGGACCTTCTAAAACTGCAGTTTTAACTTTTTCTAAGCTTTTCCACCAGGGTGTTCATGATGGGAGAGGTTCTGTGCAGTGATTACCACACCCTAACCCCAAACATGGAACACATCTAAATAGGAGTCTTCTGCCTCCTGATTAGGAAGAACATAGGAAATTTGTTCTTGGATTCCTTACAGGCTACCAAGTGAATACACTGGAATTCAGACACTGACTCTGAGCTGCTATGGAACCTTATTCGTCCATGTGCAAACGCTGTATTCTGAGGCCTATGAATGAGAGCCTGAGGAGCTTTTGCATGTGGGCTGTGTTTTGGAGCAGGACTTAATTCTGGGAAATAGCATCCATCCTTGATCTAGCATTCTTCCCTGTACCTCGCACTGAACTCACAGAGGGGAGGAAAAAAGGAAACAAGCTTTGGCTTTTCCCATCTCAAAAGTATTGTAACACCTCAACATTTTAGTATTTTGCATTTTACCTTTTTTTTTTTAATATCCTATTGTAAATGGTTGGTTTACACTGTACTAGTAACACTAGTAGCTGTTTTGAATAACATAGGTGCTCTTCCTCATCTCATCTCCTACATACCACGGTGAGCATACAGAGTGTCCTCCAGATTTATGTTAACATCAGCACATGTTAATCAGTTTTGAAAAAGGATCATGGTTTCTGCTCTACTTTATAATCAAGATGTGTTTATTAAAATACTGTTTTGGAATGTTGGCTGTAATGTAACAGCAATTTTCATAATAAAAGACATTCATCTCTATGAGGTTGTTTTATGATTGCAAAATAAATGTCACAGGGCATCCTAAAAATTTATGTATATATTTTTTAAGTTTATTTATTTTGAGAGAGAGAGAGAGAGAGAGAGAGAGAGATTGAGAACCAGCAGAGGAGGGCCAGAGAGAGAGGGAGACAGAGGATCTGAAACGGGCTCTGTGCTGACAGCAGAGAGGCCAATCTGGGGCTCGAACTCATGATGAGATCATGACCTGAGCTGAATGAAGTCAGATGCTCGACCAACTGAGCCACCCAGGTGCCCCAGGGCAGCCTAAAAACTTAAAAGAAACCCAGGCTTAGTTTTTGTTTGTTTTTTGCCCAGGTTGTAATTCATGCCTCTTTGTTTTGGCTTCAGAGGTCCTTCGGCGTTTTAGAGCTCGCTCTCTTTAAAATAAACATAAATTTATAATTATAATCACCTTTACCTACCTTTACAAAGAACAAATTGACTTTCTGATCCTAATACCCCAAGGACGGGGGTCTTAAATCTATTATTTCTTTGAATAAAAGGCATATTTTAATTATTTTTTTTCCCTCCGAAACAGATTCAGGGAAGGGAAGGGAGGGTATTTAAAATTCTGGTTGGAAATATTAGGCATTAGTTAGCCCCCCTCCTAGCTGTAATGTCTTCTCAAGAAGCCTGTCCATGTCTCTGCTGCTGTCTCTCAGAAGGTGGCTGTTAAGCACTTTGCATTTCCATTAGGGATTGTTTTGGTTTTGGAATAAACACACAGATTCCACATTTGGCTTGTCAAGGCAAATCTTCTGGTCTTCGACCCCTTTAGAGAGAGAGAGAGAGAGACAAGAATAGTTGTAGAAATGAAGGAAGACTTGAGACCCACCGAGAAATTCTCAAAATGATGGTAGACTGGCTCAGTTCTAAGAAAAACATGCTTAAACTCATCCTATTACTGGAATTTTGAGTGATGCTGGCCAGTTACTTCATACTATATCCTTTCAGATAGCCTATTAAAACCATAAATTTTCAAATTCTAAATCTCCAGGCAACTGTCTGTAAATAGAAACACCTAGCACTCGTGCAGCAATTTATAGATATTTCACATGCGTGATGCTCACAGTAGCCTGGTGAGGTAGGTATTAGCCCCACTGATTTTGCAGACAAGGAGTGGCTGGGATTCACATATTTCTAGAGCTGGGATTCTAACCTCGAACTTCCCTAACTCTAATTCCAGGGCTCTTTCTTACTACTGCTGCCAGAGAGATGGCATATCATAGCTCAGTTATGCATTAAAAGATCATAAAGTAAAAAATGAGTTGAAATGAAAACTTTTAATAAAATTAGGTATTTAGGATAAAATACGGTGTGCTCAAAACAGTCACAGATGTGTCACATTCCCAGCTTGTATTTTCATCAACAGTGGAAAGCAAAGGATAGCCACCGTTTAATTTCACCTCTAACAATGGCTAGTAAATGGTCTTTCTCCTCTGCCCTGCTGTCAGCAGTACCCTTTCTTTCATTCTTTCTGGGATATCTGCTTCCCACCAACCCCTCACTGCAATATAAAATTTTCAAATGAAGTAACTCCAGTCTGAGATAGAGAATGGGTAACTCTTAAGATCAGGACAGTCACTTGGTAGGGAAACTTCCAGAAGAAACTATTTTTTTTACAGGCCTCATTATTATTGGCTGAACAGTCTTCCATCTTTTTCTCACCATAACATGAGACAATAAGGTTAAAGGTTAGCTTACTCTCTGGTATTTCCACAGTTTTTTTTCTCATTAAAAATGCTATTGTCTGGGGCACCTGAGTGCCTCAGTAAAGTGTCAGTTCAGGTCTTGATCTCAGGTTGGTGAGTTCAATCCCTGCGTTGGAATCCATGCTGGGTGTGAAGCCTACTTAAAAAAATAAAATGCTATTGTGGGGTGTCTGTTACCGTACTATAGGCAACAAAAATAATCTTTTGGGGTGTTAACTGTGCTGGCATTTTGAGGGAAGATATCAACATGAAGGTTGAAAATGATATGCTCAGTGCAAGGAATACTTAAAGATTTGTGACAGGGGAAGCTTATGAGTAATTTAGTGGTTAGGCTGGGTTAGGCTTCTGTGGATTAAATCAAAGAGGATGTGCAGAGATTGTATCTAGAACAGTGAGGTGACTTTGGCAACTAATAGCCCACGAGTATATTTTCCTCCAAAGCTTCTCTCTGGATAGGAGCAACGTTGGATGTTTGCAGTCTTACAGGTAAGAGACTCTGCCAAATGATTCTCAGTTACCAGAAAAGATCTATAAGTGTCTGTGCTTCTGTCAATTTGTAATAGCTAAAAAGAAAATTCTGGGTAATTTAATTCCAGTGGTTTGGTTTCATTGTAGCCCAAACCATATGGAGAATTCTGTGATTTTGCAAGCAGATTTTGCTTTGGGAAACCATGTCTTAAGTATGGAAAAACGAGTTGTGACTGAGTAAAAGTGAGCATTTGTCCTAGCCCTAATCAGCAGCATTTCGACCCAGGGGAAGCTGGGCCATTTTTGTACAGGCCATTACTTACTAAGTTTTCAAGTGCTTTTTCAGGCTTTGTCTGTTAGAAAGCATTATTTTGAAGAAACGAGCTTAATGGAGCAAAGGGAATGGCATTTAATAGTAATCACTACATTTTTTTCAGGTTCATGGAAATACTGATTTTTAAAGTAATATTTAGGACAAATTCCTTATGAATCAATAACACTAATGCAGCTTCTCAGTTAATAAGAACTGGTGCTCCTTCCTCTGTTACTTAATTAGTCTAGAATTGCGTATGGTTGGCTATTTACTTACTTGCAGCCTCAATGAAGAATTCTCGTTCTCATGACAGCAGAAATAAGTAAGTTCTAATTACAAAGTTGGTCCAGAAGTCATGAAAAAGCAAGGAAGAAGCATTACATAGTCTTTTGCCAGTTACTAGCATTTTTCAGGGCTAGTCCTAGAAACAAAAGAGGAAACCTTTTGATTTTACTACTTAATAACTCAACTGAATACCCACTTTGAATGTCAGATTCCTCATCTGAAAAATGAAAGTTACTTTTGATGATCTCCAAGATCTCGGTTCCGGATTTCAAAGTTAATAGGGGAAGAGGTTGAAGTACATATAGCCAAGCTGAGGAAGAGAGGAAGGGGAGGCCTTTGGAGTCCAACAGCTCCCACTTCAGGATTGACATCCCAGCTGCTCTTGAACTGCTTGGGAAGGTGTCAGCCTTTTACTTCCGTATTTTGGCCTCCCATTTTTCTGCTCCTCAACAACTGGAAATATGGCACAGGTGCTGTTAACAGGTGCTGAGGCTTCAGCAGTGAACTGAAAAGCACGACGTCCACTCTCCAAACCCTCTGCAGACATGACCCACACAGGAGCCGAACACTGAACAGGTTAATGCATAAGAGAATTGCAAAGCAGATTCTGAACCGAAGTGTCACAACAGTTTTTGTAGCCATATGGAGAGATGGAAAAACATTTTCTGAGGTTTTCTTTTACGAATTTTTGTCTGACCTTGGGCTAATACCAGGGACTGGGTGGCTTAAACAACAGATTTATTTTCTCACAGTTACGGAGGCTGGAAGTCTGAGATCAGGGTGAAATCATGGGCAGGTTCTGGTGAGGTCCCTCTTCCTGGCCTGAAGAGAACCTCCTTCTTGCTATGTCCACACCTAGCAGAGAGATTGACTGGAGAGCAAGCTCCCTGGTGTCTCTTCTTTACAAGGGCATTAATGCCATCATTGGGGGCCCACCCTCATGGCCTCATCTAAACCTAATCATCTCCCAAAGGTCCTGTCTCCAAATACCATCACAGTGGAGTTAGGGCCTCAATATCTGAATTTGGGGGAACACAATTCAGTCCATAGCAAATTTGTCATGGGAACCTGATGACAACCAGGCAAGCACCAATTTTAGAATTCACCTAAGTTGTGGAGATGAAAATTACTGTTTACACCTCCATGGGTGAGGAGATTTTAGTCAACATGAGCTTTGTAGAATATGTGAATTAGTTTATCTGTGCAACCCTGGAGTTAGCAGATTTATTGGAAGCTTTCTTAATCAGTTAGAGTCACTACAGAAATCACAGTCTATTTGTAAATCTCAGCTGCTGCATAGATAGATCTAGTTTGGCACACTGTCATTTGGGCAGCAAATATGGAATAAATGTCCACCTTACACAAATAGCAGTTGGCTTGTTAATCTGTACTGCCTCTCTAAGGATGTGTAATTTGTGAGGTGCCCTTTGGGGAGCATTCTCAACAGTTGTCGGAATATGATGGCTTGGTGCCAGCCCATGTTTGGTCTGATTTTTCTCTGTCTGGGAGACACTCCATCTCCCTTTTCAGTTCCCTACCCTAAATGCTCTCCCATCTTGGGAGGAAGGTGAGTCATACATGCACATGTTGTGCTAAATGATTCAATAGAGGCTCAAAAACTAGAAAACAGGAAAAGGACAGGTTTAACCTAACTCATTTGGGGTTGGGCAGGGTGGGTGGTGGTGGGCATGGCAAAAACATGTTGACATCACATTTTCTTAGAATCTAGCAAACTAAAATACTTTAGTGTGACTGGGAAAGAATGTGTATGGGAAGGTTGTCTAAAATATCATAACAGCTTTCCGTGTTGCTCTTCTTACTGTCTTGGAATTTAGAGACAACATAATAATCTTTTTCTAGATGGACTCCCTGGTTCAACCTACAATGTCTAAATTCTAGACAGTGGTTCTCAACCATGTCAGATACAATATACCAGTCTCTAACAACTAATTTGAAATACTCCTTTTTAAAAAATCCTGATTTATCCTTTATTATTCTACTTTAACAAATGCTGTTAGTGCCCTACCCATATGGCCTTGGTCCTTAGAACTTTGTTGCACTCCAGCCCAACTTCATTTTAATTTTTTAATTAATTTTTTAAGAGAGTGCCAGTGGGGAAGAGGAGCAGAGGGGGAGAGAGAGATTTTTTTTTAAATTGATTTATTTTGAGAAAGAGAAAGCACATGCATGAGTGGGGGAGGGGCAGAGAGAGAGAGAAAGGGAGAGAGAATCCTGAGCACTAACAGTGCAGAGCACTGGACTCCTACTCACCAACCATGAGATCAGGACCTGAGTCAAAACCGAAAGTAGGATGCTTAACTGACTGAGCCACCCAAGCGCCCTAGCCCCCCCTCCACCCCCTCCAGGCCAACTTCAAACTGCCAGCACCTGTACTCACTATCTGAAAGTATGCATGTACAGGCTGGAAGGACTAGAAGTAATGTTCTCTGGGAAAATCCCTCAATGAATCACTGGCAGCATTGGTGTATAAATATCCCCACTTTCTTGTCCCATATTTCCCCCAAGGATTTACTTGCTTGGTACACCTTTCACTGGCTCTTCCCCTTGTCTTTTTTTTTTAATGTCATTGTTTACATTTTTTTAATTAATTTTTTAATTTACATCCAAGTTAGCATACAGTGCAATAATGATTTCAGGAGTAGATTCCAGTGATTCATCCCCTATGTAGAACACCCAGTGCTCATCCATACAAATGTCTTCCTTAATGCCCCTTGCCCATCCCCCAACCCACAACCCCTCCAGCAACGCTGTTCATTCTCTATATTTAAGAGTCTCTTATGTTTTGTCCCCTCCCTGTTTTTATATTATTTTTGCTTCCCTTCCCTTATGTTCATCTGATTTGTATCTTTTTTTTTAAATATTTATTTTTGAGAGACAGAGAGACAGAGCATGAGCAGGGTAAGGGCAGAGAGGGAAGGAGACACAGAATCTGAAGCAGGCTCCAGGCTCTGAGCTGTCAGCACAGAGCCCGACGCGGGGCTTGAACTCATGAACAGTGAGATCATGACCTGAGCCGACCACTTAACTGACTGAGCCACCCAGGCGCCCCCATCTGATTTGTATCTTAAAGTCCTCATATGAGTGAAGTCATATGACATTTGTCTTTCTCTGACTAATTTCACTTAGCATAATACCCTCTAGTTCCATCCATGTAGTTGGCAAATAGCAAGATTTCATTCTTTTTGATTGCCGAGTAATACTCCATTGTGTGTGTGTGTGTGTGTGTGTGTGTGTGTGTGTGTGTGTGTATACCATATCTTCTTTATCCATTCATCCATCGATGGACATTTGGGCTCTTCCCATACTTTGACTATTGTTGACAGCACTCCCCTTGCCTTGTCTTAATATCCTACTTTGCTACTGGTGTTTTCTGGGATCACTTTCAAAACAAATCATCTCACTAGAATCTTTGCTCTGTGTCTGATTCTGGGGAAACCCAAAATAAGACACTTACTTAAACACAACTTCAAAAGAAGAAAATCCATCTATATCATGTCCTAGGAATAATAAAAAGGAGAAGTTAAGTAAATGTAATCAATAAGATGTATATTTCAATATATAAATCTGAAATATCACTACACCAAAAGATATAATGAAATTACATGTTTGCACCTATAAAAAAAAATCCACCAGGGATGCAGCAGCTTCGAATGCAGACACAGATAAAGCCAGATAGTGTGCTGTGTCACTGTGATACCCTAAATGCTATGAGCAGCCTTAGCATTATTGACATGATTTTCTGAAATAGTGAACAGCTTGATAAAGTCCAAGCAAAACAAAGTAAATTCATCTCTCAATTATGGTAATACCATTTCAGAAAATTCAATGTATATTATGCAAAAATATTTGTGTTTATAGGTAAAGTTGGGTTCTAGGCTCTGATAATTATAAGGGTTTTGTTGTCATTGTTGTCATTGTTTTAAGCAACATGAAAGTCCAGTGAGGTGTTTGAAAATTATATCAGGTGATTTTTCATTATATAGGGCAACTTCTCTGAAGTGGTGAGCATGACCCCTTTGCCCTGTTTTCTTAATCCCCATTTTGCTGGCTAAGATGTAGAAGTGATCTTGGAGCTCCAGCCACCATTTTGGAATAGGAAAATGAGAACCATACCGCACCCCAGGGTAGAAGAGCCGTGAGCTAGGAGGCTGCCCTACCGGTCCTGAATTTTCTCTGCCTCTACATTTTTACATAAGCAAGATATAAATGTCTACCCTGTTTCGCCACTATTTTTCTGGGTTTCTGTTACTTGAAAAGAAACCTTCTAAAAGCAATATAGAAAACAACCTCTAAGAGTATACCTCAGGAGTAACCATGACTCTTGCCATTGTGATCTGTGCCATGAAGAACTATAGGTGCAGTGAGAGAAAACAGGGCACCTGAGTGGAGTCAAGCCAGGGAAGCCTCTTCTGAGCTCTGAAGGATGGTAACATTAACTTGACAAAGAAGAGGGAAAGAAACAAATATTTATTTGTCACTTGTTAAAAAAAGAAGAGCAGGATGAGTGTTTTATGAAATTGTAGTTAGGAGGTAATTTAGGGAGTAAGCACCACAGGGCAAGTGTTTTCTTTGATATTGATTCTAGGGTGTAGCACAATGCTTGACTTGCTCAATATAAATGCTGTTGAAAATATGTTCCAGTGCGTGAGAGCTACACGGCCAGCGTGACTGAATGAGCAGTGTGCTGTGAGCTATTGGTCTGCTCCCAGTTCTGAACTCCTTCCAAAAGCTTGTGCAGGGAGGAGGGATACAGACAGACAAAGGCACAGATCCACCAGACAAGAAGGACATGAAGCCCTCTACAGCCACCAATCCAGAGAATGGTATGTGGTGCCAGGACTCCATTGTAGACCAGAAAGGCCTTATAATATTACTCTAAATATGAGATCAAATGTAGGGGCAGGGATTCTGATAGATTTTGTGTGATTCTTTTTTATTTTATTTTATTATTTTAATGTTTGTTTTTGAGAGAGGGAGAGCAGGAACAGGGGAGGGGCAGAGAGAAGAAAGAGGATGACACAGGATCCAAAGGCACTGACAGCAGTGACCCTGATGTGGGGCTCCAACTCACGAACCCAGAGATCATGACCCAAGTCCAAGTCAGACACTCAACCAACTGAGCTGCTCAGGTGCCCCTATTATGATTCTTTTTTTTAAAAAAATTATTTATTTATTTATTTATTTATTTATTTATTTATTTATTTATTTATTTTGAGAAAGAGAGAGCACACAGGGAAGAGGCAGATGGAGAGAGAGAGAGAATCCCAAGCAGGCTCCTTGTTGTCAGCATGGAGTCCGACTTGGGGCTCCATTTAATGAACTGTTAGATCATGACCTGAGCCAAAATCAAGAGTTGGAAGCTTAACCAACTGAACCACTCCAGCGCCCCAGATTTACTGTGATTCTTATAAGGAAGTTGTTGTACACTTTAGAGTGTCCTACTACATCTATTAGTAATGAGTGTAAGCAATTTTCAAAGCATAATGGAAAGAAATGGGCACAGTGAGTTCAAAACCTCTTTTTCTCTCTTATCCCCCAGTGTTTTATTTAAACCTAGAACTTCACAACTTGTTCACATTCAAAATATCACTACAACAAATTTCTATTTGTAAAAAAAATCAAGCATTCACTAAAATCTGTTTCATTTCTTTAATCAGTGGGATCCTAAGATTTGTATTTAAAACCTATTGACAGTTTTTCAATCACACTTTCAATAAGAACTTTCAGAAAGAGTGAAGACAAATGATTATGTATGAATTCAAGAAGGAAGATCCAGAAAACAACTAGATAATTTTGGAATAAACCAAAGGCTAGTAAAAGTAGGGAAGGGAAAGCAATACTGCTCTCATAAAACCTAACATCTGTATATACTATGATTTATTATGTCATCTAATGTTCCCAACAACCCTATGGGAAAGCTAGCATATTCTCATTTTGCTCCATGGAAACTGGTTTTCAGATAGTTAGGTGATTTTCTGAGGCTCACACAGTGATAGAACAAGGCTTGAAACCTGAGCCTTAAATCCAGCATCATCTCCTTCTTCAGGAGTCACTATGGCACATCCCAGCTGTCTGAGTTATCTTTCATATTTCACCTGCCTTTCTTCACCCACACCGGCCACCCCATCTCTGCCCTCTCCCTTTTCCAGGTCTCTCCCAGATCCTGAGGCTTGTGCTGCAAGAGCTGAATCTGTTCTATAGCCGAGATGTGAATGGAGTGTGTCTCCTGTACGACCTCCTCCATTCGCCATGGCTGCAGGCTCTGCTAAAGGTGAGCACCTCATTACCTGGAAGCCTTTGCTTTTACTGTGGGAGCTGGAAACTGCTTACCCAGCTGTGCCACTGGTCAGTTGTCAGGAAATTCCAACCTGGTAAATGTTCTTAGAAGGCCAATTCTTATGGGTGTTCTGAGAATTTCCAACATGGGGGTGGGCGTCCCCACACCAGCAACAATTCTCTGGATACTAGTGGGTGTCCTACAATTCATCTCAATTCTGACACTATCTGGAGATAGCATCAGATCCCATAGGTGAAGGGTTCAGTCTCACAAGGCTGCTGTCCCCTCCTCTCAAATCAGACACCAGTCACAAGCCCAGATTGGTACCTGTACTTCTGACCAACTGTCTTGCTAGATTACCAGTTTATTAGAAAAGGATATATAACTCAGGAACATCCAGATGGAAGAAATAAATAGGGCAAGACTTGTGGGAAGGGGTGAAGAGCTTCTATGCCCTCTCGACTCTCCCCTAGATTTCCACATGTTCACCGCACCAAAGTTCTAACAAACCCAGTCCTTTTGGGCTTTTCTGGAGGCTTCATTACATAGCTGATTAGATCATTAGTCACTGGGGATTGATTCAACCTCCCAGCCCCTCTCCATCCCCACAGATTTAGAGGTGAAGGAACAGGATGGGAATGGGGTGGGACTGAAAATTCCAACAGTCTAATTACTTGACTGGTTCTCCTGGCAACCTGCCCTTAACCTTAGGTGCATTTCAGAAATCACTTCATTAACATAAAAAAAGTGTGCTTTCCTTGCTTAGGAAATTCCAAGGGTTTTAGAAGCTCTGAGCCAGAATCAGGGCCAGAGCAAATAATGTTATTCTTATTATAAATCACAATATAACAGCAATCCTCAGAGAAGAGCTACACAAACCTCTTAGCTTATGAAGGAATTAATTTAGTGGAGAAGTATACAGCAGCAACTCTTTTCTCTCCCAGTTCCTTTTCTTCCAGAGGACCCTGGGATCACAAAGCAGCCACCACAAATGGCCATCTGCACCCTTAGCATCTGTCTACAACCCTTCATCCTTGAGGCTAAAACTCAGTACAAATAAAAATGCTTTTAAAAAATTATTCCTGTTTCTTAAAATCAGGAAATGAGATATATGCAGTTCTGTTTAGGCATCTTAAATTTTTCAGTTTTTCTTTTTCTTTCTTTGAGAGAGAGAGCACACAAGTGGGAGAGCTTGTGCACGTGCATGAGCAGGGGAGGGGCAGAGGGAGAGGGAGAGAGAATCTTAAGCAGGGTTCCTTGAGCTGGGCCTGACTGAGGGCTCAATCTCACAACTGTGAGATCCTGACCTGAGCTGAAATCAAGAGTTGGAGGCTCAACTGACTGAGCCACTCAGGAGCCCCAATCTTAAATTTTTCTTACCTTGAAAATGTCTTATTTTAAATTTGGCTATAATTTCATGCACTGTACAATAACATCTACTATCTGATTATAATTTTGTTCAAACGTTATTTTTAAGAAAGTTTCTTTTAAAATTAATTTTTGGGATGTGGGTGTTTCCTTCAGTTAAGTGTGAAATGTGGCAACTTTTATGATGCTTGTTAAGATATTATTTAAAATAAGAGAAAATGGTGGGGTGCCTGGTTGGCTCAGTCAGTTAAGCATCCCACTCTTGATTTCAGCTCAGGTCATGATCTCATGCACTGTGAGATCGAGCCCAGTGTAACAGTGCGGAGCCTGCTTGGGATTCTCTCTTTCCCTCTCTGACTGCCTCTCCCCAGCTCTCTCTCTCTCTCTCTCAAAATAAATAAATTGAAAAAAAAGTAAAATAAGAGTAAGTGGCAACATCTTTAGCATGAACAAAGAGGTACCCTCCCAGCACTTGTTTTAAAAGTCTTGGTTTCTTCATCTACTGGTCCATTGTCAGACACTCAGGTTGTTTCCATGTCATGACTATTGTGACCACTGCCTCAGTAAGCTCGGGGGTGCAGAGACCTCTTTGAGATAGTGATTTCTTTTCCTTTGAATACATACCCAGAAGTGAAATATAAAATGGGATGTTATTCAGCCATAAAAAAGAAAGAAATCCTCCCTTTTGCAACAACATGGATGGACCTGGAGCGCATCATGATAAATGAAATAAGTCAGACACAGAAAGACAAACATCATACGTGTTCACTTGTATGTGGAATCTAACAAAGCAGAGCTCATAGATGGATGGTTGCAAGGGGCTGGGGCTGCGGGAAATGGGGAAATTGTTGGTCAAAGGGTGCAGACTTTGGTTATGAGATGAGTAACTTCTAGGGATGTAATGTATAGCATAGTGATTATAGTTCATAGTACTGTATTATATACTTGAAAGTTGCTAAAAGAATAGATCTTAAATGTTCTTAACACACCCTCACACACAATCATAATATGTGAGGTGAAGGAGATGTTGACTAACCTTACTGTGGTAATCATTCTGCAGTACATACATATATTAAATCAACATACTGTGTACCTTAAACTCACACCATGTTAACCTGTCAGTTATATCTCAAGAAAATTGGGTAGGAAAAGCCCACCTGATTCCTATCAGGCATGTTTTCCTCTTGGGATTAAGCTCAAACAGGCGTTTTCCTGTCACTAAAGGGCTCCCCTTGCTCACCTGTGCAGGCGGTGTGTAGCTGGCACGTCCTGCCTCTGTTCATCAGCTGTGTCTCCTCCAGGTAAACCTGAGCCCTGGGACAGAGAGGCACGAGGAAGCACCGTCACTCCCCAACTAGATTGAGGAAGGCTGGGCCTAACTGGCCTCTTGGGCCTCATTCCTCCACCTGTAAGAGAAACTAGATTCCTAAAGTAAGAAGGGCTGCACTACAGAGCTGGGCACGTCTCGGCATACTCAGCCCAAAATTCCTGGGGTCAGCAGAGGTGAAGTTGAAATTTTTATAAATGAACCTTACAGGCGAATTAAGAGAGGAAGAGGAAACAAATGGAAAATGAGAGCAGAGAGCAATAAGCATGTATGGTGCGCCCGGCCTCTTGTTCACAGCCTCTGCCGAACCCCAAGCGACATGGCATGTGCCCTGGCACGGAGGTTCTTACAGGTCTCTGGCCCCAAATCCCTATTGGTCTCCACCCTGGAAAACCCACTTGTCAATTTAACGAGAATAAAAGTTTGAATTTCCTTTTACCACTGATGGTGGCTGGGGAAGATCAATTTCCAGTGGCAGCCAATAATTAAGTCTTTGAGGCATTGAAGCCACCAAACTTGAGCCTTGTCTGTTAGACAGCGAGTCACACATGACACTCAGCTGCTTACACCGCAGCCCAGCCTGTCTCTCCCCTTGCAGACCTTTCAACCCGAAATGTTACTAGTCATGTTACCAATATGTCATTCTCTCACTGTTGTCCTCCTGCAGGTTTATGATTGTCTCCAGGAATTTAAAGAAAAGAAACTCGTTCCTGCCACAACTCATGCACAGATGTTATCCTATGAGGTAAGGTGGTTTTTTGATCCACAGAATAATAGGGCTTTAAACGTGAAGCCATTTTACTTGCAGTGTTAATTTAAATGAATTAAAGGATCCAATGGCAGAGTTTGACTGATGATTTTGTATTGCATAAGTGTTTCTAATTGAGCTTTAATAGAAGGGAGAAAATTGGCCAGCACTTCCATATTTAAACAAAGAAACAAATGACATTTTAAGTATATGTCCATTTCTCTCTTTTTTCCCTAAACCTCAGACTCAGTTTATCGTATGTAATCCCTAGGGTAATGTTATAGAAGTGTCTTGCAAATTTATATCTCTAGCGGGGATCTTTGCCTGAACTCTTATACCCAACTGCCTCCTCCCCATTGCACTTAGATGCATGTTTAATGAGCCCCTCAAACTTAACATGGCCCATGAGCTCCTGATTGTCCCCACACCCAAAGCCACTCCTCTCCCAACCTTTTCCATTGCAGTAATGACACCTTTGTTTTTGTAATACTCAGGCCAAACTCTTTGGGGTTATCTGTGACTTTCTCTTTCTCTCATGCCTCACACCCAATCTGACAACAGATCCTTCAGGGCCAGTTTCAAAATATATCCAGAATCTCATCACCTCCGGTATGCCACCTAATAGAAACCATCATCATCTCATATACAGATAATTGCAATATACCCTCCTCCCTGGTCTTCTGCTTCTACCCTTGCCCCCCTTCCCCATGGTCTATTCCAGAATAGTAGCTGAAGAGAGCCTCTTGAAAGGGGTGTCAAATCATGTCACTTCTCTGCTTAAACCCTTCCAATGACTCCCTATCTCAGGGCACACATCACAGTTCTTAGATAGCCAAACATAATATTATTTCCATTCCTTCTTTGGAGCACTCACTGCTCTCTCCCTTGCTCACTATGCTCCTGCCAGATTAACCCCTTGTGGTTGTTTAAACCAGCATGTACCTGCCACAGGCCCTTTGCACTTGCTATTCCATATGTCAATAATGTTCTTGCCCATATACCCACATGATTTCCTCCTCATCTCCTTCTGGTCTCCACAGAAATGTTATCTTTGCACTAAGGCTTTCTCTGGTCACCCTAACTAAAATTGCAACCCCTCAGAGCACTCCCTGTCCACCTTCCTGTTTTATTTATCTTTTTAACTCTCCTAACAATAAAAAAAAAATGGGGATTTTTTTTGAGAATAGGGATTTTTGTCTGGCACTGTATTTGTATCACTCAAAACAGTGCCTAGCACATAGTAGATGTTTAATAGATATTTGTTGAATGGATGAATAAGTGTAATCCATTTTATTATTATTTATTGTCCAAACTATATTAAAATAAATATAAAAAAAGAAGAATCAGCAATTCAAATTGTTCTCAGTTGTCCCCAGGAAAACACACATATGATATTTTATTGTTGTAATTCTAGTGAATGGAGGCAAAGCTTAGTAAACTACTTGTTTTCATTTGTATGGAATGAGGCTCAACTGCTGAGGATTCCTAGGGCTCAGTAAAGTCTTAAAAAATCTTATGTCCTATCAGAAAGCAGGTCTATACCTAAACCACAGAAAAAAGATCAGAATTTACTCAGTTTAACTTTTTTTATTGCCATAAATATTAAAATTGGTAATCAAATAATAAGTCCTAAAATACAAACTGCTATTTCCATTTTTCATTTGATGGAGCATCCACAGGGTTAAACTACCTGAGTTCTCCAAGTATTTGAGCCTGGTATTTGAGCCAGGATAACTCAGGTTCCTTAACCTGCCCATAAAGCATTCACATTAACAAACAGCTGTTTTAGCACCGCTAGAGGGAAATAGCCTTGGTACATATGATATGACGAAATCATGTTAGTTCTTCCTCTAAGCCTGTAATATGCCAGGACTGGGGCACTGGGGTTTAGATCAACCCCAAACCTTGGATTCAGCTTGCTGTAGTAAAGCTTAATGAATAAGGAAAGATCCTAGGCCCCGACTTTAAAGATGAAAACGAAGGTTTCAATAACAGCTTGTCTTAGGTTTTATGCTCTATATGTCATCCAGCCTGGGTGAGGTTAACTAGGTGAGGAAGATTTTTTAAATTTTTACATTATACACTTTTTCACCAACCAGGTAGTGGGGATATTACGTGAAACTCCTAAATCCCCTGAGACCCAAGAACTGAGACAAATCCTCCAGGCTCCACACTTTAAGGCAAGTGCTTACTAATATCGATAAGATATGCCCATCTGGCATATAGACAAAGTTGGGAAGAAGAAATAAATGTGAGAAAATGAGCTTTCTGAATAGACATTCTATTACTGTACATGGGTGACCCAACAGATTGTTCTTAAAGATGTGGGACTCAGATGTGACTGGCCCCATGTTGCTAGCCCTGGAGCTAAGCCTGCAAGGTTATGAGGAGACATCCAGAACTTTCCATGATGTCTTGTTTCCCCCCTGCAAAGCCATTGTCCCTCTAAAATTCTGGGAGACAATCAGGGTTGTATACTTCCTTTCCAACTTGTAAATATTTTAAGTTTTAGATAAAGAGTATGAAGGTGTTTAGAAAATATAGTATATGGGTTATTAACTCAATGAGGGGTTATATGAAGAATATTTGATTAAAAAAACATTTGATTGCAGAACAGAAGCCTATCTCATAGTACTTATAGAATTTGAGATCATTTTATTAACAGATGAGAACTTTAAGAGAATGTCTGCGTTTGGAGCAATGGAACTTATGAGTCAAATTTTTAGTTCACAAGATAATCCTAGAGAATTTTCTCTGAGTTCCAGTGCAGTTCTGTCCACCAATCTCAGGCTGGGCTATAGAATGACTACTTCCCCACCCGATGAAATAAAAAATTAACACAATGGACCATTAGAAGGAACTCTTTGCTTATGCCCTAAATCAGGAAGCTACTTTTTCTCATTCTGTTCCTCATAGGCCCTTGAGAGTCACTGACAAACTAAATCAGCAAGATGTTTTGATTACTGTCCCCCATTCTTCTTTAATTAGGGAAAATAATACAAAAGTTGTTCTGTAGTTCAAGCTTGTAGGAGCACCTTGGATACATATATATCACTTAACCTCTCCCTGCCTTGTTTCTTTTAAAATGGGGACAGTAAATATACCTGCCTCATGGAGTTATGGTGAAGACTGAGTTAATCCACATAAAAAGCCAGCATGTGTGTGTTGGTTGTTGTACTAGTAGTGATGGTGGTGGTGTGTCTATTGGCTCACTGTCTTCTAGATGGGTGTCCTATGTGTTATGTTTGTTCACCTCGCCTTCTCTGTTCCTAGGCCTTGCTCAGTGCCCATGACACTGTGGCTCAGAAAGATTTCGAGCCCCTTCTCCCCCCATTGCCAGACAACATCCCTGATAGTGAGGAAGCAATGAGGATTGTTTGTTTGGTGAAAAACCAACAGCCCCTGGTAAGGAAATCACTTTATCTTTTCATTTAGAATTATACCATGATTAGTTGTGAACCAAGGATTAATTATGAACTGTGGGTTAATTGTGAACTACATTATCTCTAGTAGTTATTTAATATAATATTAAATATTCTTGTCTGTAGTCACAGGTATAGTTTGAGACATTCAGAAAATGTGAGGGGATCGATGATAATGGCTGAAACACATCCTAGCAACTTGTGCCTGTGGCTTTAAATGCATTATACGTTATAATGTTTTCTCTAGGAAAGATTTCTGCTTAGTGTTTTTCTTTGTTGAAAAATCTGTGAGAAATAGGACTTTTATTTATTTTATTTTATTATTTGGCATTCTTATGTACATACATTTCACTAAATTCCAATGTATTTATCTGAACTTTTTTCTCTTGATTAATGGGAAGTTAAGTGAGGCATTAACTTGATTTTCTAAGAAGTCTCTTTGATTAGGTTGTAATGGTGAGAGCTTTCTTTATCTTTGGAAGGATCTAAATATTCTTTTGTATCTATGTGGTTGGATAGAGACTTTGATAGACCAAGGTTGAATGAATGGCCTTGTCTTTTTGATGGCACGGTATGGCCCTGGTTGGTATAAATACCCTCTTCTGACCATACCAGAGCTATATTGAGAGAAGCCACCAGAAAACTGGTCATGTTAGGTAAAAGAGGAATTCCACTGCACTCTCTCTCCAGGGAGCTACCATCAAGCGCCACGAGATGACAGGGGATATCCTGGTGGCCAGAGTCATCCACGGAGGGCTGGCTGAGAGAAGTGGTAAGCTGAACAGCAAGGTATGAATGTGACCAGAGAAATAGGAAACCTTTACTTGTTTAGTCTTCTTTCCAAGGAAACCCTGCTTTCCTAAACGAGGTCAGGGCTTCTGTGCATTGCATTGCTTGGTTGCTAAGAGGAAGGGAATAAATATTCCAGAAAACCCTGTTTCCCTCCTTCACTGAGGCCCACTATTAATGTTCTCTCAATTTACATTCTTATGGTAACCTAACAAGCTAAGTATTATCATGCCATTCTACAGAAGAGGAAACTGAGGCTCAAAGAGATTAAGTAACTAAGGTATGCAAGGTTGCACAATTAGAGTCAGGATGCAAGTCCAGGTCTGTCCGCTCTATAGTCCCAACTCACTCTCTTCACCTGGTCCTTCCACTTTCAACAAGGCTCTGCCCCACTTTGAAATGCCTGTTGCTTGCCCTTTCTATCAGTGAACTGAATTTCCTTCCTTTCACTGCTGCGTTTCTGTGCCTGCTGCCCCATGTCCTCCTTGCCCAGGGCCTTAGAGACCCAGCATGCGCTTCATACCCCGAACATTCTTAGAGCAATAGCCCCAAGGATTTCCTAGTTGCTAAGTCCACTGGTCCTTCCTTTAGCCTCAGTTTTATTTTTACTTCTCTAGAACATTTGGTGTCATTGACCATAACTGTTTTACAGTTTTTATCACCCTTGGTTTCTGTTCCATGACGTCATCCTGCTCCTCATCTCTTCTTCTGACAACTCCACTGTTTACTTCATATTTCTCAAGGCTTGATCTCAACCCCCCTGTTTCTCCACATTTCCTCTTTTGATGAATGCACCTCCCCTTTTATTTTCATTTATCATTTACTCATGACACTGACATCTTTATTTTTAGTGTTATCTTCATTTTACAGTGTCATTTACAGATTAGCAGAAATAAAAATATCACCATCACTGACTACCCAGTAAAGAGTGTAAAAATGCAATTCTCTATGCTCTGGTGGTGGTGTACACTACAATAACCAGTCTGTATTATTATTGTTATTATTCCAGAGTAAATATTTAAATGTTAGAGCATGCTTGGGTTTGCTATTAAATGTTAGAGTATGATTTGGGTTTGCTAAAAATCTTTGGTACAGCTACCTCTATTTTTTGCCAGTTTCCTTGTACGCTTCTTTCTTTTGTGTTCCTGTTTGCCTAGGGCTGTTATATGCTGGAGACAAACTGGTGGAAGTGAATGGAGTTTCAGTTGAGGGACTGGACCCTGAGCAAGTGATCCATATTCTGGTAACAGTCTTCTGTTTGCCTTCTCCATGACTCAGTGCAATGATGCGGCTGACCTGAGCCTGTCTGGCCCATGGTGTGGGCACTGAAACATGAGGGGGTTAGGTCCCTCTTGGCAGCTTCCTTTCTCCAGACCTCCAGAGCTTTTCTGTTTCTGTGTGGCTCAGCCCCCACCCCCCACCTCCCACCCCCAGTCTGGTTTCTGCTGGGAGACTTCTCTTCCCAAGCTGCTCTTTCGACCTCAGGAAGGCTCTGCCAGTTTCCCCAGCCCAAGTGCCTTGTTGCCTGGGTTGCTGCTTTGGAAACTAATCCTGGGGTTGCCAGAATGAGACTCTAGAGGAGAGTCTGAGCCTGAGCAAATCACCCTTGCTCCCCTAACATTTTTATACAGCTGAAATCTATTCAACATCTTCCTTGAGGTAGCTTTGGGGTAGGAATGATGTCAGGGGAGGCTACCCTTTGGGAAGGGGAAGCTCCTTGCCTGTCTTGCCACTGTGCTTGGTGGTTGAAACTGGGGTTTCAGTTTATGGTTTATGGTTTCTTTTAGGGCCCATTCCCACTTTTCAAATCTTTGACTGAATCACAGTCCAGCTGTCATGGCCATAGTGGTATGCCCCCACTGGTCTCCCCCATGCACACCCCAAGTGTGCGGGCTGACATGGATAACTATTCATCATAGTGGTTCTCAAACCGGGTTTTGGGGGAAACTCTGAATTTTCATAGCTGTGCCTTGGGGACTTTGATGAGAGGTGGGATTATAAGGAGTATACTAAGCACCAGAACATCGTGCAAACCACATGCTATAAGGTGTTGCACATGGAGCTTTAAGGACTATCAATCACAGACACACATGGCTCTACCTCAGCCATTTTGGTGGCAGCTGCAGAGCCAGGATGGTGGGATCATGAAATTTCTGGAGGACAAGGTTTTGTTCATCTCTGGATCTCTAATACCTGCCACAGTGCACGTGACAGGAGGATCTTACTTTCTCCATCAGGCTAATAGGTTCTCTGTCTCCTCAAAATATTTGAGGGCCTCCCCTTCCCACCATGAGCTTGGAGCTTGTCCATCCCCCAAGAAGACTTGGGAGCCCTCCTCTTCCCCATCATACTGGGCTGCCTGGTGCAGGAACAGGTGTTCAGGAAGTAGTTACTAACGAGATTTGAGGAGGGAAAGTCAGATCAGGACCTCATCTCCTTCCCCAGTGTCTGTGGGAAGAAGACCTTGCTGAATAAGGTCGTGAGATAGAGTGTTCCTGGGGGATGCCAGGCCTTGGGGTGAGGTTTAGTAGGCCAGGGACTCCGGAGCCCCACAACAGGGCAGAAGCTGAGCTAAATTTCTTCCTAATTTCCACTTGTGCATGGTGATATTTAGCTATCGAACCCTTGTGAAAGCCCCTGTGGGGGATGTCACCTTTAAAGCTGGGCGCACTGTGTTATAACTCTATCTGCTGAAACCGTGTAACCCGGTGAACTCTGTGATTTGGTATCCCCCCCCCTTTGACATTTTCTAGGCTATGTCTCGTGGTACAATTATGTTCAAGGTGGTTCCAGTTTCTGCCCCTCCTGTCAATAGCCAGAAGATGGTAAGAATATACTGAGCCTTCATAACCACATATAGTAAATCCTCAAATAACAATAATGGTGACTTAATATTTTGTATCATACTACCCTCCTCTATAATGTGTTGAATGTTTGTTCAGTACTGTGTTGCACATTTTTTTGAGAGAGAGAGAGAGAGAGAGTGGGAGAGGGAGGGCACAAGTGAGCGAGGGCAGAGAGGGAGAGAGAGAATCCCATGAAGGGTGGGGTGGGGGTGGGGAGAGAGAGAGAGACAGAGAGAGAGAGAGAGAGAGAGAGAAGCAGGGCTCACCCAGAATGGGGCTTGTGTTCATCTCAAGCAGGGATCGAGCTCAACCCAATGTGGGGCTCAAACCCATGAACTGTGAGATCATGACCTGAGCTGAAGTCAGATGCTTAATTGACTGAGCCACCCAGGATCCCTGGACATTTTTGAATATTGATGACATGAGAGGCAAATGAGTAAATGAATACAATAAAAGGAGATGGGGTATAAGAAGTTAAAAAGTAACATCAAGAATGGGAAACACTTGAGCAAAAACTTCTTAGCACTAAGAGATTCTGCTGGCAAAGTCACTTTTTTTGTGTGTGTGTGTATCTTAGACTCAGTTTAAAAGGCAGGTTCTCTCTTTTGGAGAGTATGGGGAGGAAAGATAGCCACAGTAGGTGGAAGAGTGGAGAAATGGTTTTAAGTCTTGACAGCCCAAGAGTTCTTCTGATGGGGTCATTCTGCACCTACTGTCAGGTGTATGTTCGTGCCATGACCGAGTACTGGCCCCAGGAGGATCCCACTATCCCCTGCATGGATGCAGGGTTGCCTTTCCAGAAAGGGGACATCCTGCAGATTGTGGACCAGAATGATGCCCTCTGGTGGCAGGCCCGGAAAATCTCAGACCTTGGTACCTGTGCTGGTCTAATTCCTTCTAACCACCTTCTGAAGAGGTAAGAAGAGTCTCACTCCTGGACTCAGGACTGAGCTATCAGGAAACAAAATGTTTCTCAGGTTTCTGTTATTGCAGTTAAGATGAGGTAAAGAGAGACAAGCAGATAGATAAACACATACACTGGTCTATAAATCCAAAAGTCAACTTACAAGCCGTATGCCCTAAGCATCTTAAATACTAAGGAGATCAGAATAATCATATCAGCTAGAAAAGAGAGAAAAACACTTGTGAAACTCAAACTTAAAAAGATAGTTCTAACTCCCTCTATTAATCATTTAAGTCCAAGTTGAAACGTCAGTTATTGAATCTGAACCCACAGCTGTCATCTGTGTGTCCTTGAGATCCAAGGAAATGAGTAAAGATAGAAAATAGAGAAGGGTCCAAGGCCCAGCCAATGTTAAGAAATCGTGAGGAAGAAAAGGAACTAGCAAAAGAGATTGAGAAGGAGTAACCAATGAGGCAGGATGAAAATCAGGACAATGTAGTATCCTGATCAACCATGTCAGCTGCTGTAATTAGGACTGAAAACTAACCATTGGATTTAGCAAAATGGCAATCATAAAAGCAATTTGAAGAAATTGATGGCATGAGACATTTTAGCACAAAGCAGAGCAGAGCAATGGAAAAGTAGCTGGAGAGGAAAGGGGAGTGGTGTGAAAGAACTTTTTTAGATGAGGTACCTAATGCTGGTAGGAACAGTCCAGTGAGAGGGAAAACTTTTATGACAGGGAAAAAGAAAGGAATTGTTGTTGTCAATGTCCTTGAGCAGACAGAAGGAGATATTATCTAGTACAGTTGACCCTTAAACAACACATGGGTTAGAGGTGCTGACCCCCTATGCAGCCAAAATTCTGCATGTAACTTCTGACTCCCCCAAACTTAACTACTAATAGCCTACTGTTGACCAATAATATAAACAGTGGATTAACACGTACTTTATATATTATGTGTATTTTATACTGTATTCTTATAATGAAGTAAGCTAGAGAAAAGAAAAATATTAATAAGAAAATCATAAGGAAAGGAAAGATACATTTGCAGTATTGTACTGTACTTATTGGAAAAAATCCATGTATAAGTGGGGCTGCTTAAAGGTCAACCATATATAAGTAGAGGCGTTGACCTTATACAGGATCATAAACAGTAATAGTAACAGCAGAGAATCCAGAATGTGTGGACATAGTTGAGGGTGAGGATATGGCGGGAGCTTGTGGAAGTTCTCTGATTTTCTGAGTGAAATAAGAAGGAATGTTGTAAGCTGAGAGTGTGGGTGGGTAAAGAAGTGCTGGGAAGGAGAGAGGAAGATGCTGAAAACATTTCTATGAGAACATGTGAGTGGATGCATTAGGTAGAGTACGATCAGCATTAAGGACCCACTTAAAGTTAAATATCAAACACTTGAAATGATTCTGGTCAGCTTCCTTGGGGGGCAGGTCCAGATAGGCAGAATTGGATTTAACAGTAATTCTAGATAGGGCTATGGGAGTGATTATAATGATGTACCATGATGCTTAAGCTCTTAAGGAGGGAAATGAGGGAGTAAAGCTCAGTGGAAAGGCAGTATGATCAATGGGTTATAGGTCCATAGGAAATCGACAAATTATTGGGGCTGGGAAGGCAGGAAGTGTTGGTAGAAGGGGATGCTGGGAGTTGAGACTGAGTTATTAATACTGAAAAGGTCTAGGGTATGACACTGGGAGGCAGTGGCTGGGGTAAACTGAGCCCTGGGTGAGAACTGGAAGGCAAGAGATGAAGGAACCAAGAGGCCAAGGTATTCAAAGGGCATTTATATGCCTAATGGGATTGTTGAGAATCCTAACAGAATCATGCTGAGAGCATGGGAGCTAGCAGGTGTAATCTGGGGATGCAAAGACCCCACCTCCAGGCTGACAGGGTGAAGGCCAAGTGCAGTGAGTGGTGGGGGTATGCTGGAGCCAGCTACCAGAGCCCATGTGCACCTCTCCTCATGGCCACGGTCGGGGAAATCAGCCAGCAGGAAAGAAATCAGCAAAAGCTACTCAACAGCTATTCCCCTTCCCCCAGAGCTGCTTTACTAGCACACAACTGGCAGCGAAGAGGAAACAAGCCACCTCTTGAAAGGTGCATGGGAGCAGTTCCCTCAGGAGACCTGGGATTTGGTTAGAGCAAGAAGGCGAAGGGCTCACCTACTCACAGTAGAGGCTGAAGTCTGGGAGTCTTTGCTGAAGAATGACTTTGACTTCCATGGGGTGTGTGAAAGGGCTTCGGGGAGGGCAGGTGGTGGACAGAGCCTTATGGGGATTAATGTGCAGAGGATAAGGGATGACCCAAGCTTTGCGGGGGGGCTGACATGAACAGGGATAAAGGCCTTATGAAGTTAGTCCTTATGCTCTAGGGCAGAAAGCAATGAGGAGGCTCAGGTGGGGGTCTTGCAAGGAGCCCACAGCAATGACAGGCCTATGGGATTAGCACGCAAATAAAGGATGCAGTAGGAGCTGAAATCTATGTGGCTTTAAGGGACTGAGCATCAACAGCCTGGGAGGGGAACCGGAACATGCTATGAAGATTCAGAGACCAGGTGAGGCAGGCTAACCCGCTGGAGAGGCAGGGGCCCATAAATCAGTCACTGAAGCTCTGGGGCCTGTGAACTCATGGTCACTGGCCAGAGTTTTCAGTCTAAGTTAGAGTTGCTCTGAAAGGAGCCTATAAGGCAGGAAAAACTTATATATTTGACAATGTGTTTGGAAAAGAAATCTCCCTTTTCCCTTGGGTAGAAGCAGCAGGATTCTAGGAAACACTGGCTCTATTTCACCTGGGTTAACCTGGGTTTTGTTTTGTTTTGTTTTTTCCTCCCGGTATATTTCTTTGTGCATAGGAAGCAGCGGGAGTTCTGGTGGTCTCAACCATACCAGCCTCACACCCACCTCAAATCTACTGTATGTGAGTGTGCTGATACCTCAAACCCAGCGTGTGCATCGCAGGGAAGCCTGCTCCTTCTCTCCCCAGGCTGGCTTCCTGCCCAAGAGAGGATCTCTGACTGTCCCCACTGCCCAAATAAGCTCCTAGCAGCCATCGGAAATCCTACTCTGCACATTCATCCCTTTGGATTTATAAGAGTTTTCAGTTTATAAAAATGCAAATGTTCCCTGTGACACCTTCCATGATGGCTCCCCAGCTCTGAGTGCCCCAAGGTCTCTATAGCTAGCTTGTGCATTATACATATGCTGGTGAACAAGGCTGCAAGGCTGCACACAAGCCTTCATGTGGGCTATGTGCAGGGGGCTTACATTTCACACTATTCGGGGGCTCAGTCGGTTAAGGGTTCTGTGTCTCCCTCTCTTTCTGCTCCTCCCCCATTTACCCTCTGTCTCTCCCAAAAATAAATAAATATTTAAAAAAGAATTCACACTATTCAGAAGCTCTGATGAACAGTCGTGTGTACCTTTGATGAATAAACATGGGACTGAATTATTGCTTAATCAAGGCAGTTTGCTTGCTAGACAGTAATATTCAAATGGCAGTGGGGGAATGGTTAATAAAGGTATCCATGGTGGCAAAGCTTGTGAACTACTTGCTACCTTAAAAGAGGGGGTGCAGCTTGGCAGAGCTTGGCTGGAACTGTCTGAGCAAGGCCCTTTCAGAAATGGCCCTCACCAGGCCCCCAGAAAGGAAGTAAGGAAGGGGATGGCAGTGCCAGGAGGGAGAGGGGCCTGGACGGGAAGCTGCAAGGGGACTAAAGCAGACAACAGTGTCAGTGTCACCAATTGGCTTATGGCAAGTCCTCACTTTCTTACTCGTCTAAGCCCCAAATTAGTTTTTCTTCTCTTTTTCTGTTGAAAATTTATGATGACAACTATAGAGACATTTTTGAAAGAAGAAAACCTTCTTATAATTCCTTCACAGTGGCAATGTTTATTTATTTATTTTTGAGAGAGAGAGAGAGGGATACAGAGAATCCCAGGCAGGCTTTGCACTGTTAGCACAGAACCTGACATGGGGCTCGAGCTCAAGAACCCCAAGATCATGAATTGAGCGGAAATCAAGAGTCTGACACTTAACCAACTGAGCCACCCAGCACCCGTCTTTTTTATTTAACTTAACATTTTATCAGAAACATTTTTCATGATATGATTTTCATAGCGATATTTTAGTTATTTCTTTGTATTTTGAAAAAGGGCTTTGTTTTGTTTTTTACCAAACTAGATTGAGGTGCTTATTTAATTCAGACAGAGTGATTGGGGGAGGGGCAGAGGGAGAGGGAGACACAGAACCCTTAGCAGGCTCCAGGCTCTGAGCTGTCAGCACAGAGCCTATGCAGGGTTCAAACTCACAAACTGCGAGATCATGACCTGAGCCAAAGTCAGACCCTTAACCAACTGAGCCACCCAGGCACCCCACTAATGAAGCTTCTAATCAGCATCTGAAACTAATAGGACCACTGGTTGTTGTTTAATTTGCTCCTGTAGCCTAAGCATGAGTTACATTAGACTTTTGGAAAAGACTATCCTGAAATGTAGAGTGCAGCCCCTTTTCTTATACTCACAAATCTCTAAGTCCAGGAATCACAAGGGTGGAGCCACTGACTTCAATGGTCCCCTCTCACAGGGTTGTTTCTGATGGAGCATGATCAGTTTCTAAACTATTAGATCATTCCTTTTCTTTTTAACTGTTTTAGTTGCTGCTGCAATATATATTATTTTGTATCTTTCTGCTTAATGTTACCATGGCGTTGGGGAGGGGAGGGATTTCAGGAGCAGGTTATTAGGAAGCATAGGCACTTTTATTTAACAAGACTCACTGAAGAATTTGCAGATGGCTATCATAAATATATTTACTAAAGATGCTCTTACAGTTAAGTTGTTGCTGTTTTCTTTTCTTTTTTCTTTCTTTCCTTCCTCTCTCTCCTTTCTTCCTCTCCCCTTCCTTCCCTCCTCGTTCCATCCTTTCCTTCCTTCCAACTCTCCTTCCCTCCTTCCTTCCTTCTCTCCTTCCTCCCACTCTTCCTTTTATTCCAGCCAAGATTTGAGTTCCAAAAATATTCTGAACTAAGTGCATTAATTCAGAAATGAATAGAATACAACCCTTATAGAACTTTAGGGAGGGAAGGGAGTAGGATTTGCCAGAAGCAAAATCCCCATTTCCAACAAGATTCATAAATGTATTAGTTTCTATAGGGTATATATTTATCGTTTTGTGGGTAAATCTCTACTGAATTTCTATAGATTAATCCTAGAACATTAATTAATTTTGGCACTTTGCTTTTCTTATTATAAATTAATCTGAAAAACTGTAGTGTTAACTATTGTGCTCTCTTTCACTCTCTTTCTCTTTTTTCCTCTTCCATTATTTGTGTGTACCCAGCAATTTCTATGGAAGAAGGTAAGAAATAGTATTTGAAAAAAACCCTCATTTCCAAAGTCTTGCAGAAATTTTGTATAGTTTTCTTAATTCACTTCAATTCAGTTTAGCTATTTATTAAGCTCCTCCTATATACCTAGTAGTGTGCCAGTCACTAAGATCCTAATTTGTAAAAAGATGTCAGTCAACAGAAAACACATATGATGTAATTGTCCTAACCCTGAGAGGAATAGGAGAAAAGAGAGAAAACATTTATATGCAGCACATGGTAAAAACTCAATAAAAGTTGTAAAACTGGTTTGCTGTTTTGTGTCAGCTGTTTTACACATACTGTCTTAAAAATAACCCTGTAAGGAATTGGTGATCATTCCCATTTTATGGATGAAAAGATTGAAGTCCAAAGAAGGTAAGAATATTGCCAGATGTTGCAGGCAGTGTAGTCTGTATTGAAGCTTCTGTTTCAAGGGCAATGGAACCTCCAGTTAGTGCTTCTCCCCTTCTCTAAGCCCAGACACCAGATGACTCATTGTGATACTAAACATACACACTCACAAAAGCAAGAAAGCAAGATGCTGTCTGCTTTTGGAGGGGGAGAGAAGGGAGAAGAACTGTCCCCTAGTCACCCCCATAGCTCTGTCCTGAAACTGGAAAGGGGAAGGGGAACATGGGCAGGCCTTTGGAGAGCCGGGTCTCTGAGGTCTTGGTGGGTAACAAGCCCGCTGTCTTAATCTGCTCAGGCGGCCATAACAAGATACCACAGACTGGATGGCTTACACAACAGACACTTATTTTCTCACAGTTCTGAGGGCCAGAAGTCTAAGATCAAGGTTCGGCAGGTCTAGTTTCTGGTGAGATTTCCTGCTGGCCTGCAGATGACTGCCTGTCCTTTTGGTTTGGGGTCCTGATCAATCTTATGACTTCATTCAACCTTAAAGGCCCTATCTCCAAATATAGTCACACTGGGGCATAAGACTTCAACATATAAATTCGAGAGGGATACAGATCAGCCCATAATACCTACCCTTTGCCAATAGTCTGGAATTGTTGATTTTGAGAGAATAAAATCAGTATCTGTCTTAGATCCCAGAGTTGCAAGTTAGAAAAATCAGGACTACTTGTGCTGTTCCTGGAAAATCACTCATGTCCTCTGTAACAAATAGGAATAATAATAGTTTTTCTTTGCTAAAAAAAACAAAACAAAACAAAAACCCCACAAAACCTCTAGTTATGTCTTAGGAACTAATAAATTTACTGTTGTTATAAAATACTGATCTGAAAAACAATCTCTCAATAATTATAAGGAATTGAATGGCAGCTATGATACTTGTTTATCTGTGCCCCTATCTCTATAAAACAGTATTATTTTGTAAAATTTTTATATTGCATAAGTTATTTAAAAACCTTAGTTAATGAAATGGTCTGTAAGAAGGTGGTGATAGGTTTATTATATGACTTGATAAATTATAGCTTTACTATATTATAATTATCTGTATAATTATATCTGTATATATCTGTATATAAAATATCTGTATAATTATACAGATAATTATTTTGGAACATGATAAAACATTTAGTAAACCACTATTTATTTATGACCTAGGAAGTGCTGGGTACTATGTTATGCACAAGGTGTACAGTGCTGAAAAAAATTATTTTTTCAAAATGTATATTTGCATCAACTATTTTTATATTAAAAGGAAAATTCAGTTCCATTTAATAAATAATTTATCATGTACCTATTCTGTGCAAGACACTGTACTAAGCTCTGTAAAATATGTAAAAATTAGCAAGACAGTTTCTGCTTACAAGGTACTATCTAGGAGGACAAATAAGACAAATACTCAAATGATTATATTACAAGGTAGAATATATGTGCAGTAGCAGAGTTCAAGGTATAGGAAGGAAACGCTATGCAGTTCATGGCAGAGATAATCATTTTAGTTAGTGTTTGAGATGGACCTTGAAGCGTTACAGGCAAATGGAAAAGCATAAGCAAAGGCACAGAGGACTGAATGATGGTGGCTACTCTAATGGGAGTATAAGATATGTGAAGGAAAGAAGTGGACAATAGCCTTCAAAATTGGGTTTGGATCATGTTGTAGAGGGTTTTGAATATTAGGTTGGGTGGTTTTAAAAGTTATAGTCTCTTATTTCTTACATATACCCAGGCTAAATATAAAAATAATTAATTTTCAAACATTTATTTATTATTTTTATATATTATAAATATATTATATATTATTTATTAATATATTATTATTTATTAATTATTTATTATTTTAACATTTATTGAGTGCTTACCATACACCTGAGCTTTTCATACTCATCTCAGTTTATCCTCACTTATATGGGAGGTATTACTACCATCTCCATTTACAGATAGAAAACTGAGGCCCGAGGTAAACTAATTTGTTCACTCATAAAGCCAATGCTTTTAAAGTGTTAACCATTTTATGTTATGTAGCCTTCTATACCATAGATTTTCATTTAATGTGGTGGAGTCCTTTTTAGCTCTCCAAGTGAGCAAGCATAAGAAATAGTTGTAAGAGTAACGTTACTGTAAGGTGGTCTGAGCTTTACTGACATAAGCCTACATTGGGAAACTCATACATTTTAAGTTCTATTTTTCCCTTACTATCCTCTTTTATAGAAGATGACATGAAGATTGATGAGAAGTGTGTGGAAGCAGGTAACATGTCCTCTTGATAGATTTACCACCAGAAGGAATATGAAGCACTTCAGCAGTAGATTCTCTGATACAGAGTTGGCCAAATGGGGCCACAGGTTTCCTCTGGAAGAAATCTGTAAAATGAATTCCCCTGCCCCATTCTTTTCTGTGGTTCTGGCACTTGGAAGGGAGGCACAGCTGTGGGAATGTCTCCAGGCTCTAAAACCAAACTTCTAGAAATTGTTCTAGAAAGCAGTGATCACAGGAACACTCAGTAATACTCTGGTGTTACATTCAGTAATATTTAGGTGGAACATCTGGAAACCACCATGCTCTTTGTGAAATACTATAAAATATTGAAATGTAAATTTTTAAAAAGCAACATATAGTTTTTGTTATTATTCGGTACCATCTTCTGGTGGATTCTAGTATAGATATTAGTAGTGGGTTCCAAAGTTTTGAGAAATATATGAAAATATTTTACATTTCTATACTTAATTTTTTTTGTAAATTAGGAAAAGATTTTCCAAATTTAGTGGCATAATGAAGATTGGCTCAAGAATCACTAGAGTATTGTTGGGACAGTAGCTGAAGAGTCCTTGGTCGGTTAGGTGAATTTGTCTTGGCTTTCTGGGCGAATATAGTTTTTAGAAATTAAAGAACAATATGAAATCTTTAAATTGTGGATATTTTAAATATTCTTCCCAGAACAACTACAGAATAATGCTGACACTATATTTATTTTACCAGGTACACATTCGGTTTTTTAAAAACTTGCAGTAATACTCAGTTCTCTCTATAATTTTAATTTATAATTTTTATTAGGTAACACAGTCACATATTTTACAATTCAAAAACTACAGAAGTATAGAGTTCCTACCTTTCCTTTCTCCCTTACTCAATTTTATTTCTCGAGGCAATAAATGCTCTCAGTTTCTTCCCGATCCCCCCAGACATATTCTGTGCATATAAAAGCAATGATGTATATTTTTTCTCCTCTCCCCACCACCATCCTTACCATTTTTTAAAAAAACACCTTTAAAAAGAACAACAACAAAAAAGACTTTTTGATGGTACACTATACACACTATTCTGTTCCTGGCTTTTTTCCTTAGCATTGTATGTGATTCCATCTATAAAGGGCCTTTTCCTTTGTTTTTAACAGCTTATTGGTTAAATAAGTTATTGTGCATTTATACAATCACTTATCAGTAGACGTTTGAGTTATGTCCAATCTGTTCTATTACAAACGATGCTACAACAAATAACTTTGTAAATATGTTGTTTCACACGGTATGAGTAAACCTTAGATGCAGTATGCCTGATCCAAGGATGCATGCATGGGTAATGTTGCCGTATATTTCAAATTGCTCTCCATCTACATTCTAGTTTCTTCATCCTTAATATCTCTTTAAAATGCTAAAAAGAACTGTTTTAACTGATGAGAAATTTGGTTTATATAAAATCTTTCCTTGTCACCTACACAAGCATATCCAATTACACCATTTATATACTCATTCTCCTTGCCACATTCCTGTTGCTTAAGGTCCCCCCAAACCTTCAGTCAGGGTGCATCCCTCCTCCATCTGCAAGCACTCTAACAGCAAAGCTGTGCGCTATCTGACAATCCATAGGAGTTTCCTGCGACGTACTACCTTTCCCTTCCCTCTGAGCCTCTTTTACATTTTATTTATTCTCTTCTATTTTATTTATTATAACCTCCTGCAGCATGCCTGCTTATTGTCACGGCCTAGCTGCTTAATACCACAGATCTCACTTAAGGTTCCAATATGCCATAGAGACACCACTGGCTTGGCCCTAATTCAGGAAAGACTTTTAAAAGTTGGTGTGTATGCAGAAGCATAGGGTAAGGGAATTCATCTGTTAAAGTACAGGCTCAGTATGGATAGTAATCAAATAACACTTTTGGTTTTTTTGTGTCCCCATGGGAAACCATAGATGAAGAAACATTTGAATCTGGTAAGTAAAAAATGAGTATTTGGTATGATTTTTAAGAGTGTATTCCAGACTTGGTATACTTTAAACACACATTTAGGGATATGATACAATAATTGTTTAAATACCTCAACAGTATAGTTGTGAGATATTATAAGCTTCACCTTAACCAGTGCTTCTTTGGGGGACATTTTGGAGCTCTGTGGGAGCATTTTTGGTTGTCACATTTGATTTGGGGCACGGGCCTTTAACTGGTAGGACTCAGAAATGCCACATGTCCTGTAGTGTGTGAGACCATCCTGCATAATATTTTGAACGTCCTATTGGGTGAAACTCAACATTACAAATATAAATGGGTAGTTCTTTAATACACAATAGTGATATATGTTTTCATAAGACATAACATGAAAAGCTCAGTTGTTTAGAAGATAATCACTATGGAGAGGGACATTTGAACAGGATTAAAGACATTGCCTTGCAATCACTAATTTACTCCACACATTCTGCCCACTCCATACTGATAGTAAATAAACTGGAAAGTGAGGTATCTATACTGATTGATTGTTTTCTCTTTCTTTAATATGTTATTTGTTATTATTGATGACACATATGGTATCATCAAGTGTGTGTCTCTCAGAGTAATGTTGACATTGTTAGTAATTAAATAGATCTCACAGAGTATTCTGAAAAATTGGCAACCTCTTGGAGCATGTTAACATTACTCAACGGCTCCCAAGTATATTTCCTCCTTTTCTCCAATTCATCAGTCTATAATTGCTTTGGTATATTATCTGTACTTCAGTTAAGGCAATTTCCCTTTTACATACAAGTAAGCCTGGCATGTCATTACTTATCAGAGCACTTTTTATTCCAGCATCTACTGTCACTTTGCCCTTATATTTTTATATACTTCATATAAGGAATATTTTCACTTCCTTTAATACGTGCTTCTTCATTATAAGTAGGTATAAGCATCTAATAGTTTCCTATGTCTTCTAGAGAGGTCATGCCTGAGAATTTATATTTTGAAATACACATTTTTAATATATAAATTCTTTTTAATTTTTTTCTTTACATTACAGTTAGAGCATTGTGTTGGTTTTTAAAATTAAGTGTGTGGTAGATCATATTAATTTAATTTCATAAGAATAGATTGCTACAAATATTGGTTATAAAAAAGATGGCACTAAGACATATGGAGTTGGGAAATACGCACCTAAATTATTTACTTACCATTTACATTGTTTCTAAATTTTCTAGTTTTGGGGTGCCTGAGTGGTTTAGTCGGTTAAGCATCTGACTTTGGCTCAGATCATGATCTCATGGTTCATGAGTCAAGCCCCCATATGGGGTTCTCTGCTGTCAGTGTAGACCCCGCTTTATATCCCAGGTCCCTCTCTCAGTAAATAACTCTTGATATTCGTTCATGATGCTTAATTCTGTTACTTAGAGCTCTTAGGAGGCAGTTACATTTCTTCAGTTTAGGTTTCATCTCTTTTCTGAATATAGTATCATGTGACCTCCTTGAATTTCTCTGGGAGGTGATGATGTAGTCCAATTAGGAATGCCATTTAAAAAAACAGCAACAAAAAACATGGATGTTTCAAGATATCTAGAAAACAAAGAAAATAGTGCACTTTATGTTCAGTTCCCCTTGTCTCCAATGGGCCAACTGGAGATGGACATGTGTCACTGGACCCAGTGAGGGGTAAGGAATGAGGATGCTCAGGCCAGAGGCTGAGGCAGCACCTGCCCCAGGGCCCACTTGACAGGATGGCAGAATATGGCCTCTGGGAGATAAGGAAGAGGAGGCTCAAATCAGTTGCCTTCCTATAATTTCTCTCTCTCTCTCTCTCTCTCTCTCTCTCAAGCCTCCTTTTGAGCCAACCAGTAGAGAGGAGTCTTCATAGATAAAATCTTCAGGAAGAATGTAAATAAGTGACTTGCAGCAAAAGTTATTGTCCTCAGAGTAGCATAGTCAGGTCCCATGAGTTCCCGAGTCCCCAGTTGTGTGTTGTTCATTTGCCTTACCAGGCCTACCCAAGGTACAACTTTCTCTAAGAGTGACATGGATGTCTCACTTTTGTAACTTGTCTTTAGTGGATGGCCAACTAGATCTTCTCAAAGACTTGACTTTTTCATGTCTGTTTTTTCACTTACCCAAATATCCAGAGGAACTTTCAGAAGGTAATTGTTTGTTTTTATTTCCTGGGTAAGCCAAACAGTTACTTTAAGATCTTTCAATGCTTCACTGAGCATACTTGACAGGATACATTTTAAGATAAGATATATTTTAAGGGTGAAATCAGTGATGACATGTTCGATTTCATAGAAAAATATTTAAAAGTGAACAATGAAAGGAGTTAAGCTTTATGAATATATTCCTGAGTAAACATTTCCTTTAAACTTACTGACATATTTCCGTGTTTACTTAACAGATGGAATTGATGTTGGTGCGTTTTCTTTGTATTTTAAAATGTATGGTTAAAAAAAAAGGTAAAGAAGAAAATGTCGTATATGTTAGATCATTCTATGAATGGAGGCTCTTTATATATTATTTCAATGATCAGAACAGAGTTGCATAAGTGAAAAGAAACATCTACTAGTAAAAAGTAATTTGAAAATGACATTTTTATAACATTTTTTTCCTGAATTTTATACGAATTATTCTGAGACCCCAGTGGAAGCAGAGACAGGTTTAAATAAATTCTAGATGCTTCAGAGCCACTGGGACCCGTTCTCCTCCCTCTTGTTCCTCAGATTCTTGGACAGTCAGACACAATTGGCAGCCATAGAGCAAATACTGATTTTATACAAAATAAACCATTTTATCAGGGAGAAAATTAAAACCCCTATCCAACAAAGGAATTAATTAAAGGTCCTGCAGAATACCATTTTCACAAGTTTAAGCCAAAACCAGTTCATCTGTTTTCTGTTGTAAGTCAGTTTTCTATGGGCATGTTTAAAAATGTATGCCAAATTTTCATTTGTTTTGACTATGATTCAGTATCTTTTTTGTAACTTTAAACAAGCCTAAAATAGCCTAAACAAAGCCTAAAATAAAATTTGTTTTGATTATACTTGACAGAATATATTCTGTGTATTGCTAAAATTCTGAAGAGTATTTCCACATAGTTTGGGTCATGTAACAGGCTTCAGAGTGCTTAGGATATTGTTCAATAAGCCATTCAAGATGAATTCAGCTGTGCTGACACCTACTGAAATAGCATCACTTGGAGATTTGAAGATAATTTCATGCATCTGTTCTAAGTAAACTTCTCTTTCTCCTCCTCCACATACTCTGCTCCTGCCATTATCTGTGTTCCAGACAAGGAGGAATTTGTTGGCTATGATCAGAAGTTCTTTATTGGTAGGTGATGATTAATAAGAGGTGGGTCTTTGTCACTTGTTTATTTTAGCCATACCATCCTGACTCTTCTGAAAGCTTCTTTTGTTGAGGGACATTTCCAAACTTGCTCTTTGTTCTGGTTTCACTCTATCCCCCAACTCTTTTTTTGGCTTAGTATTCTGATGTGTTGCTCATTCATTATAATTCATCTGGTTTCCACTGAATATCTCTTAATTATTCAGCAAACACAAATCTTTTGTTTTCTTCCAAACTGTTCCATGATATATTTATCTTACTCTAAAGAGACAAATTATCTGACTACCAAACTTAGTTTTGATGAACACATGTCTATAGTCTGTTAACTTGGCAGAGCTTTCTGAACACCCATTTAAAGGTTCATGTCAAACCACACTGGGCCTCCTCTTCCATAAGACAGTGGGCCAGCAGCAGGATCTATAAAGTGAAATGTTGGTTCCCTGGGCCAAAATGCACATTGGAGTCATTGAGAGAGCTTAAAAAAACAACAACCACATGGGACTACTTTCCTGTATTCCGTCGAGGATAACTTGGCCCCAATGCCATTAAGTAGGCTAAAAGGGAAGGCATTTGCACAAAGGTGGGGAAGAAGCAGGCTGGGGTGGGACATCGCTGAGCAGTATGAGGAGAGCATTTATGCAGGGGATGATGGTAGCCTGGTACAGGTTGTCAGAGCCAGAGCAAAGTGAGGAGGACAGCTGCCATCACTTGGGCTCTGACACGCCACAGTCTCTACAAAGATGGCCTCCTCACCTAGCTTGGGTTCTGACACTTTCTGCCAGGTTGCTGATACCATCTATCCCCATTCTACACAAGTGCTCTTGACTAATAAGTAAATGTATTGAGGACCATCAGTGCCAGGTTTCTCACTGTTAGAGACGGAGTTACACATACAGAAAGTGGGGAGGTGGTGGTGGCTGGAATAAATCCTGCAGTGTTGAGGTGGCTTTGTATGTATTGGTGTGAACTCACGGTGTTCAACATATACAGATACAGATATAGGTGTGTGTGTGTGTGTGTGTGTGTGTGTGTATGTGCATGCGTGTGTTTATACATATACATATAGTCCCTAGCTCTATCTATTGAAAGGACCTGGGAACAGCTCTTTTTTGAAAATACCAGAAAGCTTTGTGATTCAGCAGGCAGATGAAGCAGGATTCTAGGAGTTCAGAAATCATGGTTAAAGTGTCCAACTCTGCCACTGATGACACAGTTGTGAGCAGCCACCTAACCTGTGTCTTAGGGTACCATCTGAAAAATGTGAGTGATCAGCCTGCTCCCCCATTTACATCCTGGCCCAAGCCACTATTCTCCTTCATCTGTGGCACTGCAAGGGCCTCCTAACTGCTCTTCCCTGAGCTCACCCTTTACATCCTCCCCACAGCAAGAGATGAATTCTTCAGACACATAAATCAAACCATGTCACACCCATGTCTCCACCACCAAGTGATTTCCCATCCCACTTGGACCACAATCCAACACTCTGCATCCTCTCCACCTCCACTTCCTACCATTCTCCCTACTGCTCAAGACCCTGCCCTATGTGGGCCTCCCTGTGCTTCCCCATACATTCCTTTCTCTGCACCTTAGCAGTTGATGTTCTCTTAGCGTCGATTGCCTTTACCCCAAGATGCCTCCTCACTGGCTCCATTACTTTATTCCTGTGTCCACTCAATATTACCTTTCACACACACTTTACTTGATCCCCCCACATGAAGAAACACCCCCATAACTCCACTGCCCCTTCTTCTAAGCCCTTATTTTTGTTGATGTGTTTACTTTTGTCTCTCCTCTTACATAAAATGTAAATGTCATGAAGAAATGGGTTTGACTTAGTTGACCACTAGATCCCCAGCACCTGGCACATGGTGGGCACTGGGGGCAACTTAGCGGCAACGTGTGGGGGCATTTTGTTATTTTTCCTTCCTGTTCCCTTCTTATTTTCTACCTTCAGACAGACGTGATTATGTTAATTAACACTTGCTGGTCGCAGTCACTGCAGGGGCCATCAGGTGTGGCAAGAAAAATATTCTCTCCTACTTGGATGTAACGTCCTCTTGTTCCCACCCTCCCAGCTGGCTTCCGCCGGAGCATGCGCCTTTGCCGCCGGAAGTCTCACCTGCGCCAGCAGCACGCGGCGGTCTGCAGCGCCAGCGGCTGTCTGAGCACATCTGGTTCCCCCTATGAGGAGGTGGTTAGGTACCAGCGACGCCCTTCAGACAAGCACCGCCTCATAGTGCTCGTGGGTACGTTCTAGTGAACAGTGTCTCCCCTCCCCCAAAGTGAACTTTTCCTTCTAGATTAGTAGTTTTGTGTTGGGAGTGGTGGCAAAAGTAGAATTGTTTAGGGACTCCCATATAAACACCTTTAAAAAACAAAAGCCTGGCTTATATGTGTGTGTATAAATAAAACTTTATTATCTCCTGCTTTTATTGTCTACAGTTGAATGTGGTATGCCATGGTATACTGAGGGTATTAACAGGTTTTCTTATGATGAAGTTTTATTTTGTCTTTTTTTGACCTGTTTAGAGTTTGTTCTGTAAGCATAGGTAAGTATTCCCTCAGACTGCATTATCAGTCTGTATTAGAAATAAAAATCCTTGGGGCGCCTGGGTGGCTCAGTCAATTAAGCATCTAACCTTTGATTTCAGCTCAGGTCGTAATCTCACAGTGGTGGGATTGAGCCCCACATTGGCTTCCACTACAGGGCATGGAGCCTGCTTGGCATTCTCTCTCTCTTCCTCTCTTTCTGCCCCTCCTCTCCTCTTGAATGCTCTCTCTCTCTCTCTCTCTCAAAATAAACATTAAAAAGGCACACTTTATTAAAAAAAGAAATAAAAATCCTTAAGATCTATTTTCCTAAAAAATTTGTAACTACCGTCTTTAGAAAAATGCTTAAAGTCTTCTGGACTATATCTATGGTGCTAAAGAACAGGGCAAATACAGTACTGTGGTGACCTGCTTTTCTGACCAAGAGCTCTGCAAGCTGGTCCCTGCAGCTGGAGTAACTAATGCCTTGCTGCCATCTCTGTGTATTCCAACTGTGATCAAGGGGGGCCCCTGTAGAGCAGAACAACCTGCCCTACAGCCAGGACCAGCTGCATAATTTGCAGGGCTCAGGGCAAAATGAAAATACAAGGGCTTCTTGTTTAAAAAAATGATTGAGATTTCAAGATGGCAAAAGAAGAGCATTAAACCAAGTGTAGTATCCTAAGCCTGGCCCCTATGTAACTGCATGAAGTCAGCCCTGACTCCAGCTTCACACAGGGCATTGACTCAACTATCAGGAAATATGTATGGGGCTGCCTGGGTGCCTCAGTTGGTTGAGCATGTGACTCTTGATTTTGGCTCAGGTCATGGTCCCATGGTTCGTGGGTTCATTCCCCACATCGGGGTCTGTGCTGACCATGTGGAGCCTGCTTGGGATTCTCTCTCTCATTCTCTCTCTGCCCCTCCACCACTCACTCTCTCTGTCAAAATAAATAAACTTTAAAAAAAAAAGGAAATATGTCTGAATTCTTTAAGTCATGGGAGCTGTAATTGTAGGGGCTGATTTCTGGGTTGTGGTGTGATAGAAACTTCATTTGACAGGAAAGGCAGATTGTCTCAGATTATCGGACATGAGGCCATAGAATTTTCACAGTGTCCAACATTAGATGAAGTTTGCTGAGGTGACCGGTTCCTGCAATTCCCCTGCTTATTTCTGGAATGTTGAAGAAGTGTGGGTTACTCCATGGGTCACCAGGAAAATTCCTAAGAGCTTTCTGGAATTGTTTCAGTTTGTGAGAAGAGAAGATATGTAATTTTCCTAAAAACATTTGCTCTCAAGTTTTTTCAGTAGAAGAACTGAAATGATGACTTCACCACGTAATTATATTTATCCACATCTAATAATTTCTGTATGTGACTTTCTGTATTTAGGACCTTCGGGCGTTGGAGTAAATGAACTGAGAAGACAACTTATTGAACATAATCCTAACCATTTTCAAAGTGCTGTGCCACGTATGTGTAGTTTTTCTTTCCTAGCAGTTCACGTTTTGGTAACACTGTCTTTGCCTCTGCAGATGCACTGATCTCACTTAACTATGCTGTAACATTTATATCAGATACTAGGGATAGTCCTTGTATAATATTTATAACTATATTTATTTTAATAGAGGAAATTGATTTATTGGCATGTAGCTAGCTAGGCTTTTAAAAGGTGACTTTGCCTCTTTTTTTTTTCATTTCTCAACAACTATATAGATGACACTTCAGGAAAACTAATATTAAGCAATAATAGCTAACATTCATTCATTACTTACCATCTTCCTGGCACTGTGCTTAGCTCTTTAAATGCCTTATTTTATTTTTAAAATTTCAATATATACAGATATAATTTTATATAAATCTGTAAGTATGATTATACCATCTGTGGCGGGAAAGAGCATGTGCATGTAGGGGCTTCCTCTTCACCTGAACGCAAGAGAGAGGAACTTAGAGAAACCACTTAAGAGCTAAGCATGTGTTCCCTGCAGTTTGGGGGGCACGGAAGACACGTCAGAATTATACTTGAAAAAATCTAAAGAGTTTAGAGGAGTGGCCAATGGCTGTAGTTTGGGAGGTAGCTGCCCTTTTAGAAATCACAAGTGACTAGCTGAAATAGAGATGGATTTGAGTACTCGGTGGTGGTAGCAGTGGTGGTAGGGTTTGCAGAATAACCCAATGCGTCTTCTAGGAGAGCAGAGTCAGATTTAAATATCTAAAAGGAGTCTGTAGTATCCAGCCTCAGTATCAGTGAAGTGAGCATTTTTCTGCTCTTTCCTCTCCTTTCTTCACTGTATCCTTGGAGAGTTAGAAAGCTGGAGAGGAATAGTAGAAAGGCAATGAAAGGAAAGAGAGGAAGTGAATCCTATTCCCTTTCCTGACTTCTGGCTTTTCTGACTGCACGCTTCCCTGGTTGCAGCAAGTTTGAGCTAGGTGCGGGGAAGGGAAGCCTAAAATACAGATGGAATTCATAATTTTGATTATTACATGGGAGTGGAATTTTCTTAGATTGAGACTGCATTTTGTGGCACAGATGATGGTGGCCTTTTTTTTTTTTTAACCTAAAAGTAATAAGAAGAGTCCTGATAACTGCTTAGATTTTCATCCAGGGCCAGGAGAAGGTCTGTCCCACAGAAGGCAGTGGGTGACAGAAAAGGTTGCTTTATGATCATATACCATAGGTTGTGCTTTCCAAAGACTTGTTTACATTTGTAAGAATGTAAACTCCAACACCCAATTTTTATAGCAACACTATCAACAATAGCCAAATTAGGAAAAGAGCCCAAATGTCCATTGATTGATGAATGGATAAAGAAGATGATGTGTATATATATATATGGGAATACTACTTGGCTATCAAAAAGAGTGAACTTTTGCTATTTGCAATAACATGGATGGAACTAGAGAGTATTATGCTGAGCGAAGTAAGTCAGTCAGAGAAAGACAGACATCACATGTTTTCACTCATATGTGGAATTTAAGAAACAAAACAGATGAACATAGGGGGAAGGGAAGAAAAAATAAAAAAAGGGAGAAAGGCAAACCATAAGAGACTCGTGAATACAGAGAATAAACCAAGGGCTGCTGTAGGGGAGATGGGTGGGAGGATGGGTTAAATGGGTGATGGGCATTAAAGAAGGCACTTTTTTGGGATGAGCACTGGGTGTCATATGTAAGAGATGAATCACTGAGTTCTATTCCTGAAACCAAGAGTATACTGTATGTTAACTGACTTGAATTAAAACAAAAACTACAGAAGAAATCACCATTTTTCAATAATCTGGATGAGAACAAAATGCCCACAGAACATAGAATTGTAAGCAGTATAGCTAGTCATCATTCAAATGAGAAAAGTTGCCCATATTTTGCTTTTTAAATTGAATGAATAGTTTTAAGCTTAAAAGGAATACTTCTAGTTATGCACCAGTTCGCAGATTTTAACCTACCATACAAAATATAGTCCAACAGAAGCCACAGAGAAGGAGTAATCTTAGGTTTATATGTATATAATTTATTATAACCTGAGAGCTATAGTGTTTTACTAGAATTTTTTTTTTCAATACAAAGATATAGGCCTAACTGTAGGAATTCTAAGGATCTACAGAGAGGTTTGAATAAAGAAAAAAAAAATGACCCTCCGGTAACATTTGCTTTTCAAGCCTCTTGATTATCCATAACTTCTTTTATTATTTAGGGCCTATGTCACACTCCTGCCTTGTTATTTCCATGCATTGATATTATCAACTGTTCATATATTTCATTCTTAAACTTTGTCAAGTGCAAATGCAAATATGAACAGGGAGAATTTGTGGTAATGCAGATTAAGGGACTAGAAGCTTTGCAGTGTATATAGGACACAGAGTTGCAACTGTGGTTTATTCATCTTTGTGTTCTAAGAACCTAATATTTCCAGAACAGAGGCACTCGGTACATGTTAGTTGAATAAATAGATGAACAGAAAATGATTCACTTTTAGTTATTCAATGAGCTCCTGTGTTCTATACCAAGTATGAAGAATATATAATAAAAAAATAGGATTGAATCCAAACTCCACCAGTCTTTCCCTTCTGGAGATCCTTAAAACTAATCACCATCTCACTTGGCTATCAATGCATTTGGGCGAGACTGCAGACAGACTGTCATCGGCTTTCTCCTCTCAAATCAGAGACAATCTGATGTAGCAGAAAATATTAGTCTAGGAGGAATCAGAACACCCAGGTCCTTGTTTTCAACTTTGCTTTTCATTAGTTTGTGTACATGAGCAAGTTAGTCACTCCCTAAAATCTTCAGTTACTTATCAGTAAACTATGGTGATGAAATAACGTTTCATCAAGCTAGCAGTGTGAGGAATGAAATGAGATCTTGGGAAAAGCACTATCTAAACATAAGATATGCTACCTGGGGAACTTTAGGCATTTTAGGGCTCACACATAATTCACTCATGCCTGTTTTTTAGTAAGAGCAGCTATTTCCTTAGAGCCTCCCCATCCTGGCTCAATACCTAATACATTCGTGTCCATTCTGTGAGTACTTAATAAAGGTTTATAGATGAACTGATTTTGATAAGAGAACTTCTACTTTCTTATCACCAATATAGGCTCCCTCTTTTTGGTTCTAGCATTTTATTTATCTGTTTATGTATTCATTTATTTATTTTGATTAGATGTCTTTATCCAAATGTATATTGGTAATAAATCAAAACATTTCAAAGATTCTAAAACATTTTTTAAAATTCCATTTTTTGATAGATACTACTCGTTCCAAAAAGAGTTTTGAAATGGATGGACGTGAGTATCATTATGTGTCAAAGGAAACATTTGAAAGCCTCATGTATAGTCACAGGTAAGCTAGACATTCAGGTCTGATTCTCATCTTTGGTTATTTTACCTTTAAAATACATGCCCTATTTTTATGCATTATCCAAAGCTTCTGGGCCAATTCCTTTTGTTTCTGAAGAGTTAAGCAAGGAAATATAAATTGATCAACTAGTACACTAACTCATTGGATTTAGAGAGGGAGAAGAACTGAGTTTTAGAGACTTTGGAGAAATAGTTAAATACTAGATCTCCTAATATTTTTTTCTCCTATTGATTTTCTCCTATTGATAATTCTTCTTGTGCTACCAAAGTCCATCTATTTATATTCTATCTCATTGGAGTTTATCTTCATGTTACTATAATAATATTTTGCCTGTAGAAAGAGTTCTTGTTTTCTTTGTGGCACCCTTGCAGGATGCTCGAGTATGGTGAGTACAAAGGCCACCTGTATGGCACCAGTGTGGATGCTGTTCAGGCAGTCCTTGATGAAGGAAAGATCTGTGTCATGGACTTAGAGCCTCAGGTAGGTCTATGGTAGAATATTTCCCATCTTCCCAAAGTAATGAATGAATGTCATGGTTTTTGTGCATATTTCTGTAGGTCATAGCTGAGACATTTTATTCTTCTAGACTTTTAGGGATAAGGCCACTTACCATATCTAAGGGCCCAGATCTTATGTAAAGGAACAGTTGCCAATATCTTGTCTTTAGTTAGGGAATGAGTCTTGCTTCTCAGATACAAAAAGGGAACCGAGCTGGGGGCTATAAAGAAAAGTTAGAATCCTGCTTTGATGTTGATCACAAAGGCATTAAGGAAATTTGTGGAGGGGGTAAGATGTTGCTTTACACAAGGAGGTGAGGTTCCCATGTTGTCATATCTGTAGCTACCTGTATGAGACCATATGTGGAGTGAGGCAGGAGTGAGCAAGTTAGGATAAAGAACACATAATGTGTAGGCTCCATTTTTTGATCCTTGTATTTTGTGGGATTTTTTTGGTAGTTATTTTAAATATACCACATGTACTAAAGAGAATCAAGGGATAAGACAATTGCTCTTACTTAGGTCAAGGCTGGTGGTCAGTGCGAAGATGTCAGTAGTATCTAATATAAGATAATAGCCCAGAGGAAGGGGGAAGTGAAGGTGAAACAGAACTGATCCACCTTCAGAGTTTGTCTTTGCCTCTGTCCCATGAGATTATTTATAGGATCCTATTCTCAGATTTCATAAGGGTGTCATGACTAGTGAGAGAAAGAGCCAGAATTTAAACTTAATTTTAATTCTAGAACCTCATCTCTTAATTATTAAAATGTTTATTTTTTAGAGTTGAGGGCTTAGGGGCAAAGGAGAATAAACAAAAATAAATTGGCTAAAAATAATTGCTAATTTCTGGTCTTAGAAATTTTGAGAACATTCATGTTGACTCTAGAAAATTAAGATTTCTGTTTTTAAATGTGTACCTAATTTTTTTGTGTAGGGTATTCAAATAGCTCGAACCCATGATCTAAAGCCCTATGTCATATTTATAAAGCCATCTAACATGAGTTGTATGAAGCAATCTCGGAAAAATGCCAAGATCATTACAGACTACTTTGTGGACATGAAGTTCAAGGTAAGATACAGAGGAAGTAGATGGATGTAATTTTTTTTCTAGTAAAAAAAAAATCACTGTATTATTTTCACGACATCCCAATATTAAGGAATGTGATTTTTGTTTCTAATGAATAATGTCCTTATGACTTATCATTTTACTGGATATCATTTGTAGGTATTAAAATAATGTTTAATAAATGCTATGATGCTACTCATTTTTTTTTCTAATCTAGCTTTAAAAAAAAAAGACCTCAAGCCAAGCCACACGGAAATTGGGTGTGCACAAGCCTGATGTTCATATTTTATTTATCTTATGAAAGAGTTTGAGAATTTACTTTAAAAATGCTGTAGTGAATATATATTATATGTAATATGAGTTATCTATATAAAATATATTTCTAAATGCAAAAATTATATATTAATGATGATGGAAATAATAGAGGGGCCAAGACAGGTGAGATTAATCAGTGAATTCTTCCTAGAATAACTAATTTTTTCCAGTTTTATTTTTTTTCATTAAATCTACCTATTTTAAGTCATCATATACATTCAGCAAGGTGTATAAATCTTAGGTATAACAGCACAATAAAAATTTTTTTACATGTGCATACACCCAGATAACTATCACCTAGATCAATATATTACATCCACTTATTTTTTTGTGTATATGGTAAAAAACACATAACATAAAACACAAAACATAACATCTTAACCATGTTTAACTGTACAGTTTAATAGTGTTAAGTATATTCACATTGTGCAACAGATTTCTAGAACTTTTACATCTTACAAAATTGAAATTAGGTGTGCCTGGTCTGTAAAGCATCTGACTTTGGCTCAGGTCATGATCTCACCGTTCATGGGTTTAAGTCCCATGGCAGACTTGGACTCAGCGCTGACAGCTTGGAGCCTAGAGCCTGCTTCAGATTCTGTGTCTCCCTCTCTCTCTGCCCCTCCTCCACTTGCACTCTGTCTCTCTCTTAAAGATAAATAAACATTAAAAATTTTTTTAATTAAAAAAATTCAAAACCCTGGAATTAAACATAAAGAATACGTCATGGATTTGCATGCCTTCCTTGCATTGGGGGCATGTTAATCTGGATTGTTTCACATTTAATATATGTGTTTCTAAAGTGAACAAGAGGTATATTTATATAACCCTTTGTTATTACTTCTGTCTTCATATTTTTTTAAGTGACTACTGTATGAAAATCTGATTGTTCAATTTGTATTCCAGACAGTGGAGTCCATGGATAAATTCTATGAATCTCTCAAGCATTTAAAATTGTGTTCTCAGAGCACCTGGGTGGTTCAGTTGGTTAAGTGTCCGACTTCAGCTCAGATCATGATCTCTTGGTCCACTGAGTTCAAGGCCCACATCTGGCTCTGTGCTGACAGCTCAGAGCCTGGAGCCAGCTTCAGATTCTGTGTCTCCCTCTCTCTGTGCTCTTCCCCCACTCATGCTCTGTCTCTCTCTCAAAAATAAATAAAAACATTAAAAATTTTTTTAAAAAATTGTGTTCTCATTTTTATGGCAAGCTAAACAAGTTAACAAAATTATTTTTGGATCATGAGTATGGACATCTTGTAAAGGAGTACTGCCACAGCATTGCAGTGCCTGAATTTGTATTCGTGTTTATTTTTTATATTTTTAAAAAAGTTTATTTATTTACTTTGAGAGACAGAGAGCATAAGCAGGAGAGGGGCAAAGAGAGAGGGGGAGAGAGAGAATCCGAAGCAGGTTCCATGCAGAGCCTGACGTGGGGCTCGAGCTTACAAACCGTGAGATCATGACCTGAGCCAAAACCAAGAGTCAGATGCTTAACAGATTGAGCCACCCAAGCTCCCCTGTATTTGAGTTTATGATTGCACTGGCAAAAAGCTGTACTGTTTTAATTGTTTTGGACAAATAAGAAAATAACAGCAGTGAATTTAATGCATTAGTGCCAAAGAAGGCCAAATGACCCTCACTAAATGAACATTTCACAATAGTGGAAATCGACAATATTGAAAGTGAATTAAGTCATGGCATCATGAGGCAAAGGACAATTAGAATATGTCTAATTCAGTAGAACCAGGTCATACCATCTTCATGTTGAAAGTGGCAGAATAATGTCATTCTTATCAGTATTTAGTTTCAGAAACTGCGTTTTACCTTCTAAACCTTCATTTGAAATTTACGTATAAGTTTTTTTTAATATTTAACTGGTAAATTTCATTTTCTTTCTTCCTGCCTGCCTTTTCTCCTCCTCCTCCTCCTTTGTTATATATGGTTTGAAAGCTGCAAGTGTTTAGATAATAGAATAATATAATTTAAGTCCAAATAGGAAGTTGAGGGGGTTGTTCTGGCTACCACCTGTTACTTAGTTTTGCAAAGCCTTGACCAGGGAAACATTAAGTAGGACTAAGGATAGAAACATAAGTTTTGTGGTTTAGAATAGAGGACATTTATTTGGCATGTTTTTATAAATAGTTTCACAACTGAATATAACAGCAAAACAAATTGTGTTTTATGTCTATTTATCTTATTAAGTCTGTGCTCTCCATATTTTTCTATTTCTCCTTAAAGGATGAAGATCTACAAGAGATGGAGGATTTAGCCCAAAAAATGGAGACACAGTTTGGCCAGTTTTTTGATCACGTGATTGTGAATGACAACTTGCAAGATGCATGTGCCCAGTTGTTGTCTGCAGTTCAGAAGGCTCAGGAGGAGCCTCAGTGGGTACCAGCAACATGGGTTTCCTCTGATACTGAGTCTTAACAAGGCCTCCTGCTTATTGCTGAAGTTTTAACAATATTCATCTGTTACAGAGCTCTGGACTAACAGCTGCAATCTACAACAGCAGGATTTGCTCCATTATAACTGTGCAAATTTAAAAGTGGCGCAGTTCATGAATTAGTCTTATTTGAAAAAAAATTTGCATTGTATGTATGTAGAGTTACCTCCTTGGCTTTCAGGGAAAAAAATGTTTTCCTTAACCTCATATGCAGCAATGTTAGGAGTACAAACAATGTTAAGCCAGCAAGTATGAGAACCTTTCTTGGATTTCATATGATTTTTGTACAACTCAGATAAAAGAGTCTCCCTAAATAAAATAAGTAGTGTTTAATTTCAGAAACTGGATTTTGCCTCATGAAACTTCTGTTTTATGACCATGGCTTTTACCTGACTTAGCAAGAAAGCAGGGTTAATGTACACATTTCACATCTAACATGAAAACTTATAGAAATGACACTGGCCTCATCATTTATACATCAGTCTACAAGGAAAAAAATTATTCTTCTGATCAGAGCTGTAACAATCATTAATTTGCCTAAAAGCCAATATCCACATTATGCCTAAACTAGGAAAGGGCAACTGACTTTAGTCCTAGAGACTCGTATCTGAGGAAACCACATGCTATTCCATGAAGTATTATTTTTCTTTCTTCCCTAGATCTTGAGACTTGCAGCACTTTTGCTGCCCCTGTATCTATCTTCTGCCTCATTCTCTAACATTCCCCATGCCCACGCCATCCTTCTACCCCTCCGATCTCTTTAACTATAAAAGAAACCAAGTGCATACTTCAAGATATTTGTAGTTCTTTTTTACTTAAAGTGATTATCTTTAAAAACCAACAACCAAAGGGAAAAAAACAAAGAAAAAAATTACCCCCCCAAAAAAACCCCAACCAAAGAAAATTAAGTCATTTTTAATGATACTTATGTGATCTCAGATTTGATCTTCTGTTTTTTCGAGAAAAAGTTTTCCTAAACTTGATTTACAGAGATGGAGGATTAAACAACTGGCAAAAATTTGAGAATTGCCTGTATCAACAGACAGACAGACAGACAGACACACATACATACCTGGAAAAAAATCTGATATTAGTCTGTATCAATACATAGCCACCCTGAAACACTGGGCTTGTCTGTGTGTACGTGTGTGTGGTGTCTCCAGCATCTTACGAAGGTGGTACAAGAGTTGTGTCTTTCCACAATGTCAGCTTTATTCACTCATAAAGCAGGATTTACACAATTTTAACAGGGGTAGAATTCCAAACTGAGTGACATTTCACTACCTGTTTAACTTGACTTCACATATGCGACACAAGATACAATGCAAAGTCACACAATAAACAAGATACAAGGGTAAGAAGTTAAGGAATCAAACGCCAAGTCAGTCAATGGATGACTAGTTGAGATGACAACTCAGTCCGGTCCAAGTCAGCTCTGGTTGCTACCTGCACATTATGTTCAAGCAGCGGAGTGGTCTCTATTATGTTAAGAGATCAGTCTTTAGCCCTTCCAGACTTCTGGTTCTAGTGATGATCAGTTCCTGGGTCTTCTAGGCAATCTTGGCCTTGCTGATTATCAGTTCTCGGTACCTATAGCGTGTTTTGGTTTTAGCGGTATTTATTCTCTGCTCACAGCCCTTGACTGCCTTCTTGATTCATTTCTTCACTGCTTGACAAAAGTGTTTCCATCAGGCTTACCACAGGGCTAACCGCGCCCCTCCCTAACTCTGACGCCTTGGTGGGCGGGGCTTGACACAACGAAGGCAGGCCCCCAGAACTGCGGCCTAACCTGACACCGCGAAGCCCCTGCCAGTCGCAGGTCTCAGAGGAACGGTCGCGGGAGCCAGGCTCCGGCCGCCGGCGGTTGCGTCGAGAGAGCCCAGCGGGGAGAGCGCCATGAGGACGGACTCGGGGCTTCGCCTGGAGGCCGACCCGGTGAGCGGCGCTTCAGCCACGGAAGTCGCGGAGGTGGAGGGTGCTGTCCTAACGCCTCAGCTGGCCCTGGGGCGGGGCCATGCCTAGGGCTGGGGATCGCAAAGGGAGAGCCCTGCCAGTGAAGTGTGCGCGTCCACCCATTTATTTGGTGCTCACAGGATTAGACTGGAGTGGGCGATAGAAGTTCGTCCCGACACCGGGACCCGAACTCCTGGAGCCAGGGGAGAAGCGGGGCGTGAAGTTTCCGGGGGCCTGAGTGCCCATGTTGCTATGACAACGCCTCTCTTCTTTACCTTCCTGGCTCTTCTTTGCTTGCGTGTCCCGGACTGCCAGCGAGGTCTCTCCTGCGGATTCCTTCCAGGGGGCATTATCCGCCTAGGAAAGAGATCGCAGTTTCCTAGCGGAGAATTAATCATGGTCTTTTTCCACCTCCCTCGAACAAATCACTGCAACCACTTGGGAAACCGTGGGTGGAACAGTGATTGCTATCCCACGCCCGCTGGAGTCTCTTTCCTTGGCACGTCAGCCCCTCCTTCCCCCCCACTCCGACGTCCCCTTTTCCGAGGCTATATTGAAAAGGCCCGACCAGCTCCCCGCGCTTATCCTCGCCCCCACCTTGCAGAGAGAGAAGGGGCTGAGCGCCACAGCCGCCAGTGCCGCGCAGTCCAATGACGCACGGCGCCTGCGCGTGGCCGGCCCGGGCGGGAGCTAGCAGGGAGCGGGTGTGAGCTCTGTGCACCTGGAGGCTGAGCGCCGCGGGCAAGCAGGATTTTAGACGGAATGGGAAAGAAGCAGGTGGTAAGCGAGCCTTAGAAATGTTTGATTTCTTAGGATTTTGTGTTCAGTTGACCCGTCCTGCTTTTAAGGGGCTTAAAAGTTGGCCTTGTGTATGGGTGACCACATCATTTTTGCGGGACTTTTGAAACAAGGAGCGTGTGAACTGAATCCTTGGACAGAACGCGATCCATAGCATCTTTACAATAGCTCTTTCTTAGGACTATCGTTTTCTTCCAGTTGTAATTTTAACTATCAAGTAGTATTAAGACAGCCTGCTTTGTCCTAATTTCGTAGCATTTGTAGTAATACACTGAACGAATGGATTGCTAAATGGGACGACCGTAGAACAAACTCAAAGAGTGTCTAAAATGTAACCCTTTTGAATCAATGCTCTCTGCAAGCAGCGTGAGACAGTTGGAACATTAAATTGATTTCGAGGTATTTCTGTTACTATTTTATTTTGAAAGATCGGAGAATGATTCTCATCTCTAATCTCTCTGAACTGCAAACACTTTCTCTTATTCAAGTAAAGTGGCATTTATAAGGGGTGTGCGTGTGTGTGTTTAATTCTCTCTGGCCTAAAATGCATTTATCATGCTGTATTCAGAGTGATTTCTTTAAAAAAGTATGTTATTCTGTAGCATACAACCTCCACTGGCTTCTCATTTAATTAAAACAAAATCTAGACACCTTCCTTTTGTCTTCAAGACCCTAATTGCGGTGCCTAGGTGGGTCAGTTGGTTAGCCTCGGGACCCTTGACTTGGGCTCAGGTCATGATCTTACTGTTGGTGGGATCAAGCCCGGTGTTGGTTCTGTGCTGAGAGTGGGGAGCTTGCTTGGAATTCTCTCTCTCCCTCTCCCTCTGCCCTGACCCCATTCTGGTGTTCTCTCTCTCTCTCTCTCTCTCTCTCTCTCTCTCTCTCTCTCTCATAAATAAACTTAAAAAAAAAAAAGAGACCTAATTAATTAATCTGGCTCCTGCCTAGCCTTTGTAACTGTACTGCAGCCTTACTGGCCTTTTATCTAAAACACTGTAATCTCTCCTAAACGCCATTGTGTTTGCTTCTCTTTGGCTCCTTTCTTACTCAGGTCTCAGCTCAAATATCTCAGAGAGACTTTCCTTGACTAAAGTAGCACTCCACCCACATCCTCCCTCATGTGTGTGTGTGTGTGTGTATGTGTGTGTGTGTGTGTGTGTGTGTGTGTGTGTAATGTCATACTTAACTACTAGAAAGAAAGTTCCATAAAAGCAGGGATTTCTCTGTTTTGTTCATTAATGTATTTGTAGTCCTTAGAACACAGCCTGGCGTGTGGTAGAAAGGAGTGTAGGAAGAAAGGAATTTTATATGAAATTTAGAAATTGGTAGAACAAATTTAGAATTGTCTATCTGATTCTCAGTAGTACTTCTTGGGTTTCATTTGATGAACAGGGTTATCAAAATATTTGAAGTACATGAAGATGTTCTGAGGCTTTTACTTACAAGCAGTTTTCTTCTTCTTCTCTCCATAGCGTCCTCCACGAGCCCTTCCACCTGTGCCAAGGTAAAAATATGTTACAGTAATTTTATTATTGAGTTTTAAAAATGTAAAGTGAATAAAGTGAAAAAATTGACTAGTACCATTGCAAAATTACAATCATTCAGAGAAGCCTTCTTGAAATTTTTAGAAAAAGGCTTCCTAAAAGTTTAAAGGTAAAAAAGTCCTTGAATCATTAGGATTACAATTAAATGTTCTGTTTCAAAGCCTGAATGTCAACATGGTAGGTTAATGGATCCATTCTGAATGTTTTAATGTCTTGTTTATCAGACTTTTGATCCTCTTTGGTTTTCTAGAATAGTTTCCTTAGAGTTTAAGCTGATTTTAATCAGTGACAAAATAAGAATTCCTAATCTGTTTAATCCACTTTATTAATAGACAGTAGGGAATATGTATATGTAAGTTCAGAAAATATTGGGGTTATTTTGTTAGCAGTTTTGTTAGCTTTTTTACTTATAAAAATACGCTAGTTTATAAACTAGCTGGCTGTGTGAAAGCTTATTTTAAATTTATAATGACTTAAGTCAGTTTTCAGTCTGACAGTATAATAAGATTTCTAATTAATAGTTTCTTCTTTTTGTCTTTGTCCTAATTAAATTTGGTCGGTGTCATGTAAAGTGCTATTCAAGGTGAGTTAGTTCATCCTTAATGTAAAACTTTTAAAACTTGGAGTTCAAAAGTTAATTTGATTCCTTAATGTTTTTCTTAAAGTTGAATCTGAATGGTGTAATTTATAATATCGCAATATCCTTTTATCCTTTTAGCAAAATATCCTCCTGACTGCTATTTTTTTAAATGATGGTTGATATATAGCACTAGTTATATGAGTGATACTCTACCTTACAAATATAAAAGCACTCATTTCTGAATGGAGTCACCCAGAACATAACCATTGACTAGTTTATAGTTTTGTTGTAGGGACTACACTGTCTTTTGTGTCATTTAATCAAGAAAGGCTTGGCTATGCTATACCAACCTCAAAATCTCTGACTTAATGTCATATAAGTTTATTTCTGGTTAATGCTAAGTACACTGTGGCAACAATGTAGTTGCCTTTCACCACTCTTAGCTATGACGTGGTGATCCAGGCTACTTCTGTTCTGTGGCTCTGCCATCATAACATGCTTAAGCAAAGGCAGCGAAAGCTGGAGAGTTACTTACTGGCTCTTTCAGTGTTTTGGCACATCAATTTTGCTCACAGTATATTGGCTCAAACCAGTTACAGGGCACACCTAGGTACAAGGGGGCTGGGAAATGTAAGGGATCAGATGAATATTTTGTGAGCCTACTTTTCTAGTATTAGAAATGTCACTATTTCTTTCTTTCCTTTTTTTTTTTAAGGTCACTGTTTCTAATATTACTGAGCAACAGTGAGCTACTGGCATTACACTATACGCTTTCTTTGATTTTGTCAATTTCTTGTCTCTTCCTTCAATGTGTAGAAGTTGGCTGGACCCAGGGAAGAGAGGGAAAGGTCTTCCCTACTAAAAGTTCCTTTTGACTGCTCTCTGCATTGAAATTTAGGCAGTCTTTTCTGTTTTTTTGTGTATGTGTATTTTATAGGTGATATTCCCCTTAGTCGTCCTAAGAAAAAGAAGCCCAGAACAAAAAGCACACTAGGTAAGAGGTTGTTCTTTTTTTGTGGGGTCACAAGTCTTTCCAGGACCTCAGACATGACAAACATCACAGATGAGGTAGAGGCAAAGCCCCAGCAGTCCCAAGTCACTGCTGTGTTGAGGATAGAATCAATGTCAGTTTAAAGCAGTGGAATTCCTGGTGGTATTGAGGAACAAGGCAGTGGGCAGCCTGAAGAGTGTCTAGAAGCATTTGTGGAATAAACCATAGTGCTACTTAAACTCTTACTTCTACAGCATTCTTGGACTCTTCGAGGTCCTTTATCCATAGATAACATTAATTGTCTTAAGCTGTGATTGATTTCAGACCCTTGAAGAGGATACTGGATTTAGAGACACAAGGTCCTTGGGTCCCTCATTTCAGTCAGAATCTCTTCATTAGAGCAAGAGTCTGAAGGCAGGGACATATTATCCATGTATTAGAGGTTCTATAATAAGCTAGTTTTGTGAACTTTTTGTCTTAGTTATCCACTAATACTCCTGGGTGTTCTGTCAGTCCCTTAAACTCAGCATGTTCAGAATTCATTATTACCTTCAACCATAACCAATTTTTACCTCTCACAAATTTCTGTTAATGGAATCCCTCACTCTCCCAGTCACCCTGGGCTAGAAACCTCAGTCAGCTCTAACTGGTCTCTCCACCCTACTTGCTGCCTCTTACAAATCTTAAGATGTGAAAATATCTGGATTTATATGTAGAGACATAGTAAAAAACAAAAAAACTTCTGAGTATTGATTTGATATACCAACCACTGAATTTATTATAATTTATAATGTGATATAAGTGTGGGTTAAGACCCATTCTTATAGTTAAAGGGAAAGGCTTAACAAAGGACAGTTAATCATCATTTAGAAACCATTCCAGTTCCTTTTTTTTTTCATCTTTTTAAGACTCAGTGACCTTTGCTCAAATTATCCTGTTGTTTCCCGCTCCCTTTTCTGCAGGTAGTGCTTCTTCGGAAGGCCTTGTTGAGGCTCCTGTTCACAAGCCATCTGAGGGCAGTGAGCCACCAGCTAAAGAACCCACAGTGCATCCAGAAGAAGCTCCTGTTCAAAGGAGACAGAGGAAGACGAGGCTACCTCTTGGTATGTGAAGAGACCAAGATTAGGTTGTGAGACTAGTTGTGATATTGGGGGTATGATTTACAACTTCTCTGTTCCCATTTTTCCTCACTCATATCCCTTTGCTTTTTTCTTTCTTAAAATTTTTTACATTGGAGTAACTCTAATAGTTTACGTCAAGAACACTTTAGAGAGTCTCTTTTGTCATATGTCTGTATATTATGAGGGAAGGAATACAAATTCAGGATTAAAACAAATTTCAGATCTTGGTGTGTATCAGAATTTAGTATGTGATAAAATGGACATTTAAGGTCAGTGGGAAAAGGATAGATTCAGTATTAGCAATAATACAATGAAAGAACAGTCATCATTTATTGAGTCCCAGGCGCTATTCACAAGGTAAACAAAATGCTGTCATATTGGCAATGGTTTTTTTCAGATTATAAAATTCGAAAGTGTTAGATAAAAATGTGTTGATGAGAAAGGGGCACACTCATATATTGCTGATAAGAGCATAAATTGGTATAGCCTGTCTGAACTGCTAGAAATAGAAATAAATACACTAGCCACAATAATTAAAGGATGATAATTGCAACATTATTTATAGGAGTAAAACTGGTAATAAGCATAGCTAACAAAGTGATACTGGCTAAATAAATCATGTTTCATCCACTTAATAGAAACCAAACACCCATTAAAAGATTGTTAAGGTGAAATAGTGATATGGAAAACCATCAGTAATGTACTGTGGAGTCATCATCCATACATACTATAGTATGTATCAAAGGATCCTATTTTTGTAAAATGTTGTATTAATTTCCCAGGGCTGCCATAATAAATTATCATAAACAGAGTAGCTTAAACCAACAGAAATTTATTTTCCAACAGTTCTGGAGGATAGAAGTCCAAAATCAAGGTGTCTGCAGGGACATACTCCCTCTGAAGGCTCTAGGAGAGAATCCATCCTTGCCTCCTCTAGCTTCTGGTGGTTATTGGCAATCCTTGATGTTCTTTGGCTTGTGGCCATAAAACTCCGTTTTGTACACCCGCCGTCACATTTTTCCATATTTTCTGATAGAAGGATTTCAGTCATTGGATTTCAGGCCCATCCTAATCCAGCATGATCTCATCTTAACTTGATTATAATTGCAAATACCCTATTTCCAAATAGAGTCTTATTCACCGTTACTGGGGGTTAGGACTTGAACATATCTTTTGCGGGGGGACACAATTCAACCCAGAACACATGTATATGCATGCATCTATATAGTAAAAACAGTGGAAAGATATAGCAAAGGTAGGTTTTTTGGAAGAAGGAATTAGGATGATCTTTATTATCTTCCTTTCTTCACTTATATTTTACTAATTTTTCAAATATTGAGCATTATGACTTTATAGTAATTAGAAGAAAGACAATGGGTTTTGTTAGAGTAAAACAAAGTGAAGGAATGAGGATTGGGAGATTAGCTCTTTCATACTAACATTGGCCCCTGATGAATAATTTATTACAAAATAGTTACCCTGATCAATTACTTATTCTCTTAGAAAATAGTAGGTCCTGATTGGATGGAAGAATTACTGGAGGAGAGGGCAGGAACTGGAAGAGTTCATAGAATGAAGCACAGTTTTTAGAGGCAAGTTGAAGTAGGATCTGCAGTGCCTGGGGACAGTGAGTATTTATGAGGAGAAGGAGAGGGCAGAAGAAGGAAAAAGAACAGAAATGGTGCTCAGACAGTTTTATGATTTATTTCATTACTAGCAATAAATATAGTTGAATTAAAGCTACCACCTTAGTTAATTTAGTTAGGGTACAAATTTGAAAATCAAGATGGATACCAGTACCTAGTTTTACAATTTATGAAAAATGTATTTACAGAAATGACCATTTTTATTTTTATTTATTTATTTATTATTTTTAATTTTAGATAGAAAGAGAGTGCAAGTGGGGGAGAGGGGTCGAGGGAGACAGAGAGAGTCTTAAGCAGGTGTGGGGCTCAATCCCATGAACCTGGGATCATGACCTGAGCCAAAATCAAGAGTTGAATGCTCACCTAACTAAGCCACCCAGGTGCACCTGACTTGACCATTTTTAGAAAGTTCAGGACCCAACAAAGTTCTGGGCAAAAAGCACCTGTCACTGACATTCCAGAATGTACCTATCTGTGCAGGTCCAGCTTTCTAAATTTCTGGGTATTTAATTTTGTTTTATTTTTGTTTTGTTTCATTCTGATGACTACGGTACCCTCTATTTCTATTGTATTTCCAGTTTGGGCTGTAACTGTTTTATTAAAATAGAATTCTAGGGGTTTTGAGGACATTCCAGGAAGCCATTGCCAGTATTTTCAGATTGGAAGAATAGCTAGCTGATGAGAAGATGCCATTGACTTACTTAAACTTAATATCTGTGCCCAGGAAAGAGTTAACATAGCAGGCCTGAAACTGCTCTCATTAGAAAGGCCTACTTGCATCTTCTTCAGTTTCTTTCATATGCTTTCTATAGTTTTCAGCATATAGATCTTTTACCTCTTTGGTTACATTTATTACTAGGTATTGTATAGTTTTTATGTAATTTTAAATGGTATCTCTTTCTGATATCTCTTTCTGTTGCTTCATTATTGGTTTATAAAAATGTGACTGATTTCTGTTCATTGATTTTATATCCTGCGACTTTGCTGAATTCCTGTATCAATTCTAGCAGCGTTTTGGTGGAGCCTTTGGGTTTTCCATGTAGAATAATATTATCTGTGAAGAGTGAAAGATTGACTTCTTCTTTGCCAGTTTGGATGCCTTTTATTTTGTTTTATTGTCTGATTGCTGAGGCTAGCACTGCCAGTACTATGTTGAACAACAGTGGTGAGAGTGGACATTCCTCTCATGTTCCTGATGTCAGGGGATCCTGATAGATCCATTTGAATAAAACCAAATTCCTGATGAGATGTCCTGTCCTCAGTTTTTTCCCATCGAAAATGATACTAACCATGGAGGCTAAGTGTCCATCATCTGATGAATGGATAAAGAAGATGTGGTATATATATTCTACAATGGAATATCACTCAGCAATGAAAAAGAATGAAATCTTGCCATTTGCAACAACATGGATGGAACTAGAGTGTATTATGCTAAGTGAAATAAGTCACTCAGAGAAAGACAGATATTGTATGATTTCACTGATAAGTGAAATTTGAGAAACTTAACAGATAATCATAGGGGAAGGGAAGGAAAATTAAGATAAAAATAGAGAGGGAGGGAAACCATAAGAAACTCTTAAATACAGAGAAGAAATTGAGGATTAATGGGGATGGGGAAAATGGGTGATGGGCATTAAGGAGGGCACTTGTTGGGATGAGCACTGGTGTTATATGTAAGTGGTGAATCACTGGAATCCACTCCTGAAGCCAAGACTACACTGTATGTTAAATAACTTGAGAATAATTAAAAAAAAAAAAAAAGAAAGAAAGGCCACTTGCAAGGTTGCCTCTGGAACGTGGCTGATAAGCAGTTCCCTACACTGAAATAAAACTTTTCCTAAATTTTAAGGGTGGTTTGCTATGCATTTGTGGACACAATATGATTTATGCTGAACACCTGCTTTCCTTCTGGGAATCTGGAATTTTGGTATGTGCTAGGCAGGGGGTGCCTGTGTGAGCCAATAAAAGCCTTGGGTGCTGAGTTTAAATGAACTTCCCTGGTAGAGAAAGTGTCATACATGTCATAGCTTGTTGCTGGACAACAAGCTATGACATGTATCCTGTGCATCCTGTGTGACTCCATTGAGTCCATCCTGTCAAGTGACTCTTGACAGTTTATAACTGGTTTCCTCTGGACTTTACTCCATGTGCCATTTCCTTTTGCTGATTTTGCTTTATGTCATTTCATTGTGATAAATTGTAACTGTGAGTGTAAGGACTGGTGAGTGTAATGACTTCTGAGTCCTGTGGGTCCGTAGGGTGAATATCTGACCCGTAGGTAATCTTGGGGCTCTCCCAACCCTCTGGGTGTTGGATTATTTAATTTTTCACATATATTTGGCATTGCAATTTCTATTGTTTTGCTGAATGTTTAGAGGTATAAAATTATAAAAATTAAAAATTAGTAAAATGATGAAAAAATTAGAATTTTTAAAGTTCTCTTGTCTTATAAGTTTTATACATTACTTTTCTTTCTACATTATAGTAACTTGAAAATTTAATCTACTTTTCTTTTCAGAATTGGAGACTTCCTTCACCCAAAAGAAGGCATCCAATTCATCTTTATTACGAAATGAAAATGGCATTCATATGGAGCCAACTGAGGAGGCGGTTATTCAGAAACCTCGAAGGAAGACAAAGTAAGAATTTATTTGTCTTCGAAATATTCTTCACAGACACTGTGCTACTTAATTCAGAGCTCTCAAATGGTAGTTTTGGATTAAACCATATTAAATACGATAAGTAGGATTATAAAAATATCAGTTAAACCAACCTAATGATAAATTTGAAAAGAGTAAACAACTGAAAATGTAAAATACTATACTTAAATTGAAAACTTTAGGAGCTATGTCTAAAAAAGATGAAAATCAATAGAAGATATTAGATGAATAGCAAAAGTTAGATACTAAAGATACTGAAAATTGAAGGTAATATTAATAAAGTAGGCTATTGTGATATATTTTCTCCTGTTAGTAGAATTCAAATTGTGATTATTTCAGCAATAAATAAAAATGTGTATTTTAGCATAGAAAATTAAGTCTTGGATAAAATAGAATGGCATACTTTAAAGAAATTATATAATACTATTGTTTGTATTTGGAAATTACCCAAAAAAATAGTGATCAATATTTATCTAGAATCCTATCATTTTAAGTTTGGAAAGAACCATACAAATCTAGTTCAGTCACTTCATTTTCCAGATGAGAAAACTGAGGCCCACAGAAACATACGTGACTTACTGCACATAACAGTTTATAATAGATCCATTTGAATAAAACCAAATTTCTTGACTCCCAAGTCCAGAACTCTTTTACAGGTACCTCCTTATGTGTGTCTGTAAAAATACAATAATAATCCATTTTTCTTACATTCTTCCTGATAATAGGAAAACCCAGCCAGCAGAATTACAGTATGCCAATGAACTAGGAGTAGAAGATGAAGACATAATTACTGATGAGCAAAGTAGTCCAGAACAACAGTCTATATTCACTGCACCCACTGGCATTAGCCAGCCTGTAGGCAAAGTGTTTGTGGAAAAAAGCCGTAAGTAGTTCCTTGTTTTGGAATATGAGCTTTAGGAATTATATTTCTGGAGATCTGAATTAAGAAAATAAAAATATAAACAAAAATTTATACACAAAGCTAATCATCATACTGTTATTCTTAAAAATGAAAAACTGTAAACAATATAAATATAAAATAGAAGGGATATGATTTCAGTCATATTCTATATGATTATATAGATTATGGTGTATCTATATAATAAAATCCATACCATTAAAAATAACATTTATGGAGAATTTTTCATTTTATGGAAAGATTTAAATTTTTTTAATGTTTTTATTTATTTTTGAGAGTGAGAGAGAGAGGGGGAGAGAGTGAGTAGGGGAGCGGCAGAGAGAGAGGGAGACACAATCTGAAATAGGCTCCAGGCTCTGAGCTGTCAGCACAGAGCCCAACATTGGACACAAACTTGTGAACCGCGAGATCATGGCCTGAGCTGAAGTCAGATGCTTAACCGACTGAGCCACCCAGGTGCCCCCATTTCATGGAAAGACTTAATGAAAAAGAAACACAAAGACACATATGTAATTTGATCTCAACTGTAGAAAAATGTATGGGACAAAAGACTAGAAGGAAATATGCCAAAATATTAATGTTGGTTGTTTCTGTGTTATGGGATTGTGGGTAACTTAGAAAATCTCCCACCCACCTTCACCCATTTCTTTATTCTTTGTTGTACTCTACCAGTTTTCTATAATTGGTGGTGGTGTTGGTGGTAGGGCAGGTAATGATATAAATTTTATAATTACAGATAAATGAGAGAAAATACATGATGGCATTACCATTTAAATAAGAAATACAATGTTGTAGCTCTGTATTCTTTCTGACATTGATTATAAGATTCCATTTGCAGTGTTTAAGAAAAACATATGGAAAGCATGATCATGACCATACATACCCCATGGATATACAATGAATATGCTGCATGAAGAACGCAAATGAAAAGGAAACATTAGTCCTAAAATTTACAATTTAGATTTTATGTAAATTATTTTAGAATTTGCATTCTGTAAGATCCCATCTGAGGTATCTTGGAGTTCTTGGCCAATGAGAAACTTGTGATCCCGAGAGGCTGACTTAGCCAGGGTCTCACAGTAGGTTAGTGCAGAACTGGGACTTGAACTGAGGTTGCATGACTTCTAGTCAAGTGCTTTTACTAGTATACTGTGTTGCTGTTTAACCTACTTCTGTTTTTAAGCAATAGCACTCAATCCTCATTTTTAAACAATATCTGTTTTTTATAGTCTATTTTTTAAGCAATGTCACTGAATTCTCATTTTTATTCTTGTTTCCCTTAGCACAGAAACTTCCCTACTAGAGTAACTGACCATAAAAGACCCTAGTTGCCTGCCCGGAAGTTGTCTTTTCTTAGGGAAAAGTAGGTGTTGCACCTCTTTCATCCTCCCAAATACTTGACAGCCAGATTTGGCAAAGATAATTGAAATGGAAACTTTCCCCCGCTTCCTGAGGTCCGTTTGTGGTTGGTAGAGCTACAAGAAGGAGGCTTGTCAATAATAAAAGGATTAGTAAGGCTCTTGTGGATACTTATCACAGGAATCTTCTGTTTATAAAACAACTCTTTTCCTCTCTGACATCACAGAATGCCATGCTATACACACTGGCATTTTTCCTAAGAAATTTGAAGTGTTTTCAAACATTGACTTAGTTTTATAGCGTTGGCATTTAAACTTTAATAAACTTCTAGGGGCACCTGGGTGGCTCAGTCGGTTAAGCATCTGACTTCCGCTCAGCTCGTGATCTCACAGTTTGTGAATTCAAGCCCCACATCAGGCTCTGTGCTGACAGCTTGGAGCCTGGAGCCTGCTTCAGATTCTGTGTCTCCCTCTCTGTCTCTGCCCCTCCCCGCCTCGTGCTCTGTCTCTCTTTCTCTCTCAAAAATAAATAAACATTAAAAAATTTTTTAAGTTTAATAAACTTCTAACATCTCAAAATTAGAATATTTTGGATTATGTCATGTTAAAGGTTTCTAGACTTTGTTCTGGGTGGGAAGTTCATTATTTCATTAAATATAATTGATTACCCAAACTGTTACCTTAACATCTATTTTGGGATGAGAAGGAAGTATATGGACTTTGCTTATTTTCCCTAAAGATAAAAAAAAAATAGTATATTTAAGCAAACAAAAGAAAAGAGACTTCTGAAATAGGGACTGGATCAGGGAGAGTTTTTAGATAGACAAACCGCAAAATCTCAGTCTCAGGATTCTTATGGTGTGAAATAATGTAAACAGACTGCCAGGGTTCTCTGTTACTAGTTGTTAATAAGTGTGTGATGTATCCTTAGGGAGATTCCAGGCTGCTGATCGTTCAGAGTTGATAAAGACCACAGAAAATATAGAGGTAGCAATGGACATGAAGCTTTCCTGGACGACCAGAGATGTTGCACTCTCCGTACACCGGGCTTTCAGGTGGCTGCTTTTGTTGGACTTTTCTTAAAACAGATGTTCCAGGGGCACCTGGGTGGCTCCGTGGGTTAAGCGCCACACTTCAGTTTAGGTCATGATCTCACACCTTGTGAGTCCGAGTCCTGCGTCGGGCTCTGTGCTGACAGCTCAGAGCCTGGAGCCTGCTTTGGATTCTGTGTCTCTCTCTCTCTCTGCCCCTCCCCCACTCACACTCTCTCTCTCCTTCAAGAATAAATAAAAATTAAAAGAATTTTTTTTAAAACAGATGTTCCATAATTTTTTAAATAAGTGTTGATTGTTCTATACTCTGAACAAAATTGACAAAATAGTAAATAGGTATATTTTTTAAAAACATTTAATTGGAATTAAATCATCTGCCTATCAGTATGATAAAAAGAAAAAGCTTGGTTTTAGTGTTTTGAAATGTTGGGTTTTATTCTTACATGTGAAAAGATTTTAAAAATATTTTAGCTTTTCACTTTGGTAATGCGTGCATAGTAATTGAACCCTTTTCCATTCAGGATGATTGGTCTCTTTTCCCATGGCTTCTTGGCTGGCTGTGCTGTATGGAATATTGTTTTCATATATGTTCTAGCAGGAGATCAGCTTTCTAACCTCTCAAACCTTCTGCAACAGTACAAGACCTTAGCATATCCATTCCAGAGTCTTCTCTACTTGCTTTTGGCTCTAAGTACAGTTTCAACTTTTGACAGGTAAGATTATTGTGACTGCATATCCCTCCAACTTTTCTTTAGGTGGAACTGTTGAGCAAACTATGTCTCTGTCTATGACAGTTTTCAAAAAAGAATTATAGGATATTAATATTATTTTGACTTTTTTTAAAAGCCAGTCTATTTGTTTTTTGGGGGAGGAATACTCTCAAAAAAAGCACCTCCCAAATCTAAACCTATTCCAGCATCAACTCTAAATCTGAAATTTCTTCCAAATAAAATCATTGCAAACAGTTCCAAATATCATCTTCCAAATCATCCGAATCAGGTATAGGTGAGATTCTGGGTATTGTATGAATTTTCTAGATTTGCTGTAACAAAGTATAGTTGATCCTTGAAAATCTCAGGGGTTGGGTGTGCTGATCCCTTGCAAGTCAAAAACTAATATATAACTTTTGACTCCCTCAGAGAACTTAACTAATAACCTACTGTTGACCAGAACGCTTACCAATAACATAAATAGTCGATTACCACATATTTTGTATGTTATACTGTACTCTTCTAAAAAAGTAATCCAGAAAAAACAAAGATTATTAGGAAAATCATAAGGAAGAGAAAATACATTTATAGTACTGCACTATATTTATTGAAAATAATCTGCTTGTAATTGGACCTATGCAGTTCAAACCTGTGTTATTCAAGGGTCAACTGTACTACAAACTGGGTGGCTTAAAGCAACAGCAATGTATTCTCTTTCAGTTCTGGAGGCTAGAATTCTGAAATCAAGGTGTCAGCCATGTTGGTTCCTTTCTGGAGGGCTGGATAGAGAGTCTCTTCCACGTCTTTCCTTAGCTTCCAGTGGTTGCTGGCAATCCTGGGAGTTCCTTGGCTTGTATATGCTTCACTCCAACCTCTGCCTTTTTTGTCACGTGGTGGTCTTCCCTTCTAGCCTTCTAAGGACACCAGTGGTATTGAATTAGGGCCCATTATAATGACCTCATCTTAACTTGATTACCTCTGTAAAGACCCTATTTCCAAATAAGGTCATGTTCACAGGTAAGGGGGGAGGGGGCTAGAAGTTCAACATGTCTTTGAGAACACAATTCAACCCATTCAACTTAAAGCCTAATGATATGAGTAATACAAAGAGGTAGAATCTAATGAAATTTTGCAGTTTGTGTTTAATTTGGTAAGAATGTCTTAACTCTAAAGGAATATTGACTAAATATTAATCTAGTTAAATGTTTTATGTGGCTTTTATAAATAAGATATTCTTTCATGTGTGTTTAGTATAAACTGTAGCCACTTACAGCTTAATAATAGACAATGTATGTGGTAGCATTAGAATAGAGAAGGAAAAAATCGAGAGTCAAGAGAGTACAGTTTTGTGAGAAGTTTATGAATGCACTGTGACAGGTAGCTTTTGTATTTTCTAGGATCGACTTTGCTAAAACATCAGTAGCAATCCGAAATTTCCTTGCCCTGGATCCTACAGCTTTAGCATCTTTCTGTGAGTAAAATGTTTAATTTGATAATTGTGTAATACTTCAATTACACTGTAATTTTGAACCAGGAAAAGTTTCATTTTACTTTTAGAAAGATTTTATGTTATTGCTACTTATAATCATTACTTATAAATGGCCAGTGGAATTTGCAATTAAAAAAAACACAATAGGCATAATTTTGGTAGCATTGTTTTCCAGTACAGGTTGATCTAGATAACTTTTAAAAGTTTAATTTGTTCTGCAGGTACCAAATGTTTTTACTCGTAAGTGTAACAGGAGAAACTTAACAGAGGACCATGGGGGAGGGGAAGGGGGAAAAATAGATGGGGAGAGGGAGGGAGCAAACCATGAGAGACTCTTGAATACTGAGAACAAACTGAGGGCTGATGGGGGATGGGGAGAGGGGAAGGGGGTGATGGTCATGGAGGAGGGCACTTGTGGGAATGAGCACTGGGTGTTATATGGAAACCAACTTGACAATAAATTATAAAAGAAGAAAAAAGTTTAATTTGTCCTGTATTTTGTAATGTTTCAGTTTTGTATTTTCTACTTGACATTAAACAGATTCAGCTGGCATGGCATTTCAGTAACCAATACTACTTTATATCTTTTTGATAATTTGGGATACATTTTGTTCCAAGTTATGAGAATATTAATAAAACTAGTTTTTAGACCTTGAGTAAGTAATTTAATTTCTTAAAAGACCTTCAGGTTCTTGTAGTTTCTAATGATGAAATAATAAGCATCTCAAAATACCCTTCTGCATCTATATTCTTGAAAATTAAAATAAGGCTAGCTAGCCTATTGAAATCGATCAAATGAATTTCTTTTATGTCATCATTCCCCAAAGTATAGAGTTTTGACTTTACAGTAATCTATAAATTCAAAATAAACTGGGCTGTTAAAAATACATTAGTAATTTCATTTGTCTTTTTCTCAGTTTACTTTACTGCTCTTATATTATCTCTGAGTCAGCAAATGACAAGTGACAGAATCCACCTTTACATACCTTCTTCTGTTAATGGCAGCCTCTGGTAAGAACTCACAATAGCATTAGCAATTGTTGATGGTAAAATAACAGCAACAATGGGAGTACTGTTCTTATCATTCTACTCTCTTACATGTTTTCACTTATAAATAATAATGAAGGCCTTGTTTTTGTTCCCAAAATTATGGTAAGAAAATATCTATTACCTTGGTTAATGGATAACCATTGCTATTTAACTGCATTTTTAATGAAATGTACTCTTTTTTATAAACCTGTTTTAAATCTATTAAGTATGGTTTTAAGATCAGTCATACACCATGAACTGGAGAAGCCTTGTTGTACCTTTGCCCCCAATCAGGGGGCCTAATACCCCAGAGTAGTGATGGGAGTGGGTAGCTGGGACAGAGTCAAAAAACCAAGCGATGCTAGAAAGAGAGCAATCCAAGGAGAACCAACCTCACAGATCAGTGGCCAGTCATGAAGCTGACAGGTGAGTTGAGAGTCCAGTTCACTAAACTCAGAGGAGCAGTCTTTTTTGAGAAAGTAGCGAGGGGAATGGGTAGCACCACAGTAAATGGAAGGGAAACCTAGAAAATTTGTTTGGCGATAGAGTTCAGTAAACTTTGGACCTTTATTCTCATGGTGTGTGTGTGTGTGTGTGTGTGTGTGTGTGTGTGTCTTTGTCTTTATATATATATGGTATATTTTATAGGGAAATTATATATTATATATTTATTTCATGCTTGTTATTTCTCTACGTGAGGTCTGCTATTTTTTTTAAAGTTCATTAAAGAGATATATTTGGATATATGAACCTAAATGAAGATATTTCTAATGAGTATTTGTGTATCTTTAGGGCAGCAGGAGTTGAGGAACAGGTTCTCCAGCCATGGATTGTAGTGAATCTGGTGGTGGCCCTTCTGGTTGGACTATCATGGCTTTTTTTGTCTTACTGGCCAGGCATGGATCTTAGTGAAGGTATTAAAGAAGAAATAGTATAAGAATATCATGAAATCTTTGACTTTATAAATTTTCTTTTATTGAATATAGCTTATAATATTCTGATAACAAAGCTGTGTTTAAAATAAAATAATGTAAGAAGAGTGACAATAAAGTGGTGAAACAATGCCAGGAGAAGCAGAGAAAGTCTTAAGAGAGTTGGAGCCTCAGAGTACTTAGTGAAAGTCTTCTGTGGGCCGTGTGCATATTTATATTTAGGAAGTATTTCTTCTCTTGGAGCCCTTCAAGTATTTTATAGAGAGTCTTTGCTCTTCATTTCTCTCGGTCTCCTTCTGATCAAAGTATCTCTTAATTTGAAATAAATCATGCTTCTTTGTAGCTTTTATTAGACATATTCATTCTTACCTCCTCTACGTGGCACAAATTCTTAACCCTTCATTGTCTAATGAAGTGTATAGTAATCCTAGTTTTAGTGTGCCTGGTGGAAAATGAGCTTTACTAATCTATCATCCCCAGATTCTTTTTGGAACATCTGGAGAAGAGGAATCATATTAGCAAACTGATAACCCTTGAGCACACTGCTTTAGGAACTGCTTAGTATTTCTAGTGTAACTTGTGTTTCCTTAGCACACAGTTTCATCCTTGAATCTCTTTGATTTTTCTGGAATTTGGTTATTTATTCTTGATTGGTTAAATATCCTGAGCCTTTGTGATTTTATCAACTAATTACAACCTCAGAAGTCTAAGAATTGAGAATCTTCCCAACATTTCTATTTGTAAAAACTAAGACAAAAGATGTAACCTGATGTATTTTTATTCACAAATGTACCCTTTTGCATCATAATTCTCATGTTCCTTCACTGAATATTCTGTTGCTTTGTTCCTTTTGGGGTATTTGAAGTATTTTTAAAAGTTGTTTTAGGCTTTATGTATTTTGCTGTTTCCTATTTTCACTCAGCATAGCTTTTAGTCATTCAAGGAATTTTTCATCTAATATTTTTATTGGAGTACTTTATTTTATTAAATTCCTAAGGTCTTCTTTTTCTTTATTTCTTTGTATTTTGATAAATTACACACCTATATGCTAAGTAATAGTTTACATGTAGAAATGTCAACTAATAACATTTCCACACTATGAATGGGACTGAAGCTGGATCCAGCTGGCTTGTGCAGATTTCCAGGATCCTGCTCTCTTTTAGGGCCATGTGAGTCATATGACATTTTTATTTCTATCTGGATACAAAGTGTAAATATAAAGTGAGGATGAAAATAACTTGCTTATTTGGTTGTTATGGTGATTGAGTGGGATAACACATTTAAGATTAAGATAACTGGGCACACGCCTCGTGTCAGTTCCAAGGCCTTGCTCTTCATCTGTCCCTCCATTGTAGGTTATCATGGTCACTATAGAGTTAGAGCTTTTAGCTGTTTAATAATCCTTGGTTCTCTAAGTGACTTAAATTTTCTGGTAAGTGTTATTGTCTCCATTATATATGTTTTATTTTTCAGTGGCTTATAGTACATTTAAAATTTAAACATTTCAAAATGTACGATTTGTACATTTGTCATTTACTTGCCTTTTTTAAAAAAAAAGTTTATTTATTTATTTTGAGAGAGAGAGAGAGAGAGAGAGAGCAGCATGAGCAGGGGAGGGGCAGAGAGAGAAAGAGAGAATTCCAGGCAGGCTCTGTGCTGACAGTGTGGAGCCTGCTCAGAATTCTCTCTCTCTCTCTCTCTCTCTCTCTTTCTCTCTCTCAGAATAAATAAATAAACTTAAAAAAAGAGTCGGACGCTTAGCTGACTGAACCACTCATGTGCTCCTCACCTTTTAAATCAGATTTCATTATTAAGAATTCTTATTTGTACTTGAGGGCTTTCTATTATAGGTATTAAATATGTCAGTGTTTTGAGAATCTGTTTATAACTAAGCTGTAAAACTCTTTTTGAGGTATTGGGAAACCATTTTGAGTAAGATCTGTTCATTTTCTCTACCAGAGTTGATGTTCTCCTCTGATGTGGAAGAATATCCTGAAAAAGATAAAGGACTCAAAGCCTCTTCATAATGCCAGCTCACCTTCAGAGTATAAATGACCCAGGATTTAGAATTTTCCTTATTCTTGTTTTTAAATGTGTTTTAATAAGATATGTGTAGGTGTATTTGGAATTGAGTTTTTGATTATATAGTACTGAAAATTTTCTCAAGATTGTGGAAAATGTAAAAATTGTATCTGCAATTCATACCAAACATTAATCTCTATAGCATTATCATCTTAATGACAAAGGAGGTAATGAGCTAGAAAACAGCAGGTGAAAGTGTTTATTTCCTGTTCTCAGGCTAGTTGGATTTATTATCTTAAAAAGTTCTAATACAGAAAAAAACATTAGTGTACAAAATATGTATCAGGGTTAAACATAAAATTTAGGGAATAGGGAAGAAGGAGTCAGAAGACCTTTATTTTTAATGTCTCCTTACCAAATAAATTAAAATATGAGATTTGTCTTTTTTGAAACTGGCTTGGTGTTTGTGATTATATATCATGTAATAAATATACAGTAATTTAGCTTGAAAGATGCTTTACTTTATGACCAATAAAATGTACCTCTTCTGTTTGAAAAGTTTCATATTGGAGCTACACCAAAATAAAGAGCTTTGGCATAACAAAGGAAACCGTCAACAAAATGAAAGGCAACCTACTGAATGGGAGAAGATATTTGCAAATATTTGATAAGGGGTTAATATCCAAAATATGTAAAGAACTTCTACAACTCAACACCAAAAAACAAATAATCTATTTAAAAAATGGGCAGAGGACCTGAATAGACATTTTGCAAATGAAAACATACACATGGCTAACATACATGAAAAGCTGGTCAACATCACTAATCCTCAGGGAAATGCAAATCAAAACCACAATGAGAAATCACCTTACATCCGTGAGAATGGCTAAATTCAAAAAGACCAGCAATAACGAGTGTTGGGGAGGATGTGGAGAAAAAGAAACTTGTGTACTGTTGCTGGGAATGCAAATTGGTATAGCCACTGTGGAAAACAGTATGCAGGTTCCTCAAAAAATTAAAAATAGAACTACCATATGATCCAGTAATTCCACTACTGTGTATTTGCCCAAAGAAAACAAAAACACTAATTCAAAAAGATATATGCACCTCTATGTTTATTGTAGCATTGTTTACAATAGCCAAGATAGGGAAGCAACCCAAGTGCCCATCCATAGATGAAAGGATAAAGAAGTTGTAGTATAAACATAGAATTGAATATTACTCAGCCACAAAATAGAATGAGATCTTGGCATGTGCAGCAAGATGGATGGACCTAGAGAGTATAATACTAAGTGAAATAAGTCGGAGGAAGACAAATACCATATTATTTCACTCATATGTGGAATTTAAGAAACATAACAAAGACAAAAAAAATTTGACTCAACAACAGAGAACAAAGTGGGGAGGTGGGTGGGAGGATGGGTGAACTAGATGAAGAGGATTAAGAGGTGCAAACTTCCAGTTACAAAATAAGTCACAGGGATGAGAAGTACAGCAGATGGAATACAGTCAATAAAATTGTAAAAATGTATGGTGACAGAAGATAACCAAGCCTGAGTAATGTATACCATTGTTGCATCATTAGGTTGTACACTTGAAACTAATATAATACCGTATATTAATTATACTTCAATAAAAAAGTTTTATAACCGTAGAAGTTTACTTTCCTTTAAAAACCCATACCGGTTTTCTCATATCTGCTTGCTCTTCAGAATCATTTAGGGAGCTTCAAAAAAACATGTAGCAAAAGAGAAGCTGAGTGGAACAAGAATTCAAGGGAATAAATGAGAGACCTGTGAGCTTGTTGAGCTAAGTTCACCTCTGCAGTGCCCTTTCCTCTGCCTCTTTTTTTGTGCAACAAGAAATACGAGGAGAAATCACCATGCCTTTTCTCAAGCTCTCTGTCAGAGAGATCTCTGGCTCTCGAAGAAATCCTGCTCTTGAGATGTGTCCTGCATGGAAAAGGTCTCTTCAGAGCTGTATTCCATGGTGCCTCAACTGGTGTGAGACCCTAGAGCTCAAGACAATGATAAGACAGACTCTCCACGGGAGGATATACTTCCAAGGCTATCAAGCACATCAGTAAAACTGTTGGGCCTGCCTTGATTAGCAAGTAACTGAATGTTGTGGAACAGAAGAGCACTGACCAATTGACTAGGGGGTGGATGGCTCTAAAAATAGGTCTAAATTTGGTCTGAGCACCCTACTAGAAATATCTTGCTGCCTAGGAGACTGGAGCTTCTGAAAAGGGGATTCCCTGTGCTGACACAGAATTGTGAGTCTGCTGGCAATTCTGAAGTTAATCTGCCAGTTCCAGCTTTTGCTGTGATCAGGGATGGTTATGCTGACAACAGGCTGGCGGTGCAGGAGTTCTTGATCCTCCTTGTCAGCAAACTTCAGGGAAGTTGTTCATTAGCTCTAAAGCTTACCACACCTGAACAAAAAAACAAAAACAAAAACAAATCAAGGAAATATAAGAAAACCAGTGTAGGGGATTGTAGTAGGCTGAATAATATCCCCCAAAAGATGTTCATCTCTTGCTCCTAGAACCTTATATTGGCAAAAGGGATTTTGCAGATATGATTAAGGTTGTTTAACACTGAAATGGGGAAATTGTCCTGGAGTATCTGTTTGGGCCCAGTGTAATCACATGATCCCCAGTGAAGCTTTTGTTACTTTTTTGAGTGCAATATATTCAGTAATTAATACCGGCCTCCTCCCACTCCCCACGGGCAGAACAAAACATAGACTCCTAGGCCCATCTCCAGAGATTCAGATTCAGTAGGTCTGAGGTGGTGCCTGGAAAACTGATTTTTAGAAAAAGATCCCCAGGTGATTGTCATATAGCTTGTAGACTACCAGCACGTGGGACCTCTGCCCTACATGTACCATCTGTAATCTATTATGAAATATAAAACTTGAATTGTGATAGACGATGTGATTTCAATCAAAGTGCTAGATTTGTGAGAGGACAAAAAAATGAGAAAATGGATAAAACATAGTACCTGCTTTCTAGAGGCCCATAATCTAGTCAGAAGTCATAGACAGGCATAGGAGTTAAAGAATCTAGGAAAGTATTGTGGGTAAAGTTGGAAGTGGGCATGTCCTTAATAGGATGGATGGGATTTCTACTGGTGGAGATGGGGGACAAGGAAAAGACCATATGAACGAGTGAGCTCTGAGAGCTTTTTATTTGGAAACTATCAAATGTAAAAATGTTGAAAGACAGCCTAATAGTAGCAACTGTAATGTAGATCAACCTGGATTTAATAATTGTTAAAATTTCGCCACATTTCCTCATTTGTTTTCTTTATACACCCTCATTTTCTTGCTAAATCTTTTGAAAGTAAGTTGCTAACATCATGCCACTTCACCAGAATATGTAAACATGCATCCTCCAAAAATAAAAACGTTCCATAACACAGTCGCACTGAAATAGCTGGAAAATAGTTCATTCTCTAATATCCCCAAGTTGTCTCTCAAGATATAGTCAAGGTTTGCACATTTCACTTGGTTGTTTTATGTCTTAGTTTTAGTCTTCTTATATTTTTTTCTCTCCCCCATGACATTTTTAATTGAAAAATTTCCTGAGATAAATGTAGATTCATGCATACTTGAGATAAAATTCAGAGAAATCCTTTGTACACTTTGCCAGTGTCCCTGAATAACATTTTACAAAACTGTAGTATGATATCATATCCAGAATATTGACACTGATAAAACCCACTGATCTTACTCAAATTTCCCTTATTTTACTTGTACTGGTATGTGTGTGTGTGTGTGTGTGTGTGTATTAATACAATGTTACCAATAGTGTAGGTTTGTGTATCTATTACCACAATCAAGATACTGAATAGTTCTAGGTTGCTTGGTGGCTCAAGTCAGTTGAGCTTCCAACTTTGGCTCAGGTCATGATCTCATGGTTTGTGAGTTCAAACTCTGTGTCAGGCTCTGTGCTGAAGCTCAGAGCCAGAAGCCTGCTTTGGATTCTGTGTGTGGGTGTCTCTCTCTCTCAAAAATAAATAAACAATTTTTTTAAAGGTACTAAACAGTTCCAAAAACCACAGGAGTCTTTCATTGCTGCCCTTTTACAACCACAATTATTTCCCCATCTCTGCACCTCTAACTCCAACCCCTGGCAGCCATTAATCTGTCTTCTATTTATAAAATTTTGTCATTTCAAGAATGTTATAAATGAATCATACAGTATGTAATCTTTGGGGATTACTTTTTTTCTGCCCAGGAAATTCATCCAAGTTGTGTATTCACCTCTTTTCATTGCTAAATTGTATTCCAAGATAGGTGTTTGTTTAATCATTTACCTGTTGAAAAACATCTGAGTTGATTTCATTTTTTGGCTATTATTAATAAAGCTGCTATGAACATTTGTGTGTGGGTTTTTGTGTGGATGTAAGTTTTTGTTTCTCTGGGAAACTGCCCAGGAGTGCAATTGCTAGGTTGTATGGTAGTTACATGTTAAGTTTTTTTTTTAAGAAATTGCCAAACTGTTTTCTAGAGTGGCTGTAACTTTGTTTCCTCTTTACCTTTTTTTTAAAAAGAATCCAAACCATTTTGTTTTAGAATGTCCCACCTACATTTTGCATTCGTTTGATTTTTTTCCTAATAACATTATTCAATTTGTTCTCTATCTCCTGAATTTCCTGTAGACTGAAGGTTAGGTCTACAGGTTTGATTAGATTTAGGTTAGATGTATATTTTTTAAAGATTATTTATTTATTTTGAGAGAGAGAGAGAGAGAGAGGGAGAGAGAGAGAGAGAGTGCAAACGCATGAGACTGCCAGCAGGGGAGGGGCAGACACAGAGAGGGAGAGAGAATTCCAAGCAGGCTTTGCACTGTCAGCACAGAGCCTGATGCAGGGCTCTCACTCACAAACCAGGAGATCATGACCTGAGTCGAAACCAAGAGCTGGATGGTTAATTAACTGAGCCATCCCGCTGCCCCAGGTTAGATACTTTTTATGTTGCATTATTACATGAATCCTAAAGAAGTCAGAGTGTGCTGGTGGGCAGCAAGTCTCATTGGCACAGTGATTAAGCATCACCCAGCATAGATCCCAATGACAACAAACGTGAATCAAGAGCTTTAGACTCTTGCTCCATGAGCCCTGAGGACTACAAGATGGGAATCAGGTTCCTGCTCCCATAGAACTCTAGCTTTTGAAATTAACTAATTCTATTAGTGCGAGCCCACTAATAGTGATATACTGAGTTGTAGCTTAGAGACAACAGTTAATTCTGCTTTGAGAATATGTGCATGGGGTTATAAGATTGAACTGAAAGCTGAGGTTTGAGCTGGCCCTTGGATAAAACAAAAACAGATCCCAAGTAGAATAACAATAAATAAGGATCCTGAGGTAGCAGAGTGCGTTTTGAATGCCCTTGGTTTCCATATTAAGGAATTCAAATTTATGGCTAACAAAAAAGCTCTGAAAATTTCTGGTGGTGTTTTTTTTTTTGTTTTGTTTTGTTTGTTTTTAAAGATAAACTGCATTAATATTGAGGCAGTGTAAAGGGTGGATGACAGCAAGCTGGGAGATCCATCGGTAAACCATTGCAGTTGTATATGTGAGGTGTCTTAAACTAGGTGCCATAAAGAGGAACAGTGGGGCTCTAATATTAGGGTTAGAATTAAAAAAATATGTCTGAGATTTTAAGCTTTTGTGGCTATGATACTGTTACATTAAATGAATTTGGAACATACTATAGGTCTGGGAGGGAAGAAGAATATTAACGTGTGTTAAGAGTGTATGGGACAGTAAAGACATCCAAGTAGACAGTTGGAAACATAACATCTGGAGCTCACGGGATAGTGTAAGGAAGTGGTTATTGATATTGTAAATTTCCCAGAAGGAACTGGTTTAGGAAGAGGCTTTTAATGGTTTGAGGGGCAGATAAGAAAATGAACTATGGTGTTCAATCATACTGCTAAGGAGCATGCTAAGACTCCTTATAAGGGAGACTGAAATGGCTTAGGTAAGCGCCTGCACCTGACCCTTCAGGCTGTTGAAGCTCACACAGTCCTAAAGCCTGCTCCATCAGGGAAATGTGCAGTTACAGGGTGTGTACGCATGCGCGGGAAAAGGTGGCTGGTGGGCTGCGCCTGCGCAGTAGCAGGCAGGCGGTTGGGCGCAGACCCGTCCAGCAGAGCATGGGGGAGTGGAGCCGCACCTAGAAATGGCTAAGGTTTCCAAAGCAGCTGATAACCGCGGCAGGCGGGTCCATTCCCTGTACACAGCCCCTGTGCTTCCGGAGAGTCGTCAGGCCAACGTGGAAACCATGGACAACAAAGAGTTGGCGGTTTCTCCGCCTCGTAACTCCCAGGAGCCTAAGACCGTTTTGCCGCCCAAGGAAGAGAGCAAGGAAGGCTCTGGGCACCGGCTGCTGAATGTGAGTGGGGCCCGACTGGAAGTCCATTCGCTACCTGACCACCTAGAGGACTGGGGAAGGACAGAGCGGTCAGTGCATGCAGATGGGAGGGAGAGCTGCCGCAAGTTGGAAGGTGTTAATACTTGAGGAAGCGCTTATTTGTAGGAAGTTGATAATTATTTAACCTGTCAGAGTCTCGTTTTATTAACTATTAAATTAAGACAAGTTAGTAATTACGACAATCTCCCTTACATGTAGGGTCGTATGAAAATCCGAGGGAAATGATGATGCAAAGTGCTTAACACTGCAAAGCACAGAGTCAATAAGTGTCGGCTGCTGCCATCATTGACTTTAGTGATGGGGTCATCACACATCATTGGGATTTCATTTATATGGTCGAAAGGCTAAACTCCAGAAACTTTAGTTACCTTTGTTTTCAATTCTTGAGGTTCTTACAGATGAACCTGTAGGAGAAAATTAGCATCATATCTACAAAGTGAATTATTGGCCTCCTGTTCTTAATGAAAAAGATTAATTTATATTTGAAATGTGTGAAACTCTTGAGTTGCAAAAAACCAAGAGTTGGATGCTTAACCAACGGAGGCCACCAGACACCCCCCCCCCCCCAAAGTTACTCACACTAAAGTAACTGGCTCTTTACTCTCTACTAACTGGGAAAATCTGTAATGGCAAAAAGCTACCTGCAGATGTGTTTTTAATTTACTTATAGGAACAACAGTATCTACAAACATTCAAAAAAGAATAGTGTGCCTATATGCAAGGTATGCTGTTTGCCCAGGTTTGGTTTCCCAAATTACTTGATCATAGAATGTTTTAATATTTTGACAGAACAACAAAAAGAACCTAGGAAATGAAATGTGCACTTGGATTCAGTTATAATAACCACATAAATGAATTCTTTTCAGACACAGATCCAGAGGAATGAGTAATGAGTTTATGTACTATAGATGTTCATTATACAATACATTTAGAGTTATATAAGTATATGTTATTAAAATTATTATAGTAGCTATAAGATATATAATGGAGGCCATTGAACATGGCATGGATGGCTCTATTTAACTTAATAAATGCTGCCTATGTATCAGTACACAGATGGGACATTATATATTTGGGCAACAGGTAGTCTTTCTGATATCTTGGCATTTTATGGTACATGATTTCTTGAAAGATTATCATAGGGTAATAAGAACAGCTCTATAAATATGTTTAGCATTTTCTGTACAAAATACATTTTTTTAAACTTGGAAGCAAATATTTCTCTCATATGTATTTCACGTTCTCTTAGAATACATTTTGGAAAACACAAGTTTGCAGATAATGCTTAGAATACATTTCAATTCATGAATATTCAAAGATGAGAACCACGGAGGCAGGAGACAGGAATAGCTGGTGGGTTTTAAGGAGGGGGATGACATGGATCAGAAATGCTTTATTGAAAAATTGTTTGACTATTAGGATTTAAGGAGAGATTAAAGAACGTAGTCAATGAGTACAGTAAAGTAAAATCTCTGAATGAATGGAAAAGTATGGCTTCTAGTAAAGTAAAATCTCTGAGGGAATGGAAAAATATGGTCTCTAGTGCATAGAAAGAGGTATCCTTCTTGGATAGGAAGAAAGGCGTCTCTTCCTCCAGACCAGTGTATATTTTATCCTTGGATCACTGGTATCCATATCTTCTGGGATGCTTATTAAAATATAGATTCTTGGACCTCCATCTTAGACCTACTGAATCAGAAGGTTGGGCCCCAGGAATATGCTCAAATCTTAAACTACTCCAGTGGTTCTTAAGATTCACATTTGAAAATTATTATAGATTGAGGAAAAAGATAGGCATTGATGTGGGAGTTGTAGACTGAGGGAGTATGCTAGAGAAGAAATCAAATGAAGCCAGAGAGTTTCATGAACCGGATGAAAGTAAAAGGAGGGATAAATGACTGGAAATCTCCGTGAGATTAAAAGAAAGTTAATTGAATATAAATTATTAAGGGAATTGGAAGGATTAACTAGAGAGAGTGCTCCAGTTGAGGGATATTGCAGTTTCTGACTTTGGGAAAAATGTGGATTATGTACACTGTATATTAATGTCAGTTCTTTAATCCTTGTTAATTCCTTTCAGCAGCACACTGCTGAGAGCAAACTAGATGCTACTTCCTAACCTCTCATTGTTTTAATTTTGTTACACCTATGCTTTGAATAATATGTGCCAAGTTTTGTGTTAGACCCTGAGAGATGCAATGGTGAACAAGACAGGCAAAGCACCTTTCTTTAGGAAGCTAATTTTCAATTGGGAGAGACAGTTACAGATTATGTTGCATTCTAAGGAAATAAAAGGGCACTGTGAAATAAAATAATTGTGGAGAAAGATAGTACTTTGGACAGGGGGTCAGAGAATGCCTCTGTAAGGATCTGGCTTTTAAGTGAAAACCTGAAGAGACTATCATTTAAAGCGTTGTTGGAGAGAGCATAAGGGAGTAAACAAGTGTGAAGTTTCTGCAGATAGTTTGGAATGGTCACAAAACATACTGAATGAGAGGGAGAGAGGTGTGAAATGAGGCCGTAGCATATCTTTTTTTTTTTTTTATGTTTTAAAGTCTCTTAAATTTTTTTGTGTGTGAATTTTCTGTTCAAGTTATTTTCCTAAGAGAATTTTGTTCTTTTCCTCCTCCACTTTTCAAAAGTTCTTTATTAAGGATATTAGATCCTCATCTGTGATATGTGTTACAGATGTTTTCTCACAATTCAACAGTGGTATTTTGACTATGGTACTTTTTGCTATGTAAAAAGGTTCTCAATTTTATGAGGTCAAGTTTATCAATCTTTTATTACATCTGAATTGTGGGTCTTAGTTAAAAACTGTTTACATACACCTTGGTTGTAAAGGAATTTACCTGTTACCTTCTAGTACTTGTATATCATTTTTACATTTAATCCTTGATTTTATCATTTTACATTTAAATCCCTGATTTATTTTGGGGCGCCTGGGTTGCTCAGTCAGTTGAACACTGACTTCAGCTCAGGACATTATCTCGTGGTTCATGAGTTCAAGCCCCGCGTTGGGCTCTGTGCTGACAGCTCAGAGCCTGGAGCCTGCTTTGGATCCTGTGTCTCCTCTCTCTCTCTCTCTCTCTCTCTCTCTCTCTCTCTCTCTCTCTCTCTCTGCCTCTCCCCCGCTCATGCTCTGTCTCTCCGTCTCTCTGTCTCTGTCTCTCTCTCTCAAAAATAAAAATAAACATAAAAAAATAAATTCCTGATTTATTTGGATTGTATGGTATGAGGTATGGATTTAATTTTTTTTCTTTGTCAAAGTACATGCCCTTAAACCATTTATTCAGAAAAAAAATAATCTTTGCCGCAGTGATTTGAGATGTCACCTTTATACTAAGTGAACATTATGTATTTGATTTTTTTCTGGACTTCTTGTTCCACTGGTCTGTTTATCAGATCATGTCCAGGACCATACTATTTTATTAAAAATTTTTTTAATGTTTATTTATTTTTGAGAGAGAGAGAGAGAGAGAGAGAGAGAGAGAGTACAAGCAGGGGAGGGGCAGAGAGCGAGGGAGACACAGAATCTAAAGCAGGCTCCAGGCTCTGAGCTGACACGGCTCGAACTCATGGACCACGAGATCATGACCTGAGCTAAAGTCAGTGGTCCAACTGACTGAGCCACCCAGGTGCCCCTATACGATTTTATTTTAAAGACTATGCCTTAATGTCTGGTAAGGCTGGTTCCCCACTTCGTATTTTTCCTTTTCTAATGATACCTTGAATATTCCAACTTTTAAAAAAACACTTTATTATTAATTGGCTTATCTCAATAAAGAAGCTTATATTCTTTTATAAGAATTGCATTAAATTGATAAGTTAGTTAAAACTGACGTCTTTATGACGTTGACTTGTCCTATATATGAGGTAAGAGATGCCTTTCCATTCATTCAAATCTATTTATGTATCTTTCAGAAGTGTTTTTAAAGGTTTCCTTTTAGGAGTTTTGGACAGTTTTTGTTTAGATTATTCCTAAGGTGGGGCTTTTTCTGCACTACATAACTTATGTATTTTTTATGTATATTAAGGATATTGATTTCTGTATGTTAATTTCATAACCTGCTATCTTATTGAATTTTTTAAACATTTGAGCTAGTGTTGTTATTCTGCATTTTAGATACACAATCAGATCATCTTCAAATAGAGATAATTTTACTTTTTTCCAGTTCGTTTGCCTTTAGTTGATCTAACTGCTTTGTCTCATGCCACCAGTAAGATGTTGAAGAGTGATGTGATAGTAGGCAGCCTTGCTCTGTTCCTGATCTTAGTAAACGTGCTTCTAGTGTTTCCGTTCCAAATGAAACCCTGGCTTCAAGACTTGCTTAATTCCCATTTTTGAGAATGTTGAATTTTGTCAGAGGCCATTTAAACATGTATGGAAATAATCATATTACTTTTCTCCTTAGATCTATGATGTGGTATATTGTGTTAATGGATTTCCTAATATTTTCTGCCTTGCATTCCTGTAATTAATCCCACTTGGTTATTGCATATTATTTTCTTAATGTGGTGCTCAATTTTGTTATTATTTGGTATTTTTGTATCAAAATTTTTAAGTGATATTTGTCTATAATTTTATCAGTTTAGGTATGGTGTTATGCTTGTTTCATAGAAATAGGAAGCTTTCTTTAATATTCAGTGGGACAATCTGTGGTGCCGTGGGATGTCTGTTCTTTGAAGGTTTGATTGGATTCTCTGTAAAACATCCTGGCCCTGGCACTTTTTTTGTGGTGGTAGTTCCTTCCTAACTTTCTCTATTTTTTTTATGGAAATTGGTCTGTTTAAGCTGTTTACCACTGATAGGGTAAATTTTGTTAAGTTGTATTTCCTTAGGAAATTATACATTTCATTTAGATTTTAAACATATTTGCAGGTCTGCAAAGTCATCTTGTATGATTTTTAAGTCTTGTGTGTTTCAGTGGCTATTTCCTTCTTGTTATTTCTTGTGTGGGTTTTTTTTTTTAGTTCAATTGCAATTCTGTTTAAACTTTTTTTTTAGTATACTTGAACACAATGTTACATTAATTTCAGGTGTATAACTTAGTGATATGGCAAGTTTCTACATTATGCTATATTAACTGCAAGTGTAGTTATCTGTCGTGTTACATTGTTATTACAGTGATACTGTAGGCTGTGCCTTTTATTCCTGTGACTTATTCATTCCATAACTGGAAGCCTGTATCTCTCTCTCCCTTCTCCCATTTTGCCCAAGCTTCCCCTCCTCCTCTCTGGCAACCATCAGTTTGTTCTCTGTATTTATAGGTCTGATGGCTGCTTTTTGTTTGTTTATTCTTTTTATTAGATTTCACTTACGAATAGAATCGTATGGTATTTTTCTTTCTCTGACTGACTTATTTCACTTACCATTTATACCTTCTAGGGATATCCATGTTGTCTCAAATGGCACAATCCCTTTCTTTTTTATGGATGTATGATGTTCCACTCTATGTATATACGTCATCTTTATCCATTCATCTGTGGATTGACACTTAGGTTGCTTCCATATCTTGACTATTATAAATAGTACTGTAATAAACACAGGGGTGCATATATCTTTTCTGTTAATGTTTTTGTTTTCTTTCGGTAAAAACCCAGTAGTGCAATTACTCGATCATACGGTAATTCTATTCTTTTTTAACTTTTTAAAAATATTTATTTATTTTTGAGAGACATAGCATGAGCAAGGGTGGGGGCAGAGGAAGAGGGAGACACAGAATCCAAAGCAGGCTCCAGGCTCTGAGCTGTCAGCACAGAGCCCGACACGGGGCTCGAACCCATGAACCATGAGATCATAACCTGAGCTGAAGTCGGCTGCTTAACTGACTGAGCCACCCAGGTGCCCCAGGGTAATTCTATTTTTAATTTTTTGAGGACCTTCCATACTGTTTTCCACAATGGGTGCACCAGTTTGCATTCCCATCAACAGTACACGAAGGTTCTTTTTTCTCCACATCCTCACCAATACTTGTTTCTTCTGTTTTTGATTTTAGCCACTCTGACAGATATAAGGTGATATCTAATTGTGGTTTTGTTTTGCATTTCCCTGATGATGAATGATGTTGAGCATCTTTTCCTGTGTCTGTTAGCCATGTGTATGTCTTCTTTTGAGAAATGCCTATTCAGGTCCTCTGCCCATTTTTTACATCGGATTGCTTGTTTTCAGTGTTGTTGAATTGTATGAGTTCTTTATGTTGGATGCTAACCCTTTATCAGATATGTTATTTGCAAATATCTTCTCCCATTCAGTAAGTTGTCTTTTTGTTGGTTGTTTTTGTTTGTTTGTTTTCGCTGTGCTTTTTATTTTGCTATAGTCTCAATAGTTTATTTTTGGTTTTCTTTCCCTTGCCTTCAGGAGACCTATCGATTGCTACAGACGATGTCAGAGAGATGACTGCCTGTACTCTCTTCTAGAATTTTTATGGTTTCAGGTGGCACATTTAGTTCCTTAATCCATTTTGAGTGTACTTTTATATGTAGTAAAAGAAAGTGGTCCAGTTAAATTCTTTTTCATGTGGCTGTCCATTTTTCCCAACACCATTTATTGTAGAGACTGTCATTTTTTTTCATTGTATATTCTTGCCTCCTTTGTTGAAGATAAATTGACCATATAATCATGAGTTTGTTTCATCACTCTCTGTTCTATTGATCTATATGTCTGTTTTTGTGCCAGTATCATACTGTTTTGATTACTACAGATTTGTATTATAACTTGTGATCTAGAATTGTGATACCTCCAGCTTTGTTTTTCTTTTTCAAGATCACTTTAACTATTTGCAGTCTTTGTGGTTCCACACAAATTTGTAGATTATTTGTCCTAGTTCTGTGAAAAATGCGTTGGTATTTTGATAAACATTGTATTAAACATTGCATTAAATTTGTAGATTGCTTTAGGTAGTACATTTTAAATGTACATTTTAACAATATTTGTTACCTCAATCCGTGAGCATGGAATATCTTTACATTTATGTCATCTTCAATTTCTTTCACGAGTATATTATAGTTTTAAAGAGTACAAGTCTTTTACCTCTTTGGTTAAGTTCATTTGTAGTTATTTTTAAATTATTTTTGGTGCAATTCTAAGTGGAATTGTTTTCTTAATATCTATTTCTGCTGCTTTATTATTAGTGTCTAGAAATGCAACAGATATCTGTACATTGATTTTGTATCTTGTGACCTTACTGAATTCATTTATCAGTTCTAATAGTTTTTTGGTGGAGACTTGAGGGTTTTCTATATATAGTATCAGGTCATTTGCAAATATTGAACATTTTACTTCTTCCTTACTAATCTTATTTCTTTTTCTTAAATTTTTTTTGTATTTATTTATTTTTGAGAGAGAGAGACAGAGCACAAGTGGGAGAGGAGCAGAGAGACACAGAATCTGAAGCAGGCTCCAGGCTCTGAGCTGTCAGCACAGAGCCCAACACGGGGCTCAAAGTCACAAACCACAAGATCATGACCTGAGCCAAAGTCAGACACCCAGGCACCCCATCTTATTTCTTTTTCTTGTCTGATTGCTCTGGCTAGGATGTCCAGACTATGTTGAACAAAAGTGGTGAGAGTGGACATCTATGTTTTGTTCCTCATGTTAGTGAAAAGCTCTCAGTTGTTAGTTTTTCATATATGGCCTTAACTATGTTGAGGTATGTTCCTTTTGAACCTACTTTGTTAAGATTTTTATTTTTAATCACAAATGGATATTGTACTTTATCAAATGTGTTTCCTGCATTTATTCAGATAATCATATGGTTTTTATCCTTTCACTTGTTGATGTGATGTATCACATTAATTATTTTGTGAATATTGAACCACCCTTGTGTCCTAGGAATAAATCCCACGTGATTTATTGATTTTTTATTTAATTTTTAATAACATAATTTATTAATTATTTAATTTTTTAAATGCATTGCTGACTTTAGTTTGCTAATATATTTTTAAAAATTTTTTAATGTTTATTATTTTTGAAGGAGAGAGAGCGTGAGCAGGGGAGGAACAGAAAGAGGGAGACACAGAATCCAAAGCAGATTCCAGGCTCTGAGCTGTCAGCATAGAGCCTGATGCGGGACTTGAGCTCATGAATCGTGAGATCATGACCTGAGCCGAAGTCGGATGCTCAACTGACTGAGCCACTCAGTCGCCCTGCTAATATTTTGTTGAGAATTTTGCATCTGTGTTCATCAGAGATATTGCCTTGTAGTTCTCTCTCTCCCTCTCTCTCTTTTGTAGTGTCTTTATCTGGTTTTGGTATTAGGGTAATATTGGCCTCATAGAATGAATTTGGAAGTTTTCCTTGTTCTTGTATTTTTTGGAATAGTCTGAAAAGAATAGATTTTAACTCATCTTTAAATGATCGAACTCGGGGCACCTGGGTGGCTCAGTCAGTTGAGTATCTGACTTCAGCTCAGGTCATGATCTGTGCTTTGTGAGTTTGAGCCCCATATTGGGCTCACTGCTGTCAGCCCAGACTCCACTTTGGATCCTTTGTTCCCCTCTCTCTCTCAAAAATAAAAATTAAAAAAACAAGTTTGATAGAACTCACCTGTGAAGTTGTCTGGTTCTGGACTAACATTAGTTGGGAGCCTTTTGATTATTGGTTCAATTTCATTGCTGATAATTGGTCTATTTAAGTTTTTTATTTCTTTCTGGTTCAGTTTTGAGTGGTTATATGTGTCTAGGAATTTATTTCCTCTAGATTGCCTGTTTGTTGGCATTGAATTTTTCACAATATTTTCTTACAGTCTTATATTTCTGTAGTTTTGGTTGATATTTCTTCTCTTTCATTTCTGATTTTGTTTATTTGAGTCTTCTTTCTTTTTTTGTTGAGTCTGGCTAAAGGTTTATCAATTTTGTTGACTTTTTCAAAGAACCAGTTCCTCGTTTCATTGATCTTTTTTTTCCTTTTTTTAGTTTTTATTTATTTCTGCTCTAATCTTTATTATTTCCTTTCTTGAACTCATTTTTAGCTTTGTTCCTCTTTTTCTAGCTCTGGTCATTGTAAGGTTGTTTATTTGGTATTTTTCTTCCTTTTTGAGGTAGGCCAATATTGCTATAAACTTAAACAGCTTTTACTGCATTCCAAAGATTTTGGACTATTGTGTTTTCATTTTCATTTGTTTCCATTTTTTTTCTGGTTTCCTCTTTGATTTCTTGATTGACCCATTCATTGTTTGGTAGCATGTTATTTAACCACCATATATTCCTGTTCTTTCCAGAGTTTTTCTTGTTATTAATTTCTAGTTTCATAGCATTGTGGTCTGAAAAAGATGCATGGTATGACTTTTCTTTTTTAAATTGTTGATAGTTGATTTGTCACCTAACATGGTATCTATTTTGGAGAATGTTTCATGTGCACTTGAGAAGAATGTGTATTCTTCTGTTTTAGGATAGCATGGTTTTTCTTTCTTTTCAAATTTTTATTTAAATTCTAGTTAACATGCAGTGCAATATTGATTTCAGGAGTAGAATTCAGTGATCCATCACTTATGTAAACACCTAGTGCTTATCATAAGTGCCTTCCTTAATACCCATCACCCATCTAGTTCATCCCCCATGCACCTCCCTCTGTCAACCCTCAATTTGTTCTCTTGATAGAATGTTCTGAATACGTCTGTTAGATCCATTTGGTCCAATGTGTCATTTAAAACCGCTGTTTCCTTATTGATTTTCTGTTTGGATGATCTGCTCATTGATATAAGTGGGGTGTTGATGTCCCCTCTTATTTTATTACTAATAATTACTTCCTTATGTTTGTTAATAGGTGCCTTATGTATTTGGGTGCATAAATATTTACAATTATTATATCTTCTTGTTCCCTTAATGATTATGTAGTGTCATATCTCTCTTGTTATAGTCTTTGTTTTAAAGTCTATTTTGGCAGATATAAGTATTGCTATCCTGGATTTCTTTTCATCTTCATTTGTATGGTCAATGTTTTTCCATCCCTCACTTTCAATATGCATGTGCCTTTAGGTCTGAAAGGAGTCTTTTGTAGGCAGCATATAGGTCTTGCTTTTTTATTCATTCTGTCACCCCATGTCTTTTGATTAGAGTTTAGTCTATTTACATTCAAAGTAATTATTGATACGTACATATTGCCATTTTGTTGCTTGTTTTTTTTGGGTTATTTTTGTAGTTCTTTTCCTTTCTTCTCTTGCTCTCTTCTTCCATGGTGTGCTTTCATGGTTTCTTTTATGGTTTGTTTTTTTCATGGTTTCTTTAGTGATATACTTGGAGTCCTTTTTTTAAATTTTTTGTATATCATAGCTTTTTGATTTGTGGTTACCATTAGGTTTATATATAACATCTTGTGCATATAACAGTCTTCTTTAAGTTGGTATTCACTTAAGTTTGAACCCATTTTGAAAGCACTACATTTTTACTCTCCTCTCCCCAACTCCCACATTTTAGATATATAGTTTCATTGTTTAATCCTTTTATTTTATTAATCTCTTTACTGGTTTTTACATATATATTTAATTTTATCACTTTGTACCTTCAACTTTTCTTACTCCTGCTTATGGTCTTTTCTTTCCACTCCAAGAATCCCCTCTAACATTTCTTGTAAGGCTGGTTTTGTGGTGATGAATTTCTTTAATTTTTGTTCATCTGGGAACTCTATCTATCCTTCTATTCTGAATGATAGCCTTGCAGAATAAAGTACTCTTGGTTGCATGTTTTTTTGTTTGTTTCAGCACTTTGAATATATCATGCTACTCCCTTCTGGCCTGCAAAACTTCTGCTGAAAATTAGCTGATAGACTTAAATGGTTTCCTTTATACGAACTGTTTTCCGGTGCTGCTTTAAAAATTCTCTCTTTATAACTAATTTTTGCTACTTTAATTACTCTATGTCTTGGTGTGGACCTCCTTGGATTGATTTTGTTGAGGGCTCTTGTGCCTGCTGGATCTGGATATCTATTTTCTTCCCCATATTTGGAAAGTTCTCAGCTATTATTTCTTCAAATAAATTTCTGTTCCCTTCTTTCCCTCTTCTCCTTCTGTGATCCCTTTAATGCAAATGTTGTTACACTTGCTAGTTTCACTGAGTTCACTTAATCTAGTCTAATTTTTTAAATGTTTTTTCTTTCTCCTAATCAGTTTGATTGCTTTTCATTACTCCATCTTCCAGCTCATTGATCTGTTCTTTTGCTTTCTCTAGTCTACAACTTATTCTCTTTTAGTGTATTTTTAATTTCAGTTACTGTGTTCTTCATCTCTGATTCATTCCTTTTTATGTTTTCTCTTTCTTCAAGTTCTCACTGAGGTTCTCCACTTTTTTCTCAAGTCCACTGAGTATCTTTATGACCATTACGTTAAATTCTCTATCAGGCATATTACTTGTCTCTGTTTCATTTGGCTCTCTTACTGTTATTTAATTTGGGGCATATTCCTCTGTCTCCTAATTTTGTCAGCCTCTCTGTGTCTGTTTCTATATGTTAGGAAAGTCAGCTACATCTCCTACTATTCAAATAATGGTCTTATGAAGAGGAAGACCTGTAGTGCCCTATAGTGCAGTGTCTCCTGTTCACCAGAATCAGGCACTTCAGGGATACCTCCTCAGTGTACTGTGTATTCTGTGTTGTTGTAGTTGCGCTCTGTTTGCCTTTGGTCCAGTTATTTGCAATGGCCTTGTTGTTGTGGGCAAGGTTTGGTCCCTGTGCTGTAATGGGCCAGTTTGGGGTACCTTAGGCTTGAGTTGGGTCAGACCAGATGCCTACACTCAGCATGTTTGTTAGCACTATAATTATAGTGAATGGCAGGACACCCTTCCTGCATTGTTCCCTGGAAGGCTTTTATTGGTAGGCAGGACCTATAGTCAGACCAGATGTCTGCCTTCAGTTTGTCTGTTGGGGGGTACAGTGACCCTGAACTACTAGCATTTCTCTGTGTGCTGTCTGCTGTGAGATTTTTATTGGTGGTTGAGGCCAGCAGTCAGATCTACCCCCATGTTGGGGCCACAGTTGAACTGGTGTGTGTGTTTATCTTCTCTCCCCAGGGCAGGAGTTAACTAGAGTGGTGCTGGCTACTGGGCTGCTTAAACAATGCCATGCTTTTGGCACCTCTCTGGATGGACTCCTGTCTAGTGGAGATGGTTGGATGGGGCAGATCTGCAGGAGAAAGTGGGGACCGGGTGCACTGTTAGCAAGCTTGGTGGAAAGTGTTTGGGCTGCTTTCCACAAGTGTAGGTGCATCTATACTGGTGAGCAGGGGAAAGAAGTGGTGCCAGCCAGCAATTTTGTTCTTGGATAAGTTTCACAAAGAAACTTACCTTTTCTGCACAGGCTCTGAGACCAGCAAAGAAATCTTCCTGTATAACCCAGGTACCTCAGAAACTGCTGCTTCTGTGCTATAATTTGGTGAGGTTTTTGTCATACTGTCTTTTTAATGCCAGAGACCCAGTTTTCTATAGCCCTTTGGCTGTCACAGAGCTGAGCCTGCTCATTTTTAATGTTTCCTATGGTAAGCCTCACTGATTATAAACATTTCCAAAGTTAAACCCATCTTGTTTCAGCGTCAAATGTTACAGGGATTCATCTTCCCAGTCAGGTCCCCATGCCTGGGGTGCTGGGTATGGGGTTTGCTTGTCCTCCTCCTCCATGCCTGCTGTATCCCTCCCTGCTGTAGTCAGTCTTATGGATCACTTTGGTTCTTAACTGTGTTTCTGCCCATCTACCATTCTTGATTTGGCCTCCTCTCTGCAGTTAACTCTGAAAAACCTGATCTGCCAGTCTTTGGTCATTTTCTGATTATTTACACTGATGTGGGTGTCATCTAGGTGTGTGCCTGGGACAGGGTGAGCCCAGGGTCCTCCTACTCCATGATCTTCCCCAGTATTTGACATTTTAAGTATTGTATTCCGTGGGATGGACCTCCTTGGATTCATCTTGTTTGGAACTCTCTGTGCTTCTTGGACTTGGATGTCTATTTCCATTACTAGGTTAGAGAAGTTTTCTGTTGTTATTTCCTCTAATAATTTTTTATACCTTTCTCTCTCATTATTCTGGGACTCCAATAAATGCTTGTTTGCTTGATGTTGTCCAAGAGATCTCTTAATCTATCTTCATTTTTTTAAAGTTTTTCTTCCTTTTTGCTGTTCAGCTTGTGTGTTTTCCATTACCCTTTTGTCCAGATCAGTGAACTTCTTTTGCATTTTATGATCTGTTGATTCCCTCTAGTGTGTTTTTATATTTCATTTATTATATTCTTCGACTCTGGTTCTTTTTAATATTTTCTATCTCTACATTGACAGGCTCACTGAGTTCTTCCCTCTTTGCTCCAGCCCAGTGAATGTGTTTATAGTCATTACTTTAAATTCTTTATCAGGCATCTTGCTTATCTCTGTTTCATTTTTTTTAAGTTTTTTCCTGTTCTTTCTTTTGGGACATAATTTTTCTGTCTCTCCATTTTGCTTGACTCTTTTGTTTATATGGATTAGGCAGAAAGACTACTTCTCCTAAACTTGAAGGAGTATTTTTGTGTATGATGTCCCTTATGTAGACTGTGTGTGCTTGGTGACTGTTGCTGGCTGGCTGGAGGTATGGCAATATATGCTAGTTACTGTTTGAAACTGTGTTTTTTTTTTTTTTTTTACAAAAAGAAGAAAAAAATAAAAGAAATAAATGAAAAAACCTAAAAACAAAAATTAAAATAAGACAAATTTTAAAAGTTTAAAAATTAAAAAAATTAAATAAAATTTATACATGTAGCTTATTTTCTGTGCCCCAGCACCATAGAGGCTGGTGTGGTCCTATAAATTCTGGGTTTGCAGAGGTTGTGAGCTCATTGTGAGTCAGACCCTGTTCTGGTCTGGTCTTTTTTTATTTATTATTCACGTGAGTTAACGTACAGTGTAGTCTTTGCTTCAGGAGTAGAACCCAGTGATTCATCTCTTACATAGGACACCCAGTGCTCATCCCAAAAAATGCTCTCATTAATGCCCATCACCCATTTAACCCATCCCCCCCACCTCTCCTCCAGCAACCCTCAGTTCTCTGTATTTAAGAATTTCTTATGGTTTGCCCTCTCTCTGTTTTTATCTTTTTTTCCTTCCCTTCCACTATGTTCATCTGTTGAGTTTCTCAAATTCCACATTTGAGTGAAATCATATATCTGGCTTTCTCTGACTGACTTATTTCACTTAGCATAATACCCTTTAGTTCCATCCACGTGGTTGCAAAAGGCAAGATTTCATTCTTTTTCATTGCCAAGTAGCGTTCCATTGTATTTATATACCACATCTTTTTTATCCATTCATCAGTTGGTGGACATTTCGGCTCTTTCCATAATTTGGTTATTGTTGATAGCATTGCTATTAACATTGTGCCCCTTTGAATCAACAGTTTTGTATCATTTGGGTAAAAGCCTAGTAGTGCAATTGCTGGGTTGTAGGGTAATTCTATTTTTAATTTTTTGAGGAACCTCCACACTGTTTTCCAGAGTGGCTGCATCAGTTTGCATTTCCACCAGCAGTGCAAAAGGGTTCCCCTTTCTCCATATCCTCACCAACATCTCTTGTTTCCTGAATTGCTAATTTTAGCCACTCTAACCGGTGCGAGGTGGTATCTCATTGTGGTTTTGATTTGTATTTCCCTGATGATGAGTTATTTTGAGCATCTTTTCATTTGTCTGTTAGCCATCTGGATGTCTTCTTTGGAAAAGTGTCTATTCATGTCTTTTGCGTATTTCTTCACTGGATTATTTATTTTTTGGGTGTTGAGTTTGGTAAGTTCTTTATAGATTTTGGATACGAACATTTTATCCTATATATCATTTGCAGATATATTCTCCCATTCCTTAGGTTGCCTTTTAGTTTGGTTGATTGTTTCCTTTGATGTATAGAAGCTTTTTATCTTTATAAGGTCCCAATAGTTCATTTTTGCTTTTATTTCCCTTGCCTCCAGAGACATATCAAGTAAGAAGTTTCTGTGGCCAAGGTCAAAGATATTGCTGCCTGATTTCTCCTGTAGGGTTTTTATGGTTTCCTGTCTCATATTTAGGTCTTTCATCCATTTTGAATTTATTTTTGTGTATGTTGTAAGAAAGTGGTCCAGTTTAATTCTTCTGCATGTCACTGTCCAGTTCTCCCAGCACCATTTGCTGAAATGACTATCTTTTTTTCCATTGGGTACTCTTTTCTGCTTTGTTGAAGATTAATTGGTCATACATCTGTGGGTCCATTTCTGGGTTCTCTATTCCATTGATCTCTGTATCTGTTTTCATGCCAGTACCATACTGTATTGATGATTACAGCTTTGTAATACAGCTTAAAGTCTGGGATTGTGATGCCTCAAGGTTTGCTTTTCTTTTTCAACATTATTTTGGCTAGTTGGGGTCTTGTGGTTTCATACAAATTTGAGAATTGTTTGTTCTAGCTCTCTGAAGAATGCTGGTGTTATTTTAATAGGGTTTGCATTGAATGTGTAGATTGCTTTGAGTAGCATGAACATTTTAACAATACTTGTTCTTCCAAACCATGCACCTGGAATGTTTTTCCCTTTCTTTGTGTTTTCAGTTTCTTTCATAAGCTTTTTATAGTTTTCAGCATACAGATGTTTTACTTCTTTGCTTAGGTTTATTCCTAGGTATCTTATGGTTTTTGATGCAGTTGTAAATGGGATCAATTCCTAGATATCTCTTTCTGCCCCTTCATTATTGGTATATAGAAATGCAACCTATTTCTGTACATTGATATTATATCCTGCAACTTTGCTGAATTCCTGTGTCAACTCTAGCAGTTTCTTGGTAGACTCTTTTGGGTTTTCTATATAGAGTATCATGTTATCTGCAAAGAGTGAAAGTTTGACTTCTTCCTTGCCAATTTGGATGCCTTTTATTTCTTTTTATTGTCTGACTGCTGAGGCTAGGACTTCCAGTACTATGTTGAATAACAGTGGTGAGATTGGACATTCCTGTGTCTTCCTGATCTCAGGGGGAAAGCTCTCAGCTTTTAGCTATAGGCTTTTCATATATGGGTTTTATAATGTTAAGGTAAGTTCCTTCTATCCCTACTTTGTTGAGGGTTTTTATCAAAACAAGATGCTGTATATTGTAAAATGCTTTTCTTGCATCTGTTGAAAGGATCATATGGTTCTTATCTTTTCTTTTATTGATTTGTTAATATTGAACCAGCCCAGGAATAAATCCCATTTGATCATGGTGAATATGAATAATTCTTTTAATGTATTGTTGAATTCACATTGCTAGTATCTTGTTGAGTATTTTTAGCTCCATGTTCATCAGGGATATTGGCCTGTAATTCTCCTTTTTAGTGGGATCTTTGGTTTTGGAATCAAGGTAATGCTGGCCTGATAGAATGAGCTTGGAAGCTTTTCTTACATTTCTGTTTTTTTGGAATGGTTTGAGGACAGTAGGTATTAACTCTGCTTTAAATGTCTGGTAGGATTTCCCTGGGAAGCTATCTATCGCAGGACTCTTATTGGGAGATTTTTGATAACTAATTCAATTTCTTTGCTGGTTATAGGTCTGTTCAAATTTTCGATTTCTTTCTGTTTGAGTTTTGGTAGTGTGTGAGTGTCTAGGAATATGTCTAATTCTTCCAGATTTTTCAGTTTGTTGGCATATAATTTTTCATAGTATTCTCTAATAATTGTATTTATGTGGTGCTGGTTGTGATCTCTCTTCTTTCATTCATGATTTTATCTATTTGGGTTCTCTATCTTTTTGAAAAGTGTGGCTAGGGTTTTATCAAATGTGTTTTTTATTCCAAAAACCAGCTCTTAGTTTCACTGATCTGTTCTTCTGTTTTTTTTTTCTTCTTTTGGATTCTATACCATTTATTTCTGCTCTTTATTATATCCCTCTTCTGCTGGCTTTGGACTTTATTTGCTGCTCCTTTTGTAGCTCCTTTAAAACAAGATACATCTATATGCTGCCTATGGGAGATTCATTTTAGACTTGAGGATACCTGCAGATTGAAAGTGAGGGATAGAAAACCATCTGTCATGCTAATGAACATTAGAAGAAAGCCAGAGTCAATGAGAAAGAATGAAATCTGGCCATTCGTAGCAAAGTGGATGGACCTCGAGGGTTTCATGCTAAGCTAAATAAGTCAGGCGGAGAAGGACAGATACCATATGTTTTCACTCATCGGTCTAACAGGAGAAACCCAAGAGAGGACTATGGGGAGGGGAAGGAGGAAAAAGAGTTAGGGAGAGGGAGGGAGACAAAGCATGAGAGACTCTTGAATACTGAAAACAAACTGAGGGGGGAAGGGGAAGAGGGAAAGGTAAAGGGGGGTGAAGGTAATGGTGGAGGTCACTTGTGGGGAAGAGCACTGGGTGTTATATGGAAACCAACCTGACAATAAACTATAAAGTTAAAAAAAAAAGAAAAAAAAAAAAAGAAAAAGCCTTATTAGTAACAGCTGGCATTTCAATAGATGGATCTCAGTTGTGATTATAGGTAAAACCTAAATAAACCTTTGTTTTTGGAAAAAAAAAAAAAAGAAGAAAGCCAGAGTAGCCATACTTTTATCAGACATGCTAGATTTTAAAACAAAGACTAACAAGAGATGAGGAAGGTCATTGTATCATAGGGGGTATATCCATGAAGAAGAGCTAACAATTGTAAATATTTATGGAAATATTTATGTCCCCAGCTTGGAAGAACCCAAATTAAATCAATTAAACACAAACATAAGCAAACTTATTGATAATAATACCATAATTGTGGGAGACTCTAATACTCCACTTTCAGCAATGGACAGATCATCTAAGCAGAAAATCAACAAGTAAACAACAGCTCTGAATGATACATTGGATCAGATGGACTAAACAGATATATTCAGAACATTTCATCCTAAAGCAGCAGAATATATATTCTTCTTGAGTGCACATGGAACATTCTTCAGAATAGACCACATATTGGGTCATACCCCTCAAAAAGTACAAAAATATTGAGATCATACCATACATATTTTCAGATGGCAATGGTATGAAACTTGAAATCAACCACAAGAAAAAATTTGGAAAGCCCTCAAATACATGGAGGTTAAAGAACATCCTACTAAAGAATTAATAGGTTAACCAGGAAATTAAAAAAGAAATTTAAAAATACATGGAAGCAAATGAAAATAAAAACACAGCAGCTCAATCCCTTTGGGGTGCAGCAAAGGCAGTCCTAAGAGGAAAATACATTGCAATTCAGGCCTATCTCAAGAAGCAAGGAAAGTTCCCAAATACAAAACCTACCTAACCTTATATCCATCTGGATTTTAAGAGGGGAGGGAGAGTTCATCCCCACAACTCTTTGGTCCATTTTTTTTTTTTTTTCTGTGTCCCAGTATAGACGCCGCTCAGGTGGGCTTGCATATCCTGGCCTTGCTAAGGTCATAAGCTCACTGTGACAAGTGGAACTGCCAGTTATGGCATCAGGATCCCCTAGTTATGGTGCCCAGACCCTTCTCTGGTGTGGATTTTTAAGGTGGAGGGGGAGAGAGCATTCCCAAAGCTCCTTGGCTCTTTTAAATCCTTCGTTTTTGTTTTTGTGTTTTGTGGGGTTTTTTTCTGCACCACAAGTGCAATTGGGGCTGGTGTGGTCTTGTGGACCACAGGGCTTGCTGAGATCTCATGCTTTCTGTGACAACTAGACCTGCCCATTATCATGTCCGGACACTGCTGTGGTCTAGGCTTTGTTATCTCTTTTATATACTAGTTGCTCTTTTAAGCTGCAGTTTTTATTTCAGTGCCTAAGAACAGGAATCTGTTCCAGGTTCCTCAGTATTATCCCTTCCCACTGCCATTTGCAGTATCCTGGGGTTTGGAGTTCCCTTTGTTATAGTGGCTCTGTTTCTTTTGCTGTTTTCCTTCTCTTCTCTCTGTCTTTGGTTTTCAAAAGGTGTTCAGTCAGCCCTCAGCTTTTTTCAAGAGGAATTGTTCTATTAATAGGTATAATTTTGTGTGTTCTGTAGGTCACCATCGTGGGCTAGAACCTCTTAATTGTGTTTTATTCTCTTTTCTTGATTAAGTTAGTGGTTTGACTCTAGATTAATTTGAGAATTGATATCTTAACAATTTTGAATCTTTCCATGCATGCATATGGAATATTTATCATGAATTTAGATCTTCCTTAATTTCACTCAGAAGTGTTTTGTAGTTTTTAGTGTACATGTCTTAATATTTCTTCTGTTTATTATTTCTTCTGTTAATATTACTATATTTCTTCTATTAAATTTATTCCTGAGTATTTTTTATTTTGGTGCTATTTCATATATAACTATTTTCATTGCTGTTACATAGAAATACAAAAGATTTTTTAAAAATTTTTATATTTATTTTTTTTTATTTTTTTACAAAACATTGGGCTCAATCCCACAACTCTGGGATCATGACCTGAGTTGAAATCGAGAGTCAGATGCTCAACCTACCGAGCCAGTCAGGCACCCCTGCAAAAGATATTTTGTATTTTGTTCTTGTATCATTGAGCTTGTTTATTAGTTTTAGCAATTTATTTTTGTGTATGTGGATTTCTTTAGAGTTTCTATGTACCAGATTTTAATGCCTGCACATAAAGACTAGTTTTACCACTTTCTTTCAAATGTAGATATTTTTTATTTCTTTTTCTTGTCTGACTGCGTTGGATATAACCTACAGTCCAATGTTGTTAAAAGTAGTGAGTGTGAACACTTGCCTTACCAATCTTAGGGGGAAAGCATTTAGTCTTTCACCATTGAGTGTAATGT
>CM053578.1:74337456-74385177 GCA_028646485.1 Cryptoprocta ferox | reverse complement strand
AAGGATACTACAGCACCTTGGCTCTCAGTCAACGGTAAATAGTGGCATGTCTTTAAAATATTCAGGAGTGTAACAGGTGCCTAAGATAATAATTTGATATACAGAAAACCTATAAAATCTTTAAGAATCATAGCATGTGGGACGGGAGCAGAGATAATTTAAATGGAAAGAGGTTTTTGAAGCCTCAACTTTCTTCAGAGAAGTCATAGGCTGCATAGCTACACAGTTCCAAATATAAGCTCTTTCTCAGGGAAAAAGAAAGTAAAGCCAAGTCCTAAGGGAAGAGGCAAGAACTTCAAAATTACTATAGCCCACTGACTGCTGTATACGTCACCTTCTCCTTCTTCCACCTTTGGAATATAAGTGCCTATCCATTTCCTTGTTCTTTATTCACTATGTATAGGAAACAGATAATTGGTTTTCTTAATTCACAGGTCTTAAGACTGAGAGGAGTCATATTCCAGAAACCTCATCTACTTGGATCTGATTTAGATATTGAAATTCTATACTTCAAGCCTAAGCCTGATGCAGTAGCAATAGCATGAGACCAAGGATCTTAGAAAGGGAAGTAAGTATAGTTTGCATGTAGGAGGCACATGAATTACTTTGGGGTAGAGATAGTTCATTTATGGTGGTTAATCTCCAAATATGGCCCCAATGAACAACACTTTCCAAGATTCATGCCCTTATGTAGTCCCCTCCCATACTGAAACAGGACTGAGCCTAAGACTTGCTATAACTAACAGAATTTAGTAGAAATATTCCTGTGCTAGTTCTAAGACTAAGTCTTAAGAGGACCTGAAGCTTCTGTTTTTGTGTATTGGAAGACCCAAGCTGCCACATCAGAAATTCAGCTGCCCTGCTAGAAAGACCACATGAAGAGGCTGCATGGAAAGGGAAAGGGATAATCCCTAAGGTTACATGGTGGGGGATGGAGGAGGGAGTGCAGAGAATAGATACATTAAACCAGATTGTCCATGCATTCCAACTGAGCCCAGATTTACAGCTGTCCCCATCAAAGTGTAAGACATAAGTGAACCTCATGAGTGTTCCAGCCCAATCGAGCTACTAGATAATTATGGGCCCAGCCAACATTGAGTGGAGCAAAACAACTGCCCAGCTAAGCACAATCAACCCACAGAATCTTGAGATAGTAAAATGGTTATTTTAAGCCATTTTAAGTTTTGGAGTGGTTTGTTATGCAGCAATAAATAACTCACTTATCAAATGAAAACTTGAATATTTTGTCTTTTTTTTTTTTTCTTTTCTCCCTCCCTCTCCCTAACTCTTTTTCCTCCTTCCCCTCCCCATTGTCCTCTATTGGGTTTCTCCAGTTAGACCTATGAGTGCGAACATATGGTATCTTGAATATTTTGGAAGTCAGATTCGATAGAGAAATTAAAAGGCAAACTACAAACTCTAAAAAAGTATTGCCATGATTATATCAATGGTTAATATCCTCATAATGAGAAAGAGCTCACTGTGAAACCTACACAGTATCACCAAGTACTCAACAGAAAAAAATGGACAAAGGACATGATCTGTCTACTCATAGCAGGGACAAGCAAAATGGTTAATAAGCATGAAAAAGTTCTAATCATTATTTAAAAGACCATTAATATTCTAATACTACTGGTGAGAATATAAAATGGCAAAGTCTTTCTGGAGAGCAAATTTGTCAGCATGACATTTCTATGAATATAGGAGGTGATAGTCACAGATTCAAATACTTAAGCAAAAGGATGTTAATTCCAAACTTAATGTCCAACAATATAGAAAATATAAAATTGTTTAAAAGAATTATTAAATATATTTGAAGATATTCTGCATCTTAGAGATTTTTAAGGAAACTCAGGTATCACGCTTATAATGCAAGTTTTAAAAAGCACAAATAAAATTATATACACACACATATATATATAATTTGATCCAAGTTTTTTAAAATAAATGAAAAAAATATTTTTACATAACTGGGCCAAAAGGAAATAAAACTGTTAAGTAAAACTGTGGCAGTAGGATTATAACTACTTCTATTTGGTCTTTTATGCTTCCATTTTCTAAATTTTCTATAACTGTATTACTTTCACATTCAGTAAAAACAAGAATGTTATTTGAGAACATCTAGCTATTTAAGAATAATTTCCCAACTAGAGATATTTAATAAAATTATCTTTTGGAATTTGGAAGAGAATTTAGAAATGACTTGATATGATCTACCACTCAACAGATGAGGAAATAGGACTAGAGATTTTAGGTGCCCAAGCTTGTTGAAATGTTTAGGGGCAGAACGTTATTTAGAATCCAGATTTTTACCCACTGACCAGTACACATTATTATACTGCTTTATGAGCTACCTATAATAGTGATTCAAATAAGATGTAAAGATCTAAGTAGAATAACTCATTTTGAGAAAAGATTTAACCCTTTGAATTCATATTCAAAGAATTCTCATTTTAAACTATAAAAACCCAACAGAGGACCATGGGGAGGGGAAGGAGGAAAAAGAGTTAGGGAGAGGGAGGGAGACAAAACATGAGAGACTCTTGAATACTGAAAACAAACTGAGGGCAGAAGGGGAAGGGGGAAAGGTAAAGGGGGGTGATGGTCATTGTGGAGGTCACTTGTGGGGAAGAGCACTGGGTGTTATATGGAAACCAACCTGACAATAAACTATAAAAAAAAAAAGTAAAAATAAATAAATAAACTATAAAATTGTTTGCAATAAGGATATATGTTACTTCCTAGAAGTTTTATTTAAAAATCCCACCAAAATCACTTCCCAAGATTTTAAATTTCCTTTGAATTTACATTTTGTTACTGTTACACATTCAGTTGAATTTTATACCCGCCTATGAGACTAGGGTTTTCCCTCCTTACTTGATAGATATAAGTAGGGTAGGAATGTTTAATACACTTACACACACTTCCACTTGGAGACTTTTGAATGCATTTTCAATTTATTTGTGTTTTTTTAAATGAATTATTCTGTTTTTCCTGAAAAGTCTTATAATTCTAATATGAGGGCAGATAGCTTTAGTTCAAGGTCTTCCTCTGGATCTTGGCTTTGAAACCTACCTTTTGATTTTGAAACTGGGAAAACTAGCCTTCTGCTCTTCCTTCTAGCTAAGCTTAGAGTATTGCTTTGCCAGCTAATTTCTGCTGGAGATAAATCTAAGATCCTCTTCTTTATTTTACCTGGATATATATAGCTAGTTTTCAACTTTACCTCTGATGGAGATGAGTCCGTTTGTGAAAGGCTTGGATATCTATCTTTCATATGTGGTGGAAACAATACATTTTTCATTTTTCCCTCTGGCACAGCTTCTGACTGGTATTCCTCTAAAGAGGGTGTCATTACTGTCAGGCTAGACATAAAAAGCAATGGAGTTTGCTTTGGTGACTCATCTGTTTGCTTTGTTGACTCATCACTTTCAGGAGCAACGGCAATAGCATCTGAATTATCTTCATCTGACTGGTTCAAAGTTGGTAGAAGAGTAAGGCCTTTCTTATCATTATTATCCTGCAACTAGAAAATGTATCAATAAAGCAAAGCTACCAATTAATCATTACTGACTACAAAATATTTGAAATTAGTAATACTGGACTTAAAATAATTTATACCCTTATCCTTTATCATAACAAGTTACCATCAATGTTTGTCAATTGTTACATTCCTTATTAAAAGAATTAAGAAATTCTCTACATGCCTGAAACCATGGACTATAGAATATTATCCACTAAAAATGATCACACTGCTTTATAAATCAGTGGTTCTCATATACTTAGATTTTATAAATCAGCAACATCTCAAAAAAGAGCTGTTATTATGCTATACCAATACATCATAAATAAAGGAAATTTTAACAGCAAAATAAGCACAAAGAACAATATCATAAAATCACAACTATATAATGAAGGAAATTTTAATAGCAAAATAGTACAAAAAACTATCAACAAATAAAGGACAGCCTGTTAAGCTAAACAAATTTAGCTCTATGAAAAAGTCTCTATATTGTCTCTATATTGTCTCTATATTCCCTCTATCTCTTTGGACTGGGGAAAACAGTACATGTTGACTCTTCAATTGATATTTGGAAGACACTGACCCAACAATGAATGGCATTAAATCCTATTTGTCAGGTAGTATAGAAAAATCTTTTATTCTTTGTTGGCTTATATAGGGATCCATTGCTTTATTGAATGAATACCTATGTAAAATTAGCTAAAATGCAAATAATACTATGTGAACCCTATTTTTTTCCTTATATTTTAAAAACAGATTATAAACCCATAGAGAAAGTAATGAAATGTGGTCAGGTCTGTGGCATCCATTTCTAAGATCAATGTGCAGAACTAACTTTATGCTTTTATTCTTAATTGTTGCCCCCTTTCTCTTCGTCAACATCTGTTGTCCCCTATCTTCATATGTATTTTTAAATATTACCATTTTATCCTGTAATTTCCCTTTTAAGAATGTAATTTAACTTTACTAAATAATGTAATTGTACAGATATTGCCATAACAGAAATAACCATAAAAACTGGAATAACTTCTTGGGTGCTTTTATTTCCATCTACAATATTTTTTTTATCTATAAATGTTTCATTCCTTTATAAAATAGTGTTCTTTTATTAGAAGTTCTTTTCCAAGTTTCCGTACCTCACTTGGAGCAGTTTCAGCTCCTTCCTTTATAGAGGGGACATCTATAAATAAGTGAATAGAAATATTTTATTATAAAATAAACATATTTATAAAAATGTACACTAATAAAATACTATTATGATCTTTCTCACCAAGAACAAAGAGCAATTTAAATCAAAGTAGCTATTCACACATAAACACTATTTAGTAAAAACACGCTGATGAATCTCTGGGAAGATGGGGGAATGGTAAATTGAAAAGTGAGGACTTAAAATGAACACATGCATAAAGTTGTAAGATTTCAGATCCATCAATGTAAGACATAAAAACAGGTAAATGGTATGTTTTGCTACAAGTCAAGAAGAAATAAAATATGGTCAGTGATAGGGTAGGGACTGGAAAAAGAGACTGGAATAAAGTTGTATGTGACCAGAGAAATTAGGACCATTCAAAAGAGGCTTATTGAAGCACTTGTAAAATTTTCCTAGAAATAGTCTATTTTTAGCAAGTAGAAAGGGAAAACCTAAAAGGAAGAGAGAAGGAGTAAAAAACTGAGATACATAGGAATGTATTAAGTCTAGTATAAAACAAAATTTATTATGATCACTATTAGCTGTGAGTCAGCTTAGCCCATTTTTCTGAGCCTTGGTTTTCTCATATGTAAAATAGAATAATGATGGCTTATAAGTATGACACAAGTATATGTAAGATGTGAGTAGCAATTTGGTTAAATGCTTGAGCTCTGTATATACTTTAAGTTTTTATTTACTTATTTTGAGAGAGAGAGAGAGAGAGAGAGAGAGAGAGAGAATAGGGGAGGGGCAGCGAGAAAGAGAATTCCAAGCAAGTTCCACACTGTCAGTGCAGAGGCCAATGCGGGGCTGGAATCACAAACCGTGAGATCATGACCTGAGCCGAAATCAAGAGTCAATGCTTAACCGACTGAGTCACCCAGTACCCAAAATGCTTGCTCAAACAGAGGAGGTGCAAATTCAACCCCAATCAGGTGGCTGTGTGACCTCTGACTGGTTACTTAATCTGTTTGATCTTCAGCTTTCTCACCTATAAAATGTGGATAGATAACAGTTGCACCCTCAATTGACTGATGTGAGGATTGATTTATATAATCCAGGTAAAGGCCTGCAACATAGTGATCAATAAATGTTAGCTGAAGCCTGTAAGAAGATACAGGATACCAGAAGAAGTCACCAGACTTGAAATAAACTCTTTGGATAAGAAAAAGAATTACAAGGGAAAAAAAAGCGGGCAACCACCAGTGAGTGAGAGGGGTTAACCTCCAATCTTCAACAGTGATACGGAAGAGGGAAACTGATTCTCTTATTCCTGAAATTTGAGCATTTCAGGTGAAGAGTAGGCTAAAGACCCAATCACTCTGCTAGGCTGGTTGATCCTCAGGGGTTAGGAAATGAACATATCAAAAGCTAAGGTAGCCAGGAGGTAGAAGTAGGGAAGTAGAGAAGTAATTTGTGGCACAAGTCTTACAACAGTAAATCATTATTCTATACCGGCAGAATCCAAGATTTTATAGATATAGTATTATGCATCTATTTTACTTTCTAAATGAATCTTTTCACAGATTTTTTTTAAAAGACTACCAGAACAATCTCTCCCATTATCATACTGATAACTTGTGGTAAATTCTCAGATTTAGTGCTAATTTAATTTCCTGTCCCCCTCTCTCTGTCCTCCTTTCTCTCTCTCTCTCTCCCTCCCAGACACACACACCTCTACAGCTAACGTTTCAGACAATACCTTTTTCGTAGATCATAGTTAAGATTTAACTATATTTTTGTCCTTACAAGGAATAAAGGAGCATTTAAAAAAAATAACTCTTAATTGGGTCTAAGTCTTTTCTTTGAGGTGTTACAAAATAAATACCTAAAAGTAAAACTATAATGAGATACATATTTCCAAGAAAAAAATGAAATCCACTTAAAGCAAATTACTAATTTTCTTTTTGTGATACAACCACCTTATTTTTAGTTATCTTAATAAATACATAATGTGAATGAAGTTTCTTAACCTAATGTTACAATATCTTCAGGCTTCTTTTCAAATTGGCTTTCAAGTACCTCACTGGTATCACTTCCCTAGAAACAAGAAAAAAAAAAAGGTATTGGAGAAATGTTTAGAGAGCTTATCTGCCTTTATAACTTCTTTTATACCTTCTTTAAAATTTACAGAAGAATATGGGTTTATGAGAAAAGCAATCCAAACAATAGTATTTTAAAGAGTATACCGTGGCTAGGAGTTAATGTTCCAGGGAGAGGATACCCAAGAATTGGTAGGGCATTTGAGTGACAAATGTAGATGAGAAAAAGATTGAGATAAATGACATAATATTGTAAATTCAAGGGACGTAAGAGAATACCCCCAGAAAACAGATTATTTTTTATTAGAAAACATTATGGCCTATTGAGTTGGAAAGAGAAATCATAAGGTAGAGTGATCACTGTTATAAAATATTGATGTTTTAATAAGAACCCAAAGTCCATGGTTCCTTTAATGAAGAGCCTCCCAAATTTTCCATAAAGTACTAATTCTGTATTAGTAAGTGCTAAAGCAGTACCAGTATGCCCAATTATAATGAGGCACTGAAAAACATTAGTATATCTGTATCTTATGACTACCATTTCAAGGCTGTGATCTTAGTCAACACTTTATTAATTCACTGAAACCCCTTTTGACCTCTATTGCCACAGGTCAAAATGTATAGGTTAAATTTCTAAAAAATTTTCTTGATGTTTATTTGTATTGAAAGACAGAGACAGAGTGTGAGCAGGGAAGAGTCAGAGAGGGAGGTAGACACAGAATCTGAAGCAGGCTCCAGGCTCTGAGCTGTCTGCACAGAGCACGACTCGGGGCTTGAACCCACCAGCAGTGAGATCATGGCCTGAGCCTAAGTCAGACACTTACCGGACTGAGCCACCCAGGCTCCCCAGTTAGATTATATTTCTAAATATTAAACCTTACTTATATATAATCTGACAAAGGTCTAGTATTCAAAATATATAAAGAACTCTTACAACTGAACAATAAGATAAAAAAAAAAAAGCCCAGGGGAAGTCGGTTAAGCTCTGACTTCCGGTCATGATCTCGGGGTTCATGAGTTCGAGCCCCTGTGTCGGGCTCTGTGCTGACAGTTCAGAGCCTGGAGCCTGCCTCACATTCTGTGTCTCCCTCTCCCTCTCTGCCCCTCCCCCACTCACACTCTGTCTCTGTCTCTCTCTCAAAGAGAAACATAAAAAAATTAAAAAATAAATAAAAATAACCCAGTTTTTTAAAATCAACAAAGGATTTGAATAAGCATTTATCCAAAGAAGATACACAAATGGTCAGTAAACACATGAAAAAACATTCACATAATGGTTATCAGAGAAATGCAAATCAAAACCACTACCAAAGAGTTACCACTTCAAACCCACTAGGATGGCTATAATTAAAACAACAACAAAAAAAGTAAAATAACAAGTATTGGAGAATATATGGAACCTTCATACATTGCTGGTTGTACGTAAAATTGTGCAGCTGCTATGGAAAAAGTTTGACAGTTCCTGAAAAAGTTAGAGAGGGAATTATTATATGACCCAATAATTCCACTCCTAGGTATATACCCAAGAAAATTACAAACATATGCTCACATAAAAACCTGCACACGAATGGACACAGCAGCATAAATGGTGATAGCTAAAAGTCAAAACAACCCAAGTGTCTATCAACTGATGAGGATAAACAAAATGTGGTACATATCCATATAGTGGAATATTATTTGGCAGTAAAAAGAAACAAAGTATTGCTACATGCTACAATGGGATGAACCCTGAAAACACTATGCTAAGTGAAAGAGCCAAGCACAAAGAACTATATATTGATTGATTCCACTCAAATGAAATGTTTAGGGTAAGCAAATCTATAAAAACAGAAAGGAGATTAGTTATTGTCTAGGGCTACAGGGGTGTGAGAGGTTTGGTTAAGGGGTTTCTTTTGAGGGTAATTAATGTTTGAAAATTGTAACAATGGACATACAATTCTGTGAATATACTAAAGGCCACTGAATTGTATACTTTAAGTGAATTATATCTTAACAAAGTTGTTAAACTAAATCTTACAAATTATTAGTTAACATTTATTGAATATCACATTAGGAAAATAGGAAAGTACATGAACCATGAATAACATTTTATATATCAAGAACTAAGCAATATCTTATCACTTTTAATTATCATAATCTTTTTAAAATAAATAGTATTAAAAGTTATATATGGAGAATGTATTATGTTAACTACCTTACGTTCTTCATGGGCCAATTTTGGGGCAAGAACTTCTTCTAAATAGCTAGCTTTTTCAATCCATGTACTCAGATTTCTATATTCTTTTTTCATTTTTTCCAGCCTAAAGAAAATCAGGTATACATTTAAAAAATAAGTGACAGAAGAACATATATGGCATGATTCACAGAAGAATACATTCAGTATGATACACTTATAAAATGTTCTAAGAGAGGCAAACCAGCAATATATTAAGAATATAGTCAAAGGAAAAGGAATGGATTATAATAAAAGTGAGGCATTAGCTACCTGAGGGTTGAGGAAAAGATGGAATCTCATAAGGGCACACAAAACACATTTTTGATAGTGATGATTTTTTTGAGTTTTTATTTAAATTCCAGTTAGTTAATATACAGTGTAATAGTAGTTTCAGGTGTACAATTTAGTGATTCAAAACTACCATAAAACACCTGATGCTCATCATAGTAAGTACACTCTTTAATCCTCATTACTCATTTAACCCATCACTCCCTCTGACCTCCCCTCTGGTAACCATTAGTTTGTTCTCTATAGCTAAGAGCTTGTTTCTTGATTTGTCTCTTTTTTTCCCCTATGATCATTCATTTCATTTGTTTCTTAAATTCCGCATATGAGTAAAATCATATGGTATTTGTCTTTCTCTGACTTACTTCATTTGGCGTAATACTCTCTAGCTCCATCCATGCCATTGCAAATAGCAACATTTCTTTCTTCTTTATGCCTGAGTAATACTCCATTACACACACACATACACACACACACACACACACACACACACACCACACCTTCTTTATCCACTCATCAGTCAATGGACATTTGGGCTCCTTCCATAATTTGGCTACTGTTGATAATGCTGATATAAACATTGGTGTGCATGTATCCCTTTGGACTAGTATTTTTTGTATTCTTTGGGTAAATACTTAGTAGTGCCATTGTTGGATTTTTAACTTTTTGAGGAACCTCAATACTGTTTTCCTGAGTAACTGTACTAGTTTGCATTCCCACCAACAGTGTAAGATAGCTCCCCTTTATCCACCTGTTACTTCTTGTTTTGTTCATTTTTGCCATTCTGACAGGTGTGAGGGGATATCTCATTGTAGTTTTGATTTGTATTTCCCTGATGCTGAGTGATGTTGAACATCTTTTCACATGTCTGTTGGCCATCTGGACATCTTCTTTGGAAAAATGTCTATTCATGTCTTCTGCCCATTTTTTAATTGGATTCTTTGTTTTTTGGGTGTTGAGATGTAAACGTTCTTTATATATTTTGGATACTAACCCTTTGTCAGATACGACATTTGCAAATATCTTCTCTCATTCCATGGGTTGCTTTTAGTTTTGTTGATTGTTTCCTTCACTGTGCAGAAGGTTTTTATTTTGATGAAGTCCCAATAGTTCATTTTTGCTTTTGTTTCCCTTGCCTCAGGAGACATAGCTAGTAAGAAGTTCCTATGGCTGATGTCAAAGAGGTTACTGCTTCTGTTATCTAGGATTTTAATGGTTTTCTGTCTCATATTTAGGTTTTTAATCCATTTAGAATTCAGTTTTGTGTGTGGTGGTCACAAAGTGATCCAGTTTCATTCTTTTGCATGTTGCTGTCCAGGTTTTCCAACACCATCTGTTGAAGAGACTTTTTCCCACTTGATACTCATTCTTGCTTTGTCGAAGACTAAGTGACCATATAGTTGTGGGTTCATTTCTGGGTTTTCTATTCTGTCCCATCGATCTATGTGTCTGTTTTTGTGCCAGTACCATACTGTCTTGATGATTACAGCTTTGTAACATAAAGTCCAGAACTGTGATGCCTCCAGTTTTGCTTTTCTTTTTCAAGGTGGTTTTGGCTATTGGGTGTCTTTTGTGGTTCCATACAAATTTTAGGATTGTTTGTTCTAGCTCTGTGAAGAATGTTGGGGGTATTTTGATAGGGATTGCATTAAATGTGTTGATTGCTTTGGGTAGCATGGACATTTTAACAATATTTGTTCTTCTAATCCAGGAGCATGAAATGATTTTCCATTTCTTTATGTCATCTTCAATTTCTTTCTTCAGTGTTTTATAGTTTGCAGAGTACAGGTCTTTCACCTCTTTGGTTAGGTTTGTTCCTAGGTACCTCATGGTTTTCAGTGTAACTGTAAATGGAATCGATTCCTTGATTTCTCTTTCTGCTGATTCATTATTGGTGTATAGATATGCAACAGATTACGTTGATTTTGTATCCTGCAACTTTAGTGAATTTGTATTATTGGTTCTAGCAACTTTTTGGTGGAATCTTTTGTGTTTTCTATATAGAGTATCATGTTGTCTGCAAATAGTGATAATTTTACTTCTTCCTTGCCAATATGGATGCCTCATTTCTTTTTGTTGTCTGACTGCTATGGCTAGGACTTCCAAATATGGTGATGAATAATTATCTAGGCAACAGTCTTATTATCTTTATTTAAGCTCCATACATACATGTTTTAGAAGTTACTCAATATATAGGTCTCATATATATATATATACACACACACATATATATATACTTTATAAATTACCCAATATATATATGATATTTTCTGCAAAACAAATGAAAAAATAGGAATTTAGCTTCCAATCCAATAAATTTCAAAGGCTTTAGTCACCTAAAAATGTAACTGACAAGAACTAAATGGAAAGAAGAAATGTTTCCCAATTCATTTCATGAGGACACTATTACCATGATTAACCTTAATAAGGACATTACAAAAAAGGAAAATTAGTCTCATCATTCATGAACATAGATGCAAATGTTACAGATATAATTTTAGTACAAAAAATCCAGTAGTATATTGAAAAGATAATATATAATGAACAAGTTGGATTTATCCCAGGTATACAAGGATATTTTGACATTAACATTAGAAAATATAAATACAATTTAACTGATTAAAAGAGAAAAAGCACTTGGCAAAACCCAACATCCTTTTATGATTAAAAAAAACTTAGAAAACTAGAAACAAAATGGAATTATTTACTTAACCTGGTATAGCATATCTATATATAAAAAACCTATATAAATAAGGCTCTTAATTATTAAATGCTGTAAGTGTTGCCTTTAAAGATCAGGAACAAAACAAGGATGCCCACGATTGCCATTTATATGAGACACTGACTGGAGCTTCTAGCTAGCATTGTAAAACAAGAAAACAAAATTAAGGTATAAGAACTGGAATAAAAAGTCTTAATTGTTGTTATTTGTAGGTATGACTGTTTAAATAAATTCTCTCAAATGATACTACAGATAAATTATTATAAATACAAAAGTTTAGCCAAAGAGGGAAATGCTAGAAGATAATGCCAGCAGGGGTAGTATAAGTTTTTAATCTTCTCAAATCTCTACATAAAAATATTAAGAGTAGCTCAGTAACAAACCCAAAAATCTATGGGCAACATTTACAACAAAATCATGTGACAAGGTATCTCTATGAACCCCAAAACATATACATAAGACCTTCAAGGTATCAGTGTTTATATGGCAGAAAGCAACAGGTATAAAAGGGGCACCGGATGGATCTGAAAATAAGAGAGCCTCAAAATAGCCAACAGGTAGTTACAGAAAAGTACAGCAGGCCAATCTGAGAATAGCAGTTAAAACTGGGAGAGTTTTGCTCATTCCAATAGCAAGTGAGTACAAAGATTTATGGCAAGCATTAAAAGGAGAGCAGTCTAACCACTGTAAATGCTTAAAACTGACCAACCAGGTCTATAATCCAGGACAGGGCTCCAGAAAACCTTAGACAGCAATTCATATATTTTAACACCAAATGAAAACATCAGAAGTGGGAGTTCTATAAAGCTTGAGAAGTTTTCTAAACCAAATCTCCTATAAAAAACTCATGAAAATTAATTCCATGTAAAATTGAGCAACAGAAAACTATCAGGGCCCTCACACTTTTTCCTTTTTTTTCCCCCAGGGTTACTTCAATGAGCAAATCAAAGCACACCTGATGGAAGGTCCAAATACTCCACCACTACAAGCAAAGATGAGCTTTGCAGAGGACTGACCAGTGGGATAGAGTAGTCAAAACAGAAGAGTGCACACAATACACTCCAAATGCACTTCCTGAAGTGCCAGGCCCTGGACCACTTTCTTAACCATACACAAAAATAAATTCAAAATGGATGAAAGACCTAAATCTGAGACAGAAAACCATTAAAATCCTACAGAAGAAAACAGGCAGCAACCTCAGCCACAGCAACTTCTTACTTGACACATCTCTAGAGGCCAAAAAAAAAAAAAAAAAAAAAAAAGCAAACATGAACTATTGGGACCTTATCAAGATTAAAAAGTTTCTATAGGGGTGCCTGGGTGGCCCAGTTGGTTGGGCTTCCGACTTTGGCTCAGGTCATGACCTCATGGCCCATGAAGTTTGAGCCCTGTGTTGGGCTCTGTGCTGACGGCCCAGAGTCTGGAGCCTGCTTCAGATTCTATGTCTCCCTCTCTCTTTGCCCTCTGCCACTCATGCTCTGTCTCTGAAAAATGAATAAACCTTAAAAATTTAAAATAAATAAATGAATAAATAAACTACAGAGCAAAGGAAACAATCAAACAAACTAAGAGGCAACTAATGGAATGGGAGAAGATATTTGCAAATGACATATCAGATAAAGGGTTAGCATCCAAAATCTATAAAGAACTTACCAAATTCAACACCCCCAAATAAAATAATCCAGTGAAGAAATGGGCAGAAGACATGAATAGACATTTTCCCAAAGAAGACATCCTGATGGCAGACACAGGAAAAGATGCTCAACATCACTCATCATCAGGGAAATACAAATCAGAATCACAATGAGATACCACCTCACACTGGTCAGAGTGGCTAAAATTAACAACTCAGGCAACAACAGATGTTGGCCAGGATGTGGAGAAATGGGAACCCTACTGTACTATTGGTGGGAATGAAAACTGGTGTAGCCACTCTGGAAAACAGTGTAGGTGTTCCTCAAAAAATTAAAAATAGAACTACCCTATGACCCAGCAGTTGCATTACTAGGATTTTATCCAGAGGATACAAAACTGCTGATTCAAAGGGGTATATGCACCCCACTGTTTATAGCAGCACTATCAACAATAGCCAAATTATGGAAAGAGCTCAAATGTCCATCAACTGATGAATGGATAAAAAAGATGCAGTATGTGTGTGTACACACACACACACACACAAACAGGAATAATACTCAGAAATTAAAAAGAATGAAATCTTGCCATTTGCAACAATGTGGATGGAACTGGAGGGTATTAATGCTAAGTGAAATAAGTCAGAGAAAGATATATCATATGATTTCACTCATACGTAGAATTTGAGAAACTTAACAGATGACCATAGGAGGAAGGGAAGGAAAAATAAGATAAAAACAGAGAGGGAGACAAACCGTAAGAGACCTTAAAAACAGAGAACTGAGCGTTGGTAGGAATGTGGTGATGGGCATTAAGGAGGGCACTCCTCAGGATGAGTACTGGGTGTCATATGAGATAAATCACTGGGTTCTACTCTTGAGGCCAAGACTACACTGTATGTTAACCGACTTGAGGGAAAAAAAGGCTATCACTAGATTTTTCAGCATAATCTTTTCAGGCCATAAAAAGTAGCATGATATATTCAAAGTGCCAAAAGAAAAAAAAAAAACTGTCAACCAAGAATACTCTACATGACAAAGTTGTCTTTCAGAAATGGAGAATTAAAATTTTCCACACAAACAAAACCTAAAAGGGTTCATCACCACTAGACCAGTCCTATAAGAAATGTTATAAAGGGACTTTCTCAAGCCAAAGGAAAAGGACTAATCAGTAACATAAAAGCATATGAAAGTATAAATCTCACTGGCAAAGGTAAATACATAATTAAATTCAGATTATTCTAATGTTGTAATGGTGGTGAGTGAATCACATATAACCCTGATATGAAGGTTAAGAGACAAAAAGATTAAAAAATGGCTACTACTACAATAATTTGTTAATGGGTAAAAAGATGCAAATTGTGATATCAGAAATATAAAATAGGGGGAGAATAAAAATATAGAGTTTAGTACATTCAAAGTTAAATTGTTACCAGCTTAAAATAGACTGTTATAAATATGTGTTTTGTAAGCCTCATGATAAACCACAAAGAAAAACCTAGTGTAGATACACAAAAGATAAAGGAATCTAAGCATACCACTACAGATAATCATCAAATCACAAAGGAAGTGAGCAAGAAAAGAAGAGGGGAATAAAGGAATTAAAAATCAGCCAGAAAACAATGAACAAAATGGCAACAGTAAGTCTATACCTTTTAATAATTACCTTAAATGTAAATGGACTAAATTCTCCAATCAAAAGACAGAGTAGCTGAATAGATTAAAAAACAAAAAACAAAACAAAACAAACAAAAATAACAACCAATGATCCAACTATATGCTGCCTACAAGAGAGACACTTCAGCTTAAAGGACACTCACCAACTGAAAGTAAAGCTATGGAAAAAGATATTCCATGCAAACAGGAACCAAAAGAAGGCAGGGCTACCGATACTTACAACAGACAAAATAGACTTTAAGCCAAAGACTGTAATGAGAGACAAAGATCACTATATAATGATAAAGGAGTCAATCCAACAAGAGAATATGACAATTGTAAATAGTTATGCACCCAATACAGAAGCACCTACATATGTAAACCAAATGTGAACAGATACGAAGGAAGAAACAGACAGAAATATAATAGTAAGGGACTTTTAAACCCCACTTACATCAATAGATAGATCAACCAAACAGAAAATCTATAAAGAAACACTGAAGCTAAACTACACATGAGATTACATGGAGTTGACACTATTACAGAACATTCGATCCAACAGTCGCCTTAAGTACATGTGAAACATTCTTCAGGATATATATGTTACGCCATAAAACAAGTACTAATAAATTTAAGATGACTAAAATCATATCAACCATCCTTTCTGACCATAATCAATTCCAAGAAGAAACTGCTAATTACAGAAATTTGCAGTGGAGATTTTAAACAACATGCTACTGAATAACCAATGGGTCAAAGAGAAAACCAAAAGAAAAAAATTTTTAAATATCTTGAAACAAATGAAAATGGAAATACAACATATCAAAACTTACGGGATATTGGAAACCAACTTGACAATAAACTATATTAAAAATAAATAAACAGTTTACAAAAAAATACCTTACGGGATGTAGCAAAGGCACTTCTAAGAGGGAAGTTAAAAACAGTAAGCATTTACAATAAGAAAAAGAAAGATCTCAAATAATCTTACACTTCAAGGAACCAGGAAAAAGAACAAACTAAGCCAAAATTAGTAAAATGAAGGAAATAACAAAGACCAGAGTGGGGAAAAATGACATAGAAACTAAAAAGACAACAGAAAAACATCAATGAAACTAACAGCTGACTTTGGGGAAGGGGGGAATTGATAAACCTTCAGTTAGGCTTACAAAGAAGGAAAGATAAAAATTACCACTGTATATCTAGTACCCTAGAATAGTACCTGACACACACTAGGTATTTAATACTGTTACTAAATGAATAAAACATCAGAATAGAGAATAACAGGGTTCTTAGGTCATTCAGCTCAATGTTAATGAACTAATAAGTTATGAGTCTGAGTAAAAAATGTATTCAACATAAATAATCATTTTTTAAGTAACCAAGAGTTCTGCTTCTGCCAATGGTAGACCAGGTTACTTCAGATAAACCATCTTACTACACAACTAAAAAGGCTGGGCAATATATATATATTTTTAATTGTGTTTGAAAGTGGGGCACTTGATGGCTCAATTGCTTGACAGTCCAACTTAGGCTCAGGTCATGATCTCACAGCATGTGAGTTTGAGCCATGCACTGGGCTCTGTGCTGACAGCTCAGTGCCTGGAGCCTGCTTCAGAGTCTGTGTTTCCTCTCTCTGCCCCTCCCCGACTTGCGCACACGCACATACTCTCTCTCTCAAAAATAAACATTAAAAATTTTTTAAATAAAAATTTTTAAAAATTGTTTTTGAAAGCATCAGTCACTTATAAAAGCAGCAAGGATTTACAGATCCAAGATTATAGGAATTTCAGAGACAATAAGCCCCATCGTTTGGTGTCATTTTTCCTTCAAGGCATTCGTGGTGGCTAACAGTTAAGAAGCTGAGCAGAGCCTATAGATAGATATACCAGAATTAGGGAACAAAAAACAGAGTTCAGACCCTTCCAAGGATGAAAGGCCAAGGTAAACACCTAGGCTTTCAAAGTTGGGACCCCAAAAGGTGAAATCACAAGAGCAAGTGCCTCCTTATCTTGTGACTTACTTGCCTCACACTAGTCCCAGTCCTACTACTAGGAATACGATTAAACCATTAAAAGACTAATCCTCATAGGAACCAAACCCAAATCATTTCAATCTCAATCTCAAGTGAATTTAGGTGATCTGGGATCGTTAGTATCCCTAGTCTAGTTGGCTGACAGATGCAAATGTCTATCTTTCCCATAAGAATATACAATCAAGAGCCGCAAATTAGTTCTACAAATACAATGTTTAGCACTCAATAAAAAGAGATAGTTATATGAGAATATAAGGTTTGACTGAAAGTTATGAGGGGGAAAAAAACAATAGAAACAGACCTACAGGAGATCCAGATAATAAAGTTATCATAGATGAACTTTAAAATAGCAATGGTAGGGGTGTCCAGGTGGCTCAATCGGTTAAGTGGCTGACTCTTGATCTCTGCTCAGGTCATGATCTCACGGTTTGTGAGATCAAGCCTCATGGCAGGCTCCATGCTGACAGTGTGGAGCCTGCTTCAGATTCTCTCTCTCTCTCCCTCCCTCCCTCTCTGCCCCTTCCTCACTCATGTGCATGCATGCTGTCTTGCTCTCTCTCTCTCAAAATTCATAAACTTAAAAAAATTTTAATGTTTTTATTTATTTTTGAGAGAGTTTTTATTTATTTTTGTGAGTGGAGGAGGGGCAGAGAGAGAGGGAGACGCAGAATCTGACATGGGCTCCAGGCTCGAGCTGTTAGCACAAAGCCCAACATGGGGTCGAACTTATGAACAGTGAGATCATGACCTGAGCTGAAGTTGGATGCTTACCTGACTGAGCCACCCAGGTGCCCCAATAAATAAACTTTAAAAAATAGCAATGATTATAATATGTTCACAGAATTCAAAGAGAAGACAGGGGATTTTGATAGAGAAGTGGAAACTATAAAATAAAGGAAAATAACTGCAATAAAATAATTAAAATTAAGAATTCAGTTAGTTTGGGATGCCTGGGTGGCTCAGTTGGTTAAGTGTCTGACTCTAGATTTCAGTTCAGGTTATGATTCATGGTTTGTGAGTTTGAGCCCCACATCAGGCTCTGTGCTGACAGTGTGGAGCTTCCTGGAATTCTTTCTCTCCTCCCTCTCTCTACTCCTCCCCAGCTCCCTCTCTCTCTGTCCCCATCTCTCTCAAAATAAACTTAAAAAAAACACCATACACACAAAAAAGAATTCAATTGGTTTAACAACAGATTAGAAACAAAGAAAAAAGAACCAGTGAACTCTAAGATAAGACAGGAGATATTATCTAGACTGAAGCATAGAGAAAAAAGGATGGGAAATACAGAAAAGAGCAAAAGAGACCTATAGAATACATTGTTGAGTGAAGAGTAGAGCAACTATTATACTTTCTCCCTTATAAATAAAGTCTCTTTTCTTGCCATTACATTGACTTTTCTAAACAAATATCTAAAGCCCATGTCGCAAAAGAAAAAATTAATGTACAAATAACACATAAATAAGATGAAGACTTTTTTGTTTTATTTATTTATTTTTTTTACCTTTCCCGAGGTGGTTGTTGAAGCTTTTCAAGTCGCACTACAGATGGCTGGTTGGTTTGGGGCATTGCAGTTGGCATACCAACAGTAACATTCAGGTCTGGTGATAGGAATGCTGGATATTCTATTGGCTGTGGTGTAATTACATTTCTGCAAAGTGCTTATAATGTTAAATACTGAAATTATACAAAAGACACTTCTAAAATCAGTGGTAGCTATCACTTTTACATAGTAAGCTCACCTGTCTACCTTGAACCATCAGAGGGAGAGCTAGGAAAGAAGAAAAAGGTCAGAGATCCTAACAGAAGTGCTCTCTTGAGTACTCTTACTACGAAGATGGGCAGTAGAATGGGAAAGGAGATAAGGACCTGAAGTTCTAATAAGCAGTAGAAAGTGTTTAAGCCCAGACCTCTCTCCCGACCTCTAGATCTAAATCTCTATTTTATGGTCTGGCCAAGTTGACACATAAAGTTAATCACCAAAAGTCCACCTACCACTTGTCAACCTGACACCTAAAAGTATCTCTTTAAAACATATTTAATCTCCAAATTAGAACAATAACATGACATAACTATCCTGCATACAACCAAAAACTCACTAGCCTCTTCCCCAGACAAGAATAAAAATCTTTGGGTGATGTTTACTCTTCTTAATATCCTGAAACTTAAATGGTGTGATGTAAGTTTAACAATACTTAAATATAATATAAAATCAATTATAATATAAAGTCAATATAGCTTATGTTACATGATGATAAGATATGAGAGAGGAAAAAAGATATTTCTATAATATAAATATATATTTTTTCAGGTCACTTGTTAGATGGGCCTGAGTAGCACACCCAAATGAGGAATAAGTTGTCTCCAAAATCCAAAAAGGCCACCAGTGTTGTGCCTCTGTTTTGGTTATAGTAAGGGACAGATAGAACAACTTATCTTTCACCTTAGCAGGATTATCTTGACAAGCTCCATACTACTAGATCCTCAAAATTTCCATGAGGTGGAAGACCCCTGAATTTTTGTCAGAATTCTTCCTACACCCTCTGACATGCAAATGTCCTACCTAAGGAACTCTAGATTAGTTGCTACTTCCTGCTCAATAAGTCCAATCAGCATAAGGGGCATCATTGTAATGGACCTGTATAATGTTTTATATAAGGGAAAGGCAAATCAAGATTCCTGTGAACATATCTAATGACATAGGGCTGGAGAAGTTGATATACCTGAGGTAAGACAGTGAAAGTATATTGCTGACCTTGACAGCTGAATGCAAGCAAACTGCTTTTGATGGTCTTTATATGGGGAAAATAGCATTTTCCAGATCACTAGTTGCATACTATGTACCAGGGAATGTGTTAACTTGCCCAAGAAAGGAAATCACACCTGGTACAGCAGCTGCAATCAGAATCACGATGTGGTTAGGCTTACAACAATCTACTGTCACTCTCCAAGGGGCATAGGCCAAAATAAGTGAGCTAAAAGGGGATGAGATGGGAATCACCATCTCTGTATCTTTCAAGTCCTTGATAATGGCACTAATTTCTCCAATCCTTCCATGAATGTGGTATTGCTTCCGGCTTAGTAGAGGTAGCTCTCTTAGTGGCTTCCATTTAGCCTTTCCCATTCTAAAATCCCTTAGTCCATAGGTCAGGGAATCAATGTAGGGATTCACCAACTGCTAAGTGTGTTGATACCAATTATGCAATCTGGAATTAGGGAAATAACCACAGGATGGGTTTAAAACTCCTTTTTTTCACCTGACTTCCCTAAGTCCCTAGTCTGACTGGTGGACAACAGTGATGTTTGGGTCTTCTGGAATTAGCGTTATTTCAGAACCAGTAGTGTCCAGTAGTCTCTGAAAGATCTGATTATTTCCTTTTCCCTAATGTATAATTACCCTGGTAAAAGGGTCTCCTTCCCTTTTGGGAAAGCTGGGAGAAAGATTAACATTACAAATTTTTATCAGCATACCAGTATCTCCCCTTAAGGGGACCAAGCCTCCCCTTCATTTGAAGGTTTCTGGGTCTGCAAACTGGCTCAAATCTGGGAATTGACTGGGAATTGAGCTATGACTGTTTTTATGACTTAGGTCAGAGTTTTGTTCACTTGACTTAGAACTTTTCTGGTTATACAGATTAAGTAAGAATTTAGTAGGCTTCCTATATATTTTATTCCTAGGAACATCATGATTAGCTAATGCCAAAGGTCCATGTGAGTCAAATTATTCTGATTGCTGCTTTGACTCTACTCTCTATTACAGTAACTATGCCTGTCTTGCCATTGGTGGTTGAGTCCATCACTTGGCCCCTGCCATCCTCGAATCCAGTTACTCCCATTGCATTCAGGTTTATCTCAGTTCAGTGCCTGCAGCTCCCACTGTGAGATCTGGCCCACAGAGAAGAGCAATCACAGAGCTATTTAAGGGTGGGGCTCCCCTCACAAATTTACATCTCACAGTCATGGCGAAAGGTGTATCTTCTGGACCCTCCCTGGGTGAGTGAAGTAGGTCTTAAAGACAAATCCATGCCAACATCACAATCTAAGCCTTTGAATACCTTCCTCTATCTAATTAAACCAAGGTAGGTCTGACATTTCTAATTCACTCAAGTGGGCTTCATTTGGTTCATGTTTCTGCAACCAAACAACCAAATGAAGCCTTTTCTAACCCCCTAATCTGAAACATTAAATGCAGAATCTCTGCTTATCATAAATCAACAAATTTGCTATGACCCAATTTTGTTCCTTCCACCACTATCGCACACCCATAGTTTCTTATGTTTATCTCTAGGGGGATTCTCATCTCATTTGTATTATAATAATTTCTTTTTATGAGTTACCTTTGCACTAAATCATGAGCTACTAGAGGGCAGACACCAGGCCTCATTTATTTTAGTATTTGCAATGCCTTGGGGGTATAGCAGACATTCAATGAATGTTTATTGAATCAATGAGTGGATAAGGAAATAATGATCAATAAACATAAAACATTCAAATTTTACCATTTCAACAAATGACCAATATCAAGTGGACAAAATTTATTTTTAATGATAATACCCAGTATTGGTGAGACTACAGGCCAATAAGCACTTCAAAACATAAGTTCTCATCTTAATTCCCTCATTCCTATTTTCTCGATTTCTTATTCTTGGATAGCACTATAGATTAAATTTCTATCTCAAGTGTTCATTTTTTAATCTATTTTTACTGTTTAAATTTTTAAAATTGGTTGACATATTTTAAGTTACTTTTGGTTTTCTAATAACATTTTTTGAACAGACTTTTTGCTGAAGATTTGTAGGTAACAACTGCAGTGTGTGGAAATGGGGTAACACTACTATACTGTAGAGCAGAAAACTGAGAACTATTAGACACTTTGATCTTACAAGTCCCTCACCTCCTTCTAGAAAAGGTATCTCACTGGCCAACTTTCCTTATCAGGCTAACTCTACCTTCCCTCCCCCCATCAGCCATGAAGCACCCTCTCTTCTTTATCTTATTTCTCCAGGAATATACCCAGAAACCCAAATTTTCTCCCAGCTTATTAAGCAACACAAATCACTACTCTCTTTACCCTGGAGTCTAGCCCATTCTGGCTAGGTCTTAAGACATCAAAATGATCCATCAAACAGGTTAAATGCTGTAAATGCCACATCATCTAATTATGTAAATAAGAGTTCAAACACTCACGTCACAGGGTCTGTTCTTTCTGGAGGTGGTGCAACATTCATAAACATGGATGGTTCAATAATTTTCTGAAGAGGTTTTAACTAAAGAAAATAAGTGTATTTTTAACACTGCTTAGTTACAATTACAGTGTACTCTAATACTACTATCCTCCAGGACTATGAGATAAGCCTTAAATACACACAAAAAGAAATAGAACTAAGAGAGGAAGAAAGAACTAATATTCACTGAGCACTAAATGTCAAGAACATTATATCTTTAATATGATTTTTAATCCTGTCAATAATCCTATGATGTAGATAACTGTGCCTATTTTACAAAAAAAAAAAAAATGCTGAGGATCACTACTTTGTTCAAGGTTACCCAACAGACATCAGAGCCAGGTTTTGAAGGCAGCTTTATCTGCCCCCAGCGTAGTGCTCTTTTTACATTATCAAAGACAGGAGAGTAGGGGACTATATTAATGAAAAGTTCATAGACATAAAATCAAAATCAAAAACTTTTATATTTCTCACTCTTTTTCACCTAATACCTCTGTTTAATGTTTTTGGTAGAGTCCGCCTACATAAAACAATACTTGCCTAGCTTTAATATCTCCCATGAATGTGATTGCTACATGTTTTACTCATATTCAGACACAAAACCTACCTCTGAAGTTGGTGCTTATAAAAACTATGTTACAAAACACACTAAACAGAAGTCCCTATAAGGGCCAATTCATAAGAAAATAAATAAAATAAGCAGAAGGAAAAGAAAGAAAAATCAAAGGCAAGAAAGAAAAATATTTTGAAAAGATTGTGTCTAGTGCTTTCTTCTGTATATTACTGACTTCTGATTCAAAATGTATTAAAAATTATTGATATACCATAGGCAAAATTTTAGAGTAACATTTTACCAGGGAAAATATACCAATAGACTTATTTAATAAGAATAATGTGGGGCACCTGGGTGGCTCAGTTGCTTAAGTGTCTGACTTCGGCTCTTCATGATCTCACAGTTTGTGGGTTCAAGCCCTGCATTGGGTTCTGTGCTGACAGCTCAGAGCCTGGAGCCTATTTCAGATTCTGTGTCTCCCTCTCTCTCTGCCCCTCCCCCACTCATGCTCTGTCTCTCTCTGTCTCAAAAATAAATTAACTATAAAAAATTTTTTTAAATAAAAAAAGAATAATGTACCCACTCTCAATTCCTAATTTAAAAAACAACCAAGATGACAAAAAATAGCAAGAAATGAAAGATTATATGCAAAGTATAGGGGTCATATCCCCTATATAACAGCAGCACTGATGGCACTGGATTTATAAATGCCCCAAAGTTGTGATAATACCCAGGGATATCAAGAGTTCTTTCAAACACTTGGTGAGAATGTATGTTGGGACAACATTTCTAGAACAATTCCTTGACAAGGTCATTGTTTTGGAAAATAATTTCCATTCTACGAATGTAGCCTAAGAACATAATAAAAAAAACAGGATACAGGTTAATGTACAAAAATTTCCACTGGAACGTGGATATACGGTAATGAAGTTAAAGGGGGGAGCCCAAGCTAGGAATATTAACTTCTTTCAAAATATAACTTTCTTGATAAATCAAGGCAGGCTCAAATAACACCAGACGTTGAAATAACTGTGGGGTGGGGGGGCAGGAGCATATGTGACCAGGGTAAAAAATATTATGTGGCTATAATTAATGACTCCATTTTTAATAAGTATTTTTAGATATAAAAATCTATACTTCTCACACACTTAAAATAATTTTGTTTTTAAGTGAATGAAAACACAGACACACAAAAGCAAAGTTTTATGATAAAAAGCATTTTGAATAAAGTTTATTTTTAAATGTACATGGAAATAAAAAATGGTAGTTTCTTTTATCCTTAGGCTGGAGAAAAACAGCATTCTTTTAAAAATATTTATTTTATTTTTTAAAAAAAATACGTATTTTAAAGGGTGTATCAAACCGGATAGAGGCTCAGAAGAGATTTGACTAAAGAGCTATAGAATAATTTTTAAAAGAGAGGAACTAACCTGATGTGAAAATCCATAACCAAAGTTTCCATAGGAGAACATAAATTCCACCTCCACCCTGCAGATAAACTAAACACGTGGCAAATTTATTTTACTGTTTGATCAGAAAGTTATTTTAATGAAAAAGTGATAGCCAACTAATATTTTTACTTCACAAATCTATGTTAAAAAAAACAAAGCATGAATCTCCTGATTAAAAAAAAATTCACACAAGGAACTCCTATAGAAGAATCTATGGAGTTCCTGAAATGTTAAAAACTTTATGTTAAGGAATATTATATGATTGTTAATGAGAAAATATCAATTTATAATTAACAGGATTACCTTGATATACATATGAATATACATGCATATGGTTTTAAAGTATTTACTCACACTTCTCCTACCCCCAGTTTTATTTTCAGATAAAAATTTTATTTAGACAAGTGATTTCATCTCTCTGAACCCTGGCTTGCTCAAATGTGAAATGAAGGAAGGTGTCAGAGATTATGACCTCAAATATCCATCATTCTCTTTTTTATGTTCCTTGTCCCTGTTTTAGCTATCGGCAGAAGTGTCTTTGAATAGAAGATCAATTAATCAAAATAATAATTTTAAGTACTTGAAAAGAAATTCAAGTGAGAACTGTAAACAACTCTTCAGACACTCCTCAAGGAGAAAAATATTTTCTCAATTAAAGCTGAAGAGTCAAAGAAGCAGCTAGGGCATTTTACTCTCTTATCCAATGATTTCAATTTTCTTGTTCACCACTTAGTAGTAAGGTAGCAGCATTTTTTTTAAAAAAAAAGGGTGGAGATGAAGATTTTGTGAGCAAATATTGTTCTATTTAATACATTTCTATGAATGCAAATAGTGACTGGTAGAGTAACAAAGAGAATAAAAACACTATCAGAGGTTAAAACTGTATCAGACCCAAAGTTATACAAAATGTTAGGTGTGTCCAAAAAACTTTGGAAGTTTCAGTAACGTTCTTACTGTGTTTTTATTCCATATTTGAAATTCTTCAATAAAGCACCCTTTCTGGAAAAAAGTAATAAATGATAAAATTCTCAAATGCAGAGTCACTCATATAAATCATCCATATGTAATCTAAACTAATTTCATAAATTTTGGAATATCAGGTAATGATTTTTAATGCACATGCTAATTTAATAGCTAAATACAACTATAATGAATATTTGGAAGAAAATAAAAATTCTAGGTTGTACCAAAAATAAATGTTAATATTTACATTTATGTTTTAGACAAAAATGTTTCTGTCAGTTATAGTTCCCCTTTCTCCAAGTCTTAAAGGACCACGCCTGCACTCCTTTTGTGGGGTGTAACATACCTCTGCATGATAAGCTGACTCATGATAGGGCTGCTTCTCTCACCCTCAGAACTGCTGCGATCTTTTTAACCAGGTAAACCTTGGGTATCCTTGTTCACTACCTCTCATCATCTCTGCCATGCTATCAGTTGTCCCATTTAATCCAGCATCCCAGGGTTAACAAACAACCTTCCATCTTTAACTGCTCCACTAAACATTCCCTCTTTATTTTACCCAAGACTTGGCTTACTACTAAGGACGCTGCTTCCCTCATAGACTCCTTGCGTGAAGGCCCACATACCTCAAGACCAGGAGGTGGAATAGCATCCTCGACATTCCCCTTCAATTGCTTCCAGATCATTGAAGCACATATTGAAGATCATATTATTACACATAGATATAAGTTTCCCATTTTTAAGCTTCATGCTATCTGACATGTGTTTCAGACATTCTGATCATAATTCTCATTTAGTGCAAACTTTAGCACCTGGTTCACATATCCTCTCCACCCACAAAACCTAGCAATCTGCAGAACCTATTTAACCCCTGCCCTCTTAGTTCCTGGTGAAGCATTATAATGAAGGAAATAACATCTGATGGTAGATGGCAGATATCACATAGAATTAGCATATCATACATGTTCTTCATATAAAGTCACAAGATTTCTCAGAAAATTCATAAATAACTGAAATAGATTTCCTTAATGATCCTGTCAATCTGCTATTTACAGCTTTTTGCTCTTGATAGCATCTCTTCTCCCAAAGTGGGGAGTGGGAAAACACTGTATTGTTCCAAGACTGCCTTCTTCTTTTTTATAAACTGTGCCTCTGCTTTTGATCAAAGAACTTGACCTACTTGATTGATTCATCTCCCTCATATATAAAGTAAACTTTTAGTCATACTTTTAACTATGGTAAATACCTGAGTTTGTTCTCTAGGTCTCACTTAGATCTGCCAATTAAGTCTTCACTGGAGCCAATTAATATGTTCATCTTGAATGTGCTTCTCAAATCCACTGAGTTTTAGAGTTGCCTTCACTCAGCTCCTCTGATGAGTTTCAATGTGTAGCAATGAGCTATTTGGTAACCTGTCCTGAATTTGGTTTTGCTCTGCCCAAAGCAGGTTACATGCCTAAGCCCAGTCTGGGAAAGTGCAGGGTGGGAGTTACGGTGGCGGTGACACTAGATTACTCAAAGGTATGGATAGAGGGATAGATACTCATATTATGATGCTTTACAAGGCATTACTCTAACAATATTTCACACCTTTGAATTCTCTCTTGCCTTTCTCAAATAATTACAGTGCTACTAATCGTTCTGTTTATCACTTAGTCCTAGGCTTATCTGGTAAGGATCGTACAGCCAAACGAATAATCACAAGTAGTACTAGAGTTTATACCAAAATTAATACATTCCCTTTACAATCAATACAGGAATATTATAAACTCCAATATACTTAAATTCCTTAACTGGACCCTAGGCCCTAACAATTAGCTGATGTTTCTGTTTTCTCCCAGAGCCTCAAAGGAATGCAAGATGTATCAGGGATGAGAAGAAACAAGGGATTCATGATAGAAGCTACAGATCAATTTTTTTTTTTACAAAACTATGCAAAACCTATTATGTGATTTTTAAAATTCAACTCAAAGCCTTTTTCCTCCATAATAAGGCCATTTATACTCAGATAGTAATTGAGAATAATTGGTAATCATAACAATACACTTACGGCCTCTTCATGTATACCTGTGGAATAACTGTTATGCACTAAAATGGCCCTTCCATGTTTTCAAACATGATCTGTAGTTTGGGTCTGGTCATCAGGTCTTCCTAATTCATCCAAGTTCTAAATATGACCGGTCTGCATGAGGAATTCTACCCTAGCTAGTAGTTCTAGAACTAAAACAAATGGTTTATAATTTATCCCTGCATGGGACTCAAACACCAAATGATACAGCTCAAGCTTTAGAGACCAGACAAACCAGCATAAATTTGTTGACTAGAATAATTCTAGGTTATAATACTTTCCTTGAACTCTTACTGTCCAGGGTGGTAGAGTCTGTGCAGTAGCCTACGCATGTTGTTGTACCCAGGTAAACACTTCAGGAAAAGCAGAATCATTAATAAATTAAGGGGCCTTCATGAAAAGATGTTCAATAGTATTGGCTATTAGGGAACTACAAATTAAAACCAAAATTAGATACTACTGCACATCTATGAGAATGGCTAAACTATAAAATGGTATCAACACCAAATGCTAATGAGGATGCTGAGAAACTGTATTCACCTCTGATGAAGATGTATAATGGCCTAGCCATTCTAGAAAACAGTCTGGCAGTTTCTTTAATGACTCTACATGCAACTATCTTACAAACCAGAAATTTATCTGAGAAATGAACACTTGCACTCACACAAAAACCTATACACAAATGTTTACAGCAACTTTATTCAGAACAACCCAGAACTGGAAACCCAGATGTCCTCCAATGGGCAGACAATTAAACCAACTGTGCTATACTCACACCCTGTTGTGCTACTCGACAGCAGAAAAGGAGTGAACTAGTGACACATGCAATAACCTAGATGACTCCCCAGAAAATTACACTGACTGAAAAAACCCACCATGAAAAGGTTACATACTGTGTGATTCCATTTATGTAATACCCTTGAAATGAAAGAATTACAGAAGGGAAGAAAAGATTAGTGGTTGGTTGCTAAGGGTTAGGAGGGGGTAGGGCAGGAGGGAAGCAGATGTAGCTATAAAAGGGAAACATGCAGGATCCTGGTAGAGGTGGAAACATTCTGTATCCTGGTTGAGATACTGTGCCATAGTTTTGAAAGATGTTACCATCAGGGGAAACAGAGTAAAGGATACAAAGGATCTCTATTATTTCTTTCAACTGCATGTGAATATACAATTATCTCAAAAGAAAAGTTTTGTTTTGTTTTGTTTTTAAGGCTACGTGTCTATTTAAGGTGGGCCAAATTCATCTGTGGTACTTATTCTCCCATTAGACCTACTTTTAAATAGGGCTGGATACAAAGTGGATTCAAAAAATTTATTACTATATTTGTGATTATCTCATAGTTCTTGTTTTCCTCTATTGTCTGATATGCAGATGTTTAGATATTATTATATAGTCATCATCCCAAGGTAACATCCAGCTAATAAAACTGTATCAAAACAAAAACTAAAAACAAAGACCACCAAAGTCCTTATAGTCAGCTTTATATTTCTGGGATCTGAGTTTTGACTAAAACTGGGTAACTGAGAAATTCTAATAAGGAAAATGACACAATTCTTAATTAAGGTAGAAGTGCCTATAGAAGGATACTGACAGATATTACATAGAAACAGAATATCTTGAACACACCACAGCTAAAATCATAAAGCTCTTTGAGGAAACCCATTAATAACCAAAATTGCTTTCCTTGATGATTGTGTTCATTAAATAATAATGGTCTCTTTACCATATGATGTAGCAATGCATCACAGTGACTTACAAAGAGCAATTCATCATAATGTAGAGTTTTTTTGCAGGTATGTATTAAAATATATGTTCAAGAAAATTCATTGCAGCACTGAGCATAGTAAAAACTGAAAATAGGGGCGCCTGGGCGGCTCAGTCGGTTGAGCATCCAGCTTCGGCTCAGGTCATGATCCCGTGTTCGTGGGTTCGGGCCCTGCGTCGGGCTCTGTGCTGACAGCTAGCTCAGAGCCTAGAGCCTGTCTTCAGATTCTGTGTCTCCCTCTCTCTCTGACCCTCCCCTGCTCACACTGTCTCTCTCTCTGTCTCTCTCTCAAAAAAAAAAAAAAAAACATTAAAAAATTTTTTTAAAAAACTCAAAACAATCCAAAGGTCCATCAACAAATCTACAGACAAGTGAGGAATGTTCCACATGGAACAATATACAGCAGTGAGAGAATGAGTGCCAGCAAATGAAATTACCTGTATTAATCTTAGAAGCATAATAAAATTTAGAAAGAAATGATACTAGTTTGCAACTATATATAAGTAGTAAAACTATGAAAAGAACAAGGGAATAAATACAAATTTAAGGTAATCATTATATTTTCTTCGGGGGAAGGGCAGAAAACAGAATCAGGTAACAGCATAGAAACTTCAACCGGATTACATTTACTTTATATCACTTTGGGGAAAATACACAAATCCTGTAATTTTATATGTCCTTTAAAGCTCACTCCTTCCCTATCCTTATGCTGTAGTTGTCAGATGCATTACATTTACAAACATTATAAACTCTACAAGACAAGGTTATAGACCCTATAAAATTGCAAGATTTGTGTATTTTCCCCAAAGTAGTATGAAGGTTATATTTTTGTTTTAAATAGTCATATATTTTAAAGAAATTAAGAAAAATTTTCCTTTGGCATCTCTATTCTGCTAAGTCCATTAAATGAATTTTTGATTTTAGATATTGTATGTTTCATTCCTATAATCTGCATTTGGCTCTTTTTGTATTTTCTATTTTTCTGTTTATGTTCATTAAAAAGATTTGGAATGAAAGACTGAGAAATGAAATGCTATATTACAATTGTAGGATGGTGGGTGATATTTCTCATCTAAAAAATTTACCATCATGAGAAGTTTACACATATAACTATAATCCAAATATCCTACTCCCTTCAACAAAATGTGACTAATAATATACATTTTTCTGATAGAGGAAATTTTAGTCATTTCCAAGATCTTTCCCTCCTAGTTTTCTGAGAATCTTCAACTGCTTACTCTTATTCATTAGTCAGTATTTTCTCCTCCTTTATCTGATGCCTCCTGCTAATATGGAGAAAAAGCTGATCTCCCCCAAATTATCATTATGAAACTTTTGACACATACAGATCATCTGAAAGATTATAGCAATAAGTATTGATATACCCTACACCTAGATTAAATAAGTTCAAACTTTTGTTTAACAACGATTAAAACTGTTTTAACATTTTGCCATGCTTGCTTTATCTGTGTACACACATTTATAAGTTGCAGTTATCATGTCACTTCATACCAAAATGTTAAAGCCTCACCTTGCGTACTATATAAATAAGGACATTCTTCTACATAACCACGATATCAGCATCACATTTCAGAAAATTAAGTTATTTTAGAGTTTTATCTAAAATTCAATATAAATTCAAAATTTCCTAATTGTCCCAAGAAGGTTTTTTTTATAAGTTATCTTTTTCAAACCTGTATTCCATCAAAGCTGTATGTCTTTTAATCTAGAAGAGTTCCCTCCATCTTTTTTTTTTTTAACAACCTTAACTTTTTAAAGAATCTAAGCTGGTATGTACCACATTATGTATTTATCTTATATCAACATGGTATTAATTTTTTTCTATCTCCTGATTTCTATAAACTAAAAGTTAGATCTAGACCCTGCTTTGCTAGATTTGCATTAAACATTTTTGATGAGAACAGTTCATAGGTAATGCTGTATACTTCACATTGTGCCACCATAGGAAGCATATGATGTTAAACTGTCCACAATTACTTATGCTAAATTCAAGGTCTTGGTTAAAGTGGTAACCACAACATCGCTCTATTATAGAGGCACCTTTTCCCCTTTGCGACAATTAATCTGTAGGCTGTTAATGGTGGCATCATGGAAATATTTTGTTCCCCAATAACCTTTTACCTAATGTTTTTAGTAGCATTACTAAGTCTTGATTGAACTAACCATCATTCAGTATAAAGAATTGCAAGGGGCACCTAGGTGGCTTAACAGGCTAAGCGTCTGACTTTGGCTCAGATGATGATCTTGCAGTTCGAGAGTTTGGGCCCTGCGCTGGGCTCTGTGCTGACAGCCCAGAGTCTGGCTCCTGCTTCAGATTCCATGTCTCCCTCCGACTCTCCTTCTCTCCCTCTCTCTCTCCCTCTACCTCTCTTCCCTCCCTCTCTCTCTCCCAAAAATAAACATTAAAAAAAAAAGAACTGCACAAATGGTCTATCTGTAATTCTATCACTCTTTCTACACTAATTAACTGGCATTCTTCTGTTTGAAAGTTTTAAAACTCCATTCTTCTTCCCTTATTCTTTTTTTTAAGATCACCAAGACATGGATTTTTCTTTATTCAGAATTTGCAATGATCTTTCTGATGTTCAAGTTATCTTGAAATAGGCCAACAGGAGCCCCTGCAATCTGGCTCCTATGTCTTTTAATGTAAATCCATTACTCTTTTTAGGATTCCTTGCTTTGCATCCTAACAAATATTTCTAAAAATCCATAAGACTGTTTATATTTGTTCACTAATCAGTTCTCTTCCTTTGAGTTTAGGGCAATATGGCTGCTGGAAAGTGAGAGTGTACTCCTAGAAAGGAGAAAGCAAGAGAGAAGAAACCAGAAAATCTGTGTATAAACCCAGCCCCAAACTCTGGCGGAATCCTAAATAACACATGCACAGGGCAGACTGCAAGCAGCCCAGCTAAGGATAAAAGAACTGAAATTTGCACTGTCAACTAAGAGAGTTTGTGGTTTGAGTCCTGCTTAAAAACATTCCAGAAAACATAATAAAACATGCTTATTAGTCTTTTGGATTGTATCACTGCCCTTTCACATAATAAATTTTTAAAAATAATATGCTGTTACAAACCAACTTTTTTTTTTAATATAGCCCCAGGGAGATACTGTTTCCTAAGCACGAGTTTGAAGGTAGATCATAAACCACAAAAGCCCATCAGATACAGATAAATAACAACAACAAACACCAACTGGACAATGTGATACCAAAGTGAAAAAATAACTCTGATACATACCTGAATTACTTCATAAAGATGTACCCGAACACTTCCTAAAAAGAGAGGATATTTTTCTGTATTGTCATATTTCATTAGTTCCAAGTAAATATTATTTCGCTCATCATCTTGACGCCTGGGAATCTAGATACAAAATACATATGAAAAGAATTATTATATTTTCAGTTTGAATTTCATATATAATTTCTGAATAAATACATCCATAAACTATACTTTTGTGTACTTTTGTGTTGTACACAACCTAATGATAAGTTTTGTGTACTTTTGTGTTGTATACAACCTAATGATAAGTTTACATATATTGTTAGCTTTATAACTTGTCAATCTCATAGACACATATGGCTTAATATCAACAAAAATCAGGATCTTATTTATGTGTAACATCGATTACAGTCTTTTGAGATAGGCACTGCTTACATTCTTTTAACTCTACACAAAAGTTTAGCCTCAACATTCTACTGAAACTATCTTATAAAAGGTAATCCAATATCCAATCCAGCAAATCTAGGTAATCCAAAAAAACCAATATCAAAAGACATCCAACATCCCTTTTCAGTCTTTGTTCCTTTACTTATTGATAAAACGTATACCACTGTCTCAACTTGTAACTCTCTCCCAACCTTGAGCTCTGTAACACAATACCACTACTACATGACCTTTAAAATTCACACTCTTTTGCTAATTAGAAAAAATCTAATGTTTCTCCAGTCTAGGGACTTTTTAAAGATATTTGTTTAAATATATAATTGGCATATAATATTGCATTACTTTTAGGTGTACAGCATAATGATATCTGTATATATTGTGAAATGTTTATCACAGTAAATTTAGTTAATACTCATCACCACACAGTTACAATTTATTTTTGTTGTGATGAGAGAATTTTTAAGATCTACTCTCTTAGCCACTTTCAAATACACAATACAGTATTACTAACTATAGTCACCATGCTGTACACTACATCCCCAGGACTTACTTATAACTGGAAGTTTGTACCTTTTGACCACCTTTTGACCACCCATTTTGCCTACTTCCCAAACCTCACCTCTGGCAACCCCAATCTGTTCTCTGTGACTATGAGGTTTGGGTTTTTTTTTTTTTTTGAGTTTTTTAGATTCTACATATAAGTGAAATCATACAGTATTTGTCTTTCTCTAGCTAACTCATTTCACTTAGCATAATGCCCTCTAGGTCTATCCATATTGTCACAACTGGTAAGATCTTCTTTTATGGATGGATAATATTCCTGTGGGTGTGTATCAAAATTTTTAAGCCATTCTTCCATGGACAGACACTTAGATTGTTTCCATGTCTTGATTACTATAAATAATGCTGCAATGAAATGGAGGTGCAGAATCTTTTTGAGATAGTGATTTTGTTTTCTTTGGATATATGCCCAGAAGTTGCATTGCTGGATCATATCATGATTCTAGTTTTAATTTTTGAGGAACCTCCATATTGTTTTCCATAGTGGCTACACCAATTTACATTCCAGCCAACAGTGCACAGGGATTCCCTTTCCTCCACACTCTCTGTGCTATTCTTATCATATATTCTACTTCCACAAATGCTACAAATTTTACCACTCATCATCATTATTTTGTTTTAAACAATTAGTAGTCTTTCAGAGAATGATTTTTTTTAATTAAAACGTTTCCTTTATTAAATTATTGCCTTTCTGGAAAAAATACATTTTAATTCAGTAAGTATTTATTAAATGTTAATGAATTTTGGGCACCAGAGATATAATAGAGCATAGTAAGGTAAAGCGCTTGACCTTGGGGAGCCTGCTGGCTACTGAAAAAGGAGGCCAACACATAAAAGGAAGGAATACACTGTGACAATCATTATCTGTAATAGAGCATCACTGTAGGACCTATTGTAGAGTGGCAGTCAACAAAGTCTTCTCTGAGAAAGAGAATATCAAGATCTTAAGAACTTGGAAATTATGAGATATTTTAATTCAGGACCAGAATGAATATACAACATTCATAGGTAATTTACTGTGAAATCACATGATTATGTCTTGGTAGAAAATTTTAATTATTCACTAGCAGTTCTCAATATATTTTTTTAATGTTTATTTTATTTTGAGGGGAAGAGAGAGCAAGTGGGGGAGGGGCAGAGAGAGGGGAGAGAGAGAACCCCAAGCAGGCTCTGCACTGCCAATGCAGAACCTGTTGAGGGGCTCCATCTCACAAACCGAGATCATGATCTAAGCCAAACTCACTTTGGATGCTTAACCAACTGAGTCAACCAGGTGCCCCTATTCAATGGTTTATAGAGGTATTCGATACATATTACATTATGATATGCAAATTTGTTTGTTGATGGAATTTTGAAGAACCAAAAATGTATTTAGCCCTTACATAAAAATTCAAAATTTGGAGAACACTTTAAAAAGTCTTTTCTTTTTTAATAGTCTTTTATTTTTACCTGTATATTCACATTTACCAGTGCTCTTCATTCCTTCCTATGCATCTGGGCTTCTAACTAGGATCATTTCTCTCCAACTTGAAGCTTCCTTTGAGGTTTATTATAATTCAGGTCTTTTAGATACACATTCTCTTAGCTTATGTCTTTCACCATCTTTTAAAAGAATATTTCCACTGGGTTTAGAAATTTAGGTTGACTTTTTATTTTTAAGCACTGGAAAGATGGCATTCCTTTATCTCCTGAACTCCATTGTTTCTGATGAGAAGTCTGTTGTTATTCTTATAGTTGTTCATCTAAACATGCTGTGTTTTCCCCCTCTGGCTACTTTAAGATTTTCTCTTTATTCTGGTTTTTGGCAGTTTGATTATGATGTACTTAGGTATGATCATTTTTGTATTTCTTTTTCTTAAGCTTCACTGAGTTTCTTGAATCTATTGACTGATGTCTTTCATTACTTCTAGAAAATGTTTTACCAGAGAAAAATCTAAAATACTAAATACTCTAATAAATACTTCCTCTTCTTTCCTTCTGGGCTGTAAGTGAACGTCTGTAAATTGAGTGATATGGCCCACTGTGTTTTTCTCAGTCTTTTTTCTCTCTGAAACTGCAATTTGAATGATTTCTATTGACTTATCTTTCAATTCACAGATCCTTTCTTTTGCTGTGTCCAGAATGTTTCAAATGAATTCATTTCAATATTGTATTTTTCAGATCTAGAATTATATTTGGTTCTTTTTAGATTTTCCATTTTCTTAATATTCCCGTTCTGATCATCCATTTGGTCCTTTTCCACTTTGACACATTTACAATAGTTGCTATAGAGTTCTTATCTCTTCATTCAAACGTTTAGATCACCTGTGGGTTTATTGGTTGTATTACCTTATGAGCAGCATCTTTTTATTGTATGGAGTATGAGACTCTGGAGTTTTTATATCTTGTTACTAAGTTTTGAGTTTTTTTTTTTTTCTGGAAGGCAGTTAATTGCTGGCAGATCATCTTAATTCTATGACAGCTTGGTTTGAGGATGGGTCTATTTCAGCCTTTGTCCATGGTACCAGGGTTTTAACCCTTACTTTTAAGACATGATCCTTACTCCTAAGACTTAGACTTTCTGGGATCTCTGATGAATACTGGTAATATTCAACAAAATCTCTCCACTTTAGCTGCATAAAACTCCAATGACTCTGAATTTGTGACTTCTGAAATCTCTATTCAGCTCTTAGCTCTCCAGCATCTATTCTCTGTAATTCGTCCTAGAAACTCCCTTTGCATATGCACACCATAGCATCCAACCAAGAACCTGAATGGAATAACTATACAGATTTCTGGGACTCCGTGTCTGCTCCTCCATCCTCTCCAGTACCTCACCTGACAAATTCTAGCCACCTCAGTAATCCCAAACTCTCATCTGTTTCCTCACTCAGCGTCTGCTTCCTCCACCAAGCACTCAGTCACTCTCTGATTTCACTTTTTTTTTCCTTTTTTATTTTTTTAAATTTATTTTTGAAGGAGAGAGAGAGAGAGAGAGAGAGAGAGAGAGAGAGAGAGAGAGAGAGGGTGAGCACATGAGCAGGGGAGGGGCAGAGAGAAGGGAAGACACAGAATCCAAGGCAGGTTCCGGGCTCTGAGCTGTCAGCACAGAGGCTGATGCAGGGCTCGAACTCATGAGCCATGAGATCATGACCTGACCCGAAGCTGGCCACTTAACCAATTAAGCCACTCAGGTACCCCTGGGTTTCAGTTCCTTATGACAGATTCACTCCCAGACAGAAAGCTGTGGCAAATATGGAGCTCACTTCTTCTGCTTCCCTCCTCTTAAAGATTATAGCCCTCCGATTTCCCTTGTTAAATATCAGAAAATAGTTCCTTCATATATTTTACTCAATTTTATAGTTGTTTAGAGCAGAAGAGTACATCTGATATCAGTTACTCCAGCATGGCCAGGTCAGAAATCCACTACTACTTATTCTTTAACATGAGTTTTAACATCACTTACTCAATATCTTCCTAGAACAATAAAACTAGATTAAAGCCACTTACTATTCCTTTTTTTATTTGCTTTGGTTCTATTTTTAACCTACATCTATTTTGTAAGCTTTAGCAAATTAAAGTCCTAAAGTAGGAAATGTATAATTTTATTTTATCCCAGTTATATGATACATAGTTTAAAAAGTCAAATAGTTCTACAATGGTTAAAATAAATAAGAACTTTTTTTTCTCCCATGTTTGATCTTTTTTTCTGTATTTTATGATGTTTTGACATCTTAAAAAGCTTGCTGGCCAGAGACAGACGTTCTCTTCCTGGGCTAGCCAATTCCTAGAGATAGAAAAGGGGATAGCTAGATGGAAGCACATCTTTCATATGCAAACCAATCCCAAAATTATAGCCCTAACTACTTCCTTATCTAACTCTCACATGGAGCCAATATTTCCCCTGCCCTAAATCATCCTAGGGCCAGGTACCAAGCAACGAAAGACTATCCCTACAGCCTAAAGCCTACAGGAATTATTCATGCTAACCAATCCTAAACTTTTGACCCTGTCCTGCATTGCTTTCTTAAGTAAACCCCAATGAAGGTTTTAGCCTAGGCTCTCTCCTCACTTCTGTCTTCTGTCTCCTGACAATCCTGATACTTCCCTTGTGGCCCTATGTAGTGTGGTGTGTCCCTTTGTTCCCTTCTTTCAATGGCATTAGTCTCTCCATGCAGTCATTCAGTCATACCTCTATAAAGTAAATCCTGGGTATAATTTTAGAATACTACCCTATCCACCCTCTAATTTCCACTCCTCAAAAGCCACCTTTAAAGGGATTTCTCTGGTTTTTGCCATGAAATCATGTTTCAAAGTAACATGTTTATATTGTTATTAAGTGATTTTATTTTTAAATACTATCAATTAAGTACTTATTGTAGAAGAAAAATATTAGCTCAACACCCTCCCCTACAGTTTTTACATTTCTCTTCCCCCATTCCTCCAATATATTATAGATCATACTTTTTGTTAGACCAATACTTAGTGTTTACATTGTTCTGTATATGTAACTATTTTTCAGAGTTTAACAATATAATTACAATGATTATATTTCCTTTTCTCTATCACTTAATTTTCCTAGAGTTCATATGTGTTTTGCTTTTTTATGTTCCTTCCCTTGTGCAGTTTTCTATGTAGTTACTACTAAGTCGTTCCCAAACTTTCTATTAGAATTCCACTAAAATTCTTCTCTTAATATGCTCAAACTAACAGCTTCTATTAAAATAAAGAAAAAGATTTTCGGGACACCTGGGTGGCTCAGTTGGGTAAGCATCTGACTTCAGCTCAGGTTATGATCTCATCGTTAGTGGGTTCAAACCCCACTTCGGTCTCTGTGCTGACAGCTCAGAGCTTGCAGCCTGCTTTGGATTCTGAATCTCTGTCTCTCTCTGCCCCTCCCCTGCTTGCAATCTGTCTCTCTCTCTCTCTCAAAAATAAACATTAAAAAAAGATTTAAAATAAAGAAGATTTTTATTATGCTTATAAAGATAAGCACCCTACTAACTTATATTATTTTTCCAGTGCTAATTTCAAGTTTTATTTAAGTGGATGTACATCCACAAAATTCTTGAAAAACTGGCAAGCTCAGGAAAACTATTTGCAAAGTAAAAGAAATAGTATAGATTGCCTTTAGCAAAACTATGCCTGGTGTGTGTGTGTCTTTGTGTGTTTTAGAGAGAGAGACAGAGACAGCACAAGTGGGGGAGAGGGGCGAGGGTGGGGGGGGATAGAGAGAGATAGAGAGAGAGAGAGAGAGAGAGAGAGAATCTTAAGCAGGCTCCATGCTCAGTATGGAGCTGGATGGGGGGCTTGATCTCATAACCCTGAGATCATGACCTGAGCTGAAACCAAGAATGGGATGCTCAACTGACTGAGCCACCGAGTGCCCCATGTTTTTTTTTTAACTATATTAAAAAAAACTATCTTCAATACTCAAGACTTGAACAAAATAAAGTTCTAAAGATTAAAACTAAAGATTAAAAAATATAGAGCATAGAGGAAATTTTCTAGGATTTCACTAAAATTTAACCAATGTCATAAAACTATTAGCACTAACAACTAATCAATAAATCCTACAGCTGAATGAAACAGTGCTGCTTGTTTCAAAGAAAACTTTGAGATATACTTAAGATTCTAAGAAGCTTTTTAAAAAATATATTTATTTTGAGAGAGAAGGAGAGGCAAAGGCAGGGAGTGGAAGAGACAGCAGAGAGAGAAAATCCCACTCTGATAGCGCAGAGCCAGTTTCACCAACTGTGAGATCATGACCTGAGCTGAAATTAAGAGTCGGGATGCTTAACTGACTGAGCCACCCAGGTGCCCCTAAGATTCTAAGAAGCTTAACTGTAAAGAGAGGCAAACTCTTAGCATAGCAAGCTCTGGTGTGAGAGGAAGTTTAATAAAGTGAAGTCTGAAGCCAGACTGACTCCATTCCCAGCTCCACTATTTACTAGTTCTAGGACCGTAAGAAATCTCTTTTACCTAATAGTACCTGTTTCTTCATCTGTAAAATGAGAATGATAATGGGAGTATATATATTTTAAGAGGTTTTTATAAAGACTAAGTAAGTGAATCTATGTAAAAACAATTAGGGTTTACATAAGAAAGGAGAGAGGGAAATGAGGAGGAAATGAAAAACAACTTTAAGGGTATGACATGGACTGAACATTTGCATTCTCTCAAAATTCATATGTTGAAGCCTACTCCTCAATGCGATGGTATTTGTACGTGGGGTGTAGAGGAAGTAATTAGGTCATAAGAGTGGGGCTCTCATGAATTGGATTAGTGCCATTCTAAAGAGACATAGAAATCTCTCTGTTCTCTCTGCCATGTCACTATATAATGAGAAGACAGCCATCAAGAAATCAGAAAGCAGGTTCTCACCGGACACCAGATCTGCCAGCACCCGGATCTTGAACTTCCCAGCCTCTGGAAAGGTGGGAAATGAATGACTGTTGTTTAAGCTGCCCTGTCTACGGTAATTTGTTATTGCAGCCCAAGCTAAGACCAGGTGGAAGAGGGCAGATGAGAGGAGAAGAGCAAGACAGAGAAAAATGAATGTGTGATAAACACTCAGAACCATAGATGGTAAGATCTTAAGGAAGAAGACCTCAAGATTATGAATTTTCCAGTTAAGTTGTTTATTTAAAAACACCAATATAGCTGATGGTATAGAAATAGAATACTGTAAAATATCCAATAAAAAGACACTAAATTTGTTTCTTTCCCATCCCCTAAAAAAGGACATAATTAGTGTAAATTATTTGAAACTGTAAAAAAAAAATCTTATATCTAGAAGAGAACTTTAACATTACCTGTATGGAAAAATATTTTATGTCATCAAATTTAATTATATCGTTCTTCTCATCACTTCGGGATGGCAAGCTACACATTTTCGTACATTTTACAATGTTGTTTATAGAGATGCGAAAGAACAAATTACTGTAATATTGTAAACCAACTGAAAACACAGATATTTAGGAAGCAAATTTTGTTGTAACTGTACAATAACACATTATATAATTAATCCATTAAACAATTCAGGTGAAACGTAAGAATTAATCAACTAAAGAAGGTAATTGTATAGTAAACAATCTTAAAAGTCTTTAAAAATAGAATTTCTGTCCATCAACAGTAGGCACAATGTAAGTAGGAAGATTGCTTATTATTCACTTCTAATATTTTCTAATATTTCTAATATACTAGTCACATATATATATCCTCATATTTCCATTATAATCTTTTGCAAATGTTTCTATTTATTATTTTTGAGATGACTAAACATTTGTAATATGTAGTTAAAAACTTCTCTAAGCATAATTATGTGGAAATTCAAAAATTCAGGTAAAGTCACTTGAGAGTAATTTATTTTTAACATCAAGATAATAAAATTTAAAGCAGTTTTCTATTCTCTCATTCATTTCACTATATACTTAGTAAAACTATACAATATTGTTATTTTTCATAGCACTCCATGCATTAGAACAATTTTGTTTTTATTATTTAATTATATTCAAAAATCTCTTTATATAGAATTCTCTTCAATAATTCACTTTATATAAAAGACAAACACCAACTCTTCATAATAAGACTGGTTTTATGCCATGATAAAACTAATAATGAGCAATCCATTTATTTAAAGGCACCAAGATAAATTAAATCCTTTAGACAATGGTTTTTTAAACAGCAAAATTATGCCTTAGAAATAATTAGTATTATCATCTAAGACATATAGTTTGCTTTTAACTTATATGGTGATTGAGGTGGATAACAGATGGCTGAAAAACTTTTGTCACTTTGCACATCAAAAAGTGGAGTTTATTTTCCTCTACTCTTCAATCTGGCCTTGTGACTACTTTAATATGCAATGGACATGAGCAGGGCTGGGTCTAGGACAGGGTAAGAGAAGCATCAGCCAGGGTCCAAAATTTAAGGGGACACCAAAATCTTCAGTAATCAAAATAATATATTAAGGTAATATTTTTTAATCAAAATTAATGCAGAAAAAATATGATGGAAAGACAAGACCTTGAGACTCCATGGTAAAAGAGAAAGGTCTAACCATTTCAGCTTTCCAGCTAAGTTCAGTCTTCCAGGCATCTTCACTAAAGCACCAAACAGGTAAATGAGCCATTTTAGATAACCCAGCCCTTTTGAAATGCCAGATGACTGCAGCACCTGCTGTGATCATGTGAAACAGAAGTGCCACCTAGTGAATGCACAAACTGATTGATAATAAAATCATTAATGTTTTAAGCCACTAAGTCTTGGAGTGTTTTGTAATGCAGAAATATTTAACTGAAACAGATGCATGATTATGCTGTGGTTCTTAAATCAAAAGAAAGGATACTCTTAGGTGTGAAATGTCTGCAGTTCTTTACATGAATAGCGAGGCAGCCAACCTAAAAACAATCCAAATAAAAACACAGCACATGAGTTTTTAAAAGTTAAATTTTTTTTCCATTTTACTCTATATGAAACTATTTTTTAAAAGCTCCACTTTGCTAGTTTTTCTCATCAAAAAAACATTGTTTCTCATTAGAAAATATTTAATGAAAAACACCAGAAAACAGAAATACAGAAGAAATATAGGCAGATTTACTCAAAGTAAAACTAACACAAAGAAGAAAAAAAGAGGATCATGATTAACTTAAATCCAACAATCACTCTTTGAATCACTGTTATTTTATATTAGGTGAGAACTTAACAAAACGTAACATTCTTGCATATAATAAGAAGAAATATGCCTTGTTTCAGATAAGCTTTTTTATCTAGTATTCTAAAACCACTTTATTCATTCAACAATCATTCATCCACTATACTGTACCAAGGGCTCTGAAACATTCATTTTCCCTTGTACAAACTGTTTCTAAATGTTAAAGAAAATTCTATCGTGTGTTTAAGCATAAATGAATACAGGAATACTTGAATACTGTTATGTATTATTAGCCAAATATATTTATCCATGTTTGGCCTTAAAAAAGGCAAGCAAAAACAACAGCAATATTATATTAAGTGCTATGAAACAAAATATATGACCCAACAGTATTTTTAAACTTATAAGTAATTTTAAAGATTTGGTTTGGTTTTAAAACAATACAGAAAAAGAAACTAGCATTCACTATTTAATTAGAAGACTACAGTATATGAATGATGAAATCCTGAGAGGATTATACTGTGCTCTACTTCTTAAGGAAACATAGATATGAAATGTTATTTTAAAGAAAAAATTCAAAGTTTTCCAATGTAATGGGGTATAATGCATACTACACAATCTAGAAGGGATTTTAAATGGTACTGGCATAGGTGATCCAATAAATTACTTTTATCTCTTAAAACTGGAGTTATACATGAGGAGCGTAAAACAGGCAAGTACAGCTACAATTCTGGTTTGTATAATTCTATGCTTTAACGTCTACCATGAGTCACTGCCTGCCTGCCAAGTTTTCAACATGGAGGCATGAGCAACTACCCTTTCTTTATATCTCAGTAGTTCTTTACACTTTTACATAATAGATCCATAAAAAAGAAAAAAGAAAAATTTCTACTCAAGTACATAAAAATATTTAACACTCAAAAATATAATGATGACCAATGACAGGCTATAGGTAACAAATATTGGCCCAAAGCAATAATAAATAACCATGTCAACACCTTCACCAACCCCCCAGCACACATTAGATAAGGAAAGCAACCAGAAGGGTGTTCACAAAAGCACTTTATGTGCCCAATTTTAAGACAGCTTTTTCACCATTTTTCTGAAAAAGGGATCTATCAGAATGAGGAAGAGAGTGTTTTGATATAATTATCATTGCAGACACACGTAGAAACCTTGCCAAATACCTCAGAATAAGTCACAGAACTTTCCCAGAGAGTGATGTGACAAATCCTACACTGAGAGGAGCTATCACACGCCAAACATCTCTCTGTCAGAAACTTCCAACTGACTTTTAAGAGAAGTTTCTTAATGTCTAGCAATATGTAATTCAAATAAGGCAAATACAAACTACGAATTTAGGAAGTGTGAATGAAATTAAAATATCAGTTCTAAAGAAATGTAGAAGTCATGTTCAAGAGTATGGATTACAGAAGTTACTATGACAACAAAAATGGACACGCTTACAGCCCAAAGGCATTTCAAAGAATCTTTTTCTAAGTTTAGATTCGGACAGTGAAGGCTTAAACTCCCACTTTGATTGTGATACAGGAAAGTGCTATAAAATTACATGGATAAATGCTCAATTTTGTAAAAAAAAAAAAAAAAAAGTATACATTAATATAGTCTTACTTTTTCTCCCAAAAAAACGTGGTGTTAAATTCATCATATATTTTTAATCAAGAAAATGTATAGTATATGATAGAACCTAGAGAAGAGAAACTCTCTCACTTCATACCCTTTAACTATTCTAATGATGTTCAGAAATAAAGACAACTGTAAAAGAATTCCACATTTGCTAGTTCTAAATGTGCACAGAACCTCATGTCCTATACTCTATAGCACCCAAAAGGGAAAACCAGATAGTTTCTACTTCTCAGCATAGGTATTAGGTCCTACCTGTGTGTTTGTATGTGTATAATTCATGAGTGTGTTTGCCTTTTGCTCCTGGGACTTATTATTTTGGGGATGAGGGAGAGAGGTGTGGGGTCAATTTTCAAATTGTAGCTTAAAGGTTCCTAAATCTAACAATATAATCACTTGACAAGCACAATAAAAATACTGATTCTTAGGCCCCATTCTCAGATTTCAAGTTAGCAGATTTTAAGTGGGGGCCAAGAATCAGTGTTTTTAATAAGTATCCCAGGTGATTCTGATGTACCTAGAGTTTGGGAATTCCTATATAGAAAACATTTTTTCTGCGAATCAAGATGTTTTCCCTAACTTCAGTGATTATTAGAATGCTTTTCTGACTCAATGAAAAAAATGAAAAAATCACAATTATGTTATCAGAAATATTTTCTACATATACTTTTTGATAATCAAATAATAAATATTAACTAGTCTTCACATAAGATATAGTTTGTACAGGTTTGCTAAGGATTAGTCACACATACCACATCCCCAAATGGTACCAAAGTTGGCACTTGAGGTGCTATTTCCAGTTCTTTACTTTCAGACCGTCTAAGAGTTCTTCTCAGCATCTACAATGTAAATAAATATATAAGACTTTAGATAAAAGTTTACTTCAACAGATATTTTATGAGTATCTAGTAAATATCAGGTAATAGTCCAGGCAGTAAAATATTAATATAACTAGAAAACTCATCCCTACCCTCAATAAGTTTATCAATAGGTTAACAGAGAAACAAAAGGTGAACAATTAAATATAAGATCACTAAGAGAATCATGAGAGAGGAGAGAAGTGTATGGTACCATCCAGGAGAATAATGAGTTTTTGCTAACTAAAAATGACCATCATTACCACATCTTACTCTTAATCTGACATGGACTTGGGACTGCACCCCACACATGGGCGAGTAAGTTACCCCAATATTCACCCAGTTCATCAGACACTAAAGGAATTGAAATTTAATCCTTTGGAATTGGAGCAATGGACAAATGGGTTTTCAGTTGTGTGATTTTCTCCAGAATAACTTCACTAACTGATATTTGTGGGTTGGAATTTAACTTTGTTCTAAAGGGCTCTGGTCACTACACATGATGGTTAGCTTTTATAAATTTCAAGACATTTTAGTATAGATTTTAAAAGTAAAGAGAAAGAGAATGAAAATGAATGGAGGGGAAAGGCAAAGGGACTAGGGAATAATCTATTAAAAACCAAAACTGAAAAGGAGAATTGTATTTATCCTCCATCTTTGCTAACTCAAATCAATATGGCCTTACTTATAAACATTAACTTCCCAGGAATCTGTTATGTGTCTTTTTAAGAATTGTTCCATTTTTGACATATATAATAAGTCCCTAGTTATGCTGAAATTTTTGCTTCAAAGTATATAACAAACACTTTAGTTGTACTGAAAAAACTTGTACATGTCCTAGATCATTTTGCTATTGCTGCATCTGGCTTAATGGGGTTTATATATATGATTTTTATGTATTTGTATAATTTGTAGTTTAAGATAACTGAGTGACAACTACTATGTTGTCACAAAACTATCAAACTGTGGTACATTATATGTGTATTTAATGTGGACCCTCTTATTACGGAAGTCTACTTTCAATGTGCATTTTAATAAACACAAAATAATTGGGGGAAACCCTTTAGAACACTGATTCTCAATTCATCCTTAACTATGTGGCAAAAATACTGCCTTGCCCCTCAGATCACTACCTCTTATGTCTCCCTCCACATCTGAGCAGAGTTGTCTTCGGTGACAGCAACACAAGCAAAACAATTCTCTGCCAAAATTCCATCAGAATCTTGAACAAAAGTTCCGAAGACTTGTCACATAAGGCCTACTTACACCACTAGAATTTCTCCTGAACCTGCAGAGAATTTTTATTTCAAATTAATTCTACTATGCCTCTCATCTCCCCTTGAATAAAAGTCCCTCATGGCACTTCTGTACATTCACTCACATTGTCCTGTACTTCCTCCCCAGTGACTCTTTTGACTACTCTCCTCCATTCCAGTTTTCTTTGAAAACCCACCAGCCTACACACTTACCTTTTCCCCATATATTCCTACTTCCTAGCCCTAATGGAAACCTTAATTAATGTCCTTACATTAATTAACATTTACTAATGTGCTGGCACAACTATATGCCTGGCACTGTACTGATTCTCCCTTGAAGTGTTCTTGCCCTTAATAAGTTCAGCCTGGAGTTGAAGACATACAAGTGAAAAAAACAACTATTGCTTCTGAGAAAAACAATTGCTGAAAAAACAGAATTTTATGTTTACTTTTTCTTTATCGAACCCAGATTTCCTACATGGGAAAAAGAATAACTTAATTTGATTGGTCAGACCTTCCCATTGATTGTGCAAACTACAAGGACCTGGAATTATTAACTCTATAAAATATTTTTCAAATCTTTTTTTCCCTGCCCAAGCTCAGAAGTAATGACGCTTTTTCACCCTCTGTGGTTCTGTTCTCATGAAACAAAGACACTCACAGCAGGGCCCAGAATTATCCCCTAGAGTAGTGGAAGAAAATTTTAGAATTTAACAATTTTCTTTAACAAATAAGAAAAGCACATACAACTGACTATAAGCAGTAGACAAATATTCTGAGGTAAAGTGTGAGTTTTATGCTTAAAGAGGCACATATCACTGCCTTCATGAGTTCTGGGTATTTCATTGCTAGTTAAGTGTACTGACCAATTCACACTACCTTAAGTAACATATTCAGTGTGCTTTACAAATAGATAAGGGCTGATCATAAAAAATTTCATGACAAAATATTTTTAAAAGTTGGCAAACACAGAGACATACCATGTACTTTGGTTTTATAAAAAAACAAATGTTCCAAATAAACTTTTCTGTAATGACTAAGACTTATCAGCAGTATGTAAACTAGCAAATGTTTTTAAATGTAACACATTTTAATGAATGTGAAAATAACCATCTTTTTGAAATGAACTCGTGGAGAACATTTTGCAAACTATTGGAAATATTTTCATCTAATGTTATTTTATGTGTGAGCAAATGTGCTATGTTCACCCTATAAGCTCATGGTATCACACTTTAAAAACTTAGAAATGATTTCCTCATTTGTTTAAAAATCTCACAAAGGAAGGATTTCAGATTAGACCATTTTTCCTTTTTAAAAAAATGCAATGCCTTCCAATTAGTTTGCCAGAACTAATTACTCAGAAAAGATAACATTATACTGATAAAACCTGGACTAAAAACTTTGCATAACAGAAATGAAAAATGAGAATGTGGGGGTGCCTGGCTGGCTCAGTCAGAAGAGCATGCAGCTCTTGACCTTGGGGCTGTGAGTTCAAGCACCACACTGGGTATAGAGATTACTTAAATAAATAAATATTTTTTTAAAAAAGAAAAGAAGAATGAGTAATGTGGTTTACTAATAAGCACAACAAAGATGCACCTCTTCCACTTGAAATTTCAAATCTTTGAAAGTTTCTTTTTCAAGTACAATAGCATTAAAAACGATGTACTGAAATAAATTTGCCTTAGAACCAGACCTTCAAATCACTACATCACAAATACTAAATCAAATCATGCTTTTCTTTTCTTTTTTTTTTTTTTT
>CM053578.1:74314362-74336956 GCA_028646485.1 Cryptoprocta ferox | reverse complement strand
GTTGTCTTCTTTCTGGCGTCTGTTTCTTCTCCTCCCCCACTTGCAAATCAGAGTATTATCCCTTCAGTCCTTCTCAAATCGATGCGGGCGGGCGAAGATTACAGAGCTCCCTACTTCTCCGCCATCTTGCCCTCAATTCCTGAAAGATTCCTTTAGCATTTCTTTTAAAGCAGAAATATTAGTGACAAACTCCCCCAGCTTTTGTTGATCCAGGAATGCCTTAATTCTTGTTAATTTTTTAATATTTTTAATGTTTATTTTATTTTTGAAAGAGAGAAAAAGCACGGGCAGGGGAGGGGCAGAGAGAGAGGGAGACACAGAAATGGAAGTAGGCTCCAGGCTCTGAGCTGTCAGCCCAGAGCCCGATGCGAGGCTTGAACTCAGGAGCCATGAGATCATGACCTGAGCTGAAGTCACACAGGTAACCAACTGAGCCACCTGGCACCCCCTTGTTCAGTTTTTTAAAGGATGGTTTTGCTTGTTACTGAATTATACTTGACAGTATTTTCTTTCCACTGTCTGCCGATGTACATAGTTTCTGATGAGAAACTGACTGCTGGTCTTATTGAAGAACTTTTGTATATGATGAGTCTTTTCTTGCTGTGTTTAAGTTCTTACTGTGTCTTTTTATTTTGGCAGCTTGATTTATAATATGTTTTGGTGTGTACCTCTTTTGAGTTTATCCTTCTTGGAGCTTGTTAAGCATTTGGATGTGTAGATTCATCATACTCGGGAAATGTTTGGCCATTAAGTTTTCAAATATTCTTTCCATTCCTTTCCTTCCTTGGTGATTCCCATAATGTGTATGTTGGTACACTTGAAGATGCCAAAATTCTTTCTGATTCAGAATTTCTCTTTGGTTCCTTTTTATAATTTCTGTCTCTTTATTTATATTCTCATTTTGTTTATACATCATTTTCTTAGTTTCCTTTATTTTTTTGCTCACGGTTCTTTTAGCTCTTCGAGCACATTTAAGAAAGTTGTTTAAAAATATTTTTCTAGTAAGTCCAGTTTCTGCTTTTCTTTCAGGGGTTATTCCTATCAATTTATTTTTACGAATGGCCATATTTCCTGATTCTTTGTATGTTATACAAAGAATTATTTGCTGGAAATTGGGAATTTTAAATATTATAATGCAACTCTGGGAATTAGATTCTTCTCCTTCTCCAGGGGTTATTGCTGTTGTTTTTTGAGGGCTGTAGTCATCCGTTTCTTTAGCAACCTATCCAAGCTATTTTACTTCAAAGACTGTATTCCTTCTCATTTGTGGTCATTGAAGTTTCTGTTCCATTATCTCAGTGGCCAGCTAATGACTTCACAGATTTTCTTAAAAACAAAACTTTAGTGGTCCTTTTCTTTATTGACCCATCCCCTGGATGCTGTAAGTTTTGTATTAGATTCTGGAGTTTGAAATAGTTGATCTTATAAGTGGTGAATCACTAAATTCTACTCCTGAAACCATTATTACACTATATATTAACTAACTTGGATTTAAATCAAATTAAAAAATAAAAATTTTCTGTGAAAGGAAAAAAGAAATAGTTTATCTCCAATTTTGACAGTTTATATTTGTTTCATGGAGAGAACAGTTCTCTAATCACTCTACTCCACCATTTTCCTTAATGTCACTTCTCCCTTCTCTTTTGCTATATGCTTTCTCTGTTATTAATCTTATATTTATTTTATCCTTTTAAGTTACTTTTTTTGTTTCCTGTAGCTTGGAGAGAACAAGAAGAGGTCAATGATATACAAAATAATGTCACTTTTTTAAGTGATTGCCATTTCCTACCTCAACAACTTACTAATTTAATGTTTAAGCTCTGCAAGTTATCTCACCACCTCCAGTTGCACTGATTACATTGTAAATGAATTATTTTCCTTAATATGATAAAGCCAAGTGGTAACATTGGATCTCATTTCATTACTTATAGCCATCAATATGCTATTTAAAAATCATATTGATATTTAATCAATTTATATGCTCACTTCGGCAGTACGTATACCAAAACTGGAACGATTTTTAATCAATTTTTCTGTTCACTTTCTCTGTTTTTATTTCAGAGTCACCATCATTCCATTAGCACAATGAATGAAACTTTAAATCTTCCTGATACTGAGGGTAAGTTATTTGTATATGTACTGTTTTGATTTTCAAATATTCAGTGAAATTGAGAATAAGAACTCACCTAAAATAATTTTGACCAAGACTTTCCTTCAAAATATAAATTACATTATGATGTTTTGTAACTATTGGCACAAAAAATCTATGGATTTATTATACTAATGGGAAATTAAGCAAAGCAAATTAAAATCCTTTATACTTTACATGATTATATTATTGCTAAACTATTATGTTTATGTTTGTTTACAAATGTTTTATCTACCCTGTAACTCTACCTAGTGAAGAGATTTTTCTGATCCAAAAAGATGTTCAGTGATATCATTATGAAGACACATTTGACCTATCGGTAAATCCAAAAGAGATAATCAAAATATTTAACAACCAGTACATACATAAGCATGGAACAAGCAAATTAGACAGTACCATTGGGTCAGAGTTCTGGCGAACCCTACTATAATGTATTGGGATGAAAGGAAATGGAGATTTCTAAGGGAATAGGGTAACCTGAGCAATGAATATAAAGTGGACATTTGAACATCTTGAGGCAGCAAGTTTTTATAAATTAATACAGAAATGTTTTAATATTTAAAAATTATAACAGTTATAATTGTGTAGTTATTGAATATCCATCCACAGGAGATTGCAGTAATCTAATTAAAATGAAGAGAAAATAAAAAGATAACCAGAACACTTGACAGGAATGATGAGCAAGCAAGCACATTCTTTGTAACATAGAAAAAGATCTCCAACACCCCAACTTATGGGCTACCATATGAAAGTGTAGTTGAGAAGTATGTGTGTTTTTAGAACAAAGCCCCCAAAAGGGAAATTTTATAGTGAAATAAAGATGATTAGAAATTATTGCCTTAGGCATATATGCTTTTGTTTGTATAAATACATATGTAGATATATTTATACACTTGTTCTATACATTAATAGCAATTCTAAAAACATATATGGGGGTGCAAGAAACTATTTTGTAATACAGGATGTCAGTTTCAGGAACTAATATTTTAAATGTCAGGAAAGTTTCAGGTGCCTGGGTGACTCAGTTGGCTGAGTTTCCGACTTCAGCTAGGGTCATGATCTCTTGGTTCCTGGGTTCAAGCTCTGCATCGGGCTTTGTGCTGACATCTCAGAGCCTGGAGCCTGCTTCAGACTCTGTGTCTCTCTCTCTCTCTGCCCCTCCCCAACTCACACTCTGCCTCTCTCACGCTCTCTCTCTCTTTCTCAAAAATAAACATTTAAAACTTTTTTTTTAATGTCAGAAAAATTTTTATCAAGTAATAGAAAATATTTATGAGGGGATAAACTGTATCTCACCCCTGCCTTGCTACTAACTCTGTGAGCTTAGATAATCATTTGTCTTGCAAAAGCCTTAATTTTCCCATTTTCAAAATGAAAGTGTAGAACTAGATACTAAGAATAAATGTTTCAAAACTTTCCTTGTCATTGCTGATACTGCCTTATTCAATCTTCATAGCTTTGTAAATCCCTCCCATATATTTATTTGATCTTCATACAACACTGTATGGTTCACACTACTATCCTAGTTTTACAGATGAGGCAACTGAGTAACTTGAAAATTATGTAAAAGAAGTATGTGAAACAAGCCAGTGATCCAGTCACCTCTGAAGGGTGAAATACCTTTATAAGCAGCATCAAATCAAATACGGGATTGGAAAGAATATCTATAGCATACATTTTTTAAAATAAGTAAATGCTTAGAAAACAGGACTTACTTCCTTTTTGCTCACTTCTATCTTGCTCTTGGGCTTTTTCATTTTTACATCTATTTTACATCTTAAAATAGATGACTGGGTCTTCTATTTCTAAGTCTGCATCTCATTTATATCTGAAGAGAGCTTTAAAAAACTATTTAAGATTCCTAACTATATATGTTAAATGGTTTTGTTATACTTTAAAAACAAGGAAAAAGAGACAAACAAAACAAAACAAAACCCAAAACAAACTCTTAAACGTAGAGAACAAATTGGTGATTACCAGAGGGTAAGTGGGTGGGGGAATGGGTGAAATAAGTGAAGGGGACTGAAAGTACACTTGCTGTGATGACCACTGAATAATATATACTTTTATAAATACTAAGAGGGGGGTTAGATTGTGGCATAGCAGGAGGACCCTAGGCTTGCCTCATCCTTGAACACAGCTAGAAAGCTATCAAATCGTTTTGAATACCTTAGAAATCCACATGAGGACTGACAGAACAAACTGTACAACTAGAGAGACAGAAGACGCCATACTGAGGAAGGTAGGAAGTGCAGAGATACAGTTTGGGGGAGAAACAGATCACAGGTGCTGAGGAAGGGAGGGAGCCCTGGTTGTGGAGAAAGGTGAGAGAGAGAGAAGAGCACACTTCCCCATTGCCATTGGCTGGGAAAATGAGAGGGGCTGATTTTTATGACTTTGCAACTTAAAACTGGAGTTTTAGAGGTCGATGGGCTTGGCTGGGATAGAGACCTAAGAGTGCTGCCCTCCTACTCATGGAGAGAAGGCAGGAAAACAACTTCAGGGCAGATGATGTGATTTGAGGATCACCTAAGGCACACGGAGAGAGACTGTTTGCTCTACTTGGATTGTATCTGTGAGAAGTGGCATTCGCAGAGTTACCTCTCCAAAGACAAGAGAACCATTGGGTGCCATTTTTCTCTCCCACCACTCAGCACAGGCACAGAGACACCTGCTGAGGGCAGCAACCTGGACACAGGCTCTTTAGCCTGCTTGTTCCAATTCTCACACCTCTGTACTCTGGTGTGACAGCTTTCTCAGTCAAACATGCATCAGTCCCAGCAGAGCAAGACCCACCTCCAGAAGACCAGTGCAGGTCCCTGCTGGTCCCTAAGCTTTGGAGTTTTAAAAAGTTAACAGGCTTGGCTTGGATAGAGCCCAAAGTTCACTGTGATGCTCCAGGCAGACAAGCAACCCAGAGACAGATAACATGGAAACAGCAATCAGAAAATCACCTGGGACATTATTCGCTCTTCAGGAAATGCTTCCCTGAGAACAGCAAGTGCAGTGTTCCAACTTGAGGGACAAAGGAGCTGGCTGGCAGCATTTCCCTACTCCCCCTCCCCACCCCAGCATAAACCAACTTCAGTAAACAGCACCACACCAAAACTGGTTGCATAACCTGCTCACATCAAGTCCCATCCCCCTGCACTTTGTTGGTACTGCTTTTCTTGGGCAAGTGTGCCTGAGGACCAGTACAGTGGACCCTGTCCCCAGAAGATCAGCAGAAACACCCACATGCACCATGTCTACCAACCATACAGATCTACTAGTCTTCAGTTATAGTGGAAGTAGAATCAGGTCTCACTTAACAAGAAGATAAGAGTATACCTAGTTAAAACTCATCACACTCTGGCCAAGGTCCTAACACTACCCACTGCAGGCAACACTTCACCTCTGCAGGTGAATGACCTGTGGGATAGAGCAGCAAAAACACAGCAGAAGAGAGCATGAAGCACACACCACAGACATGCCCTGAAACACAGGCCCTGGACACAATATGACTTCTTCTTCATAAAGTCATTATTCTAAGGAACAGGAACATAACCGAATTTTCTAACACAGAAGAATACAGACTTAGGCAAAATGCCAAGATGGAGGAATTCATCCCAAAGAAAAAACAGGAAGAGGTCATGACCAGAAATCTAATTGAAACAGATATAAGAAATATCCCTGATGGAGAATTTAAAGCAAAATTGTAGAGATACTTTATGGGCTTGAGAAAAGGATGGAAGACCTCAGGAAAACCCTTACCACAGAGATAAGAGTAATTAACAATCAGGCAGAAATGAGAAATGCAGTAACTGAAATTTGAAACAGACTGGATATAATGACCACAAGGATGAAAGAAGCAGAGGAATGAATAAGTGATATAGAAGATAGAATAATGGGCACCTTGGGGGTGGCTCAGTTATTTTAGCATCCAACTCTTGATCTCAGCTCAGGTCTTGATCTCAGTGTTACAAATTCAAGCCCCACATTGGGCTCCACACTGAGTGTGAAGACTACTTTTAAAAAATGAAGATAGAATAATGGAAAATAATGAAGCTGAACAAAAGAGAGAAAGAATTATGGAATATGAGACTAGACTTAGAGAACTCAGTGACTCCATCAAACATAAAAACATTCATATTATAGGAGTCCCAAAAGAAAAGAGAGAAAAGGAGGCAAAAGGTTTATTTGAGGAAATAACTCCAAACTTTCCTAATCTGGAGTGGCAAACAGACATCCAAATCCAGGAGGCAGAGAGAACTCCCACCAAAATCAAAACCAATACCAAGACATGTTGTAGTTAAATTTGCAAAATATAGTGATAAAGAAAAAATCCTAAAAACAGCAAGAAAAACGAAGTCCCTAACCTACAAGGGAAGACCCATAAGACTAGCTCCAGATCTCTCCACAGTACCTTGGCAAGCTTGAAAATAATGGCATGGTATATTCAAAATGCTTAATGAGAAAAATCTGCAGCCAACAACAAATTCTGTCCAACAAGGCTATCATTCAGAATAGGAGGAGAGATAAAGAGTTTCCCAGATAACAAAAACTAAAGGGGTTTATGACCACTAAACCAGCCCTACAAGAAATATTAAAGGGGACTCTTTGAGTGGAAAGTAAAGACCAAAAGTGACAAAGACAAGAAAGGATCATAGAAAATCTCCAGAAACAACAACAAAACCAAGTAATAAAGTGGCACTAAATACATACCTATTAGTAATTACTCTGAATGTAAACAGACTAAGCACTCCAATCAGAAGACATAGGGTGTCAGAATGGATAAAAAAAACAATAGGGCCTATCGATATGCTGCCTACAGAAGACTCATTTTAGACCTAAAGATACCTGCAGATTGAAAGTGAGGGATGAAGAAGCATTTATCATGCAAATGGATATCAAAAGAAAGCCAGAATAGCAATAAGCTAGAGATACCAATATTCATTGATATCTATATTAAACAAGACTTTAAAACAAAGACTGTAACAAGAAATGAAGAAGAGTACTATGTCATAATAAAGGGGTCTATCCACCAAGAAGATTAAACAATCATAAATGTTTAAGCATCCAAAATGGGAACACCCAAATATATAAAACAATTCATGGGGTGCCTGGGTTGTTGAGTCACTCAAGGGTCTGACTCTTGATTTCAGCTCAGGTCGTGATCTTAAAATTTGTGAAATCGGGTTCCACATCTGGCTCTGCACTCATAGTGTGGAGCCTGCTTGAGATTGAGATTCTTTCTCTCTCTCTCTCTCTCTCTCTCTCTCTCCCTCCCTCCCCCGTACTCCTCTCTCACACTGTCTCTCAAAATAAATAAACATTTTGTAAAAATAAAAATTCATAACAAACATAAAGGAGTTCATTGATAATAATAGAATAATAGTAGGGGACTTTAACACCCCACTTACATCAATGGACAGATCATCTAAACAGAAAATCAATAAGGAAACAATGGCTTTGAATGACACACTGGACCAGATTATTCTATCCTAAGGCAGCAGAATACACATTCTTTTCATGTGCACATGGGACATTCTCCAGAATCGATCACTTAACTAGGTTGCAAATCAGGCCTCAACAAATACAAAAGGATTGAGATCAAATCATGCCACTTTTCTGACCATGACGCTATGAAACTTGAACTCAACCACAGGAAAAAATTTGGCAAGACCACAAATACATGGAGGTTAAACAACATGCTGCTAAAGAATCAATGAGTCAATGAAGAAATCAAAGAAGAAATTTAAAAATACGTGGAAACAAATGAAAATGAAAATACAATGGCCCAAAACCTTTGGGATGAAGCAAATTGATCCTCAGATGGAGCTATACAGCAATATAGGTCTACCTCAGGGAGCAATAAAAATCTCAAATAAAAAAAATCTAACCTTACTCCTAAAGGAGCTAGAAAAAGAACAATGAATGAAGCCTAAAGCCAGTGGAAGGAAGGAAGGAAATGATAAGTTTGGGGCAGAAATAAATTATATAAGAAGTAAAAAAAAAAAAAAAAAAACAATAGAACAGATCAATGAAACCAGGAGCTGGTTCCTTGAAAAATTAATAAAACTGGTAAACCATTGGCTGGATTCATCAAAGAGAAAAGAGAAAGGACCCAAAGAAATAAAATAACAAAGGAGAGAGGAGAAATAACAACCAGCAACACAGAAATACAATTATAAAAGTATGTAATGAAAGTTTATATGCCAACAAATTGGATAATCTAGAAGACATGGCTACATTCCTAGAAATATATAAACTACCAAAACGGAAACAGGAAGAAATAGAAAACTTGAACAGACCAATAACCAATAGTGAAGTTGAATCAGTAATCAAAAATCTCCCAACAAACAAAAGTCCAGGGATAGATGGCTTCACAGGCAAATTCTACCAAACATTTAAAGAAGAGTTAATACCCATTCTTTTCAAACTATTCCAAGAAATAGAAAATGAAGGAAAGCTTAATTCATTCTATGAGGCCAGCTATACCCTGATACCAAAACCAGACAAAGACTCCACTAAAAAAGAGAACTACAGGCCAATATACCTGGTGAATGTGGATGCAAAAACTATCAACCAAGTACTAGCAAATCGGATTCAATAATACATTAAAAGAATCATTCACCATTGAAAGTGTGGTTCGATATTTGCAAATCAGGGGTGCCTGTGTGGCTCACTCAGTTAAACATCCAGCTCTTTGATTTAGGCTCAGGTCATGATCTCATGGTTTGTGGGTTTGAGCCCCTCATTGGGCTCTCCACTCCAAGCAATGGGGCCTGCTTGGGATTCCCTCTCTCTTTCTCTCCCTGTTTCCCTCCCCTGCACTCTCGCTCTCGCTCTCTCGCTCTCACTCTCTCTCTCATACCTCATGAGGGAATATACCCCAACATAATAAAGGTCACATAGGGAAAGCCCACAGTTAATATCATCCTCAATGGGGAAAAAACTGAGAGCTTTTCCTCTAAGGGCAGGAACAAGACAGGGATGTCCACTTTCACCACTGTTTTTTTTTTTTTTTTTTTTTTGAGTGCTGGAAGTCCTAGCTTCAGCAATCAGACACCAAAAAGAAATAAATGACATACAAAGTCAAACTTTCACTATTTGCAAATGACAGGATACTCTACAAAGTTGCTAGAACTGATATACAAATTCACTAAAGTCACAGGATACAAAACCAGCATACAGAAATCTGTTGCATTTCTATACACCAATAATAAAGTAGCAGAAAGAGAAATCAAGGAATCAATCCCATTTACAATTACACTGAAAACCATGAGATATACCTAGGAATAAACCTAACCAAAGTACAGGTGAAAGATCTGTACTCTGAAAACTATAAAACACTGAAGAAAGAAATTGAAGATGACACAAAGAAATGGAAAATCATTCCATGCTCCGGGATTGAAAGAACAGCTATTGTTAAAATGTCCATGCTACCCAAAGCAATCTACACATTAATGTAATCCCTATCAAAATACCACCAGCATTCTTCACAGAGCTAGAACAAACAATCCTAAAATTTGTGTGGAACCACAAAAGACCCCAATAGCCAAAGCCACCTTGAAAAAAAGAAGCAAAACTGGAAGCATCATAATTCTGGACTTCAAGTTATATTACAAAGCTGTAATCATCAAGACAGTAAGTATGGTACTGGCACAAAAACAGACACATAGATCGATGGAACAGAATAGAAAACCCAGAAATGAATCCACAACTATATGGTCAATTAGTCTTCGGCAAAGCAAGAAAGAATATCCAATGGGAAAAAGATAGTCTCTTCAACAGATTGTGTTGGGAAAACTGGACAGCAACATGCAAAAGAATGAAACTGGATCCCTTTCTACCACCACACACAAATTGAATTCTAAATGGATTAAAAAGCTAAATATGAGATAGAAAACCATTAAAATCCTAGGTAACAGAGGCAGTAACCTCTTTGACATCAGCTGTAGCAACTTCTTACTAGATATGTCTCCTGAGACAAGGGAAACAAAAACAAAAATGAACTATTAGGACTTCATCAAAATAAAAAGCTTCTGCACAGTGAGGGAAACAACAAAACTAAAAGGCAACCTATGGAATGGGAGAGGATATTTGCAAATGACATTTGATAAAGGGTTAGTATCCAAAATACATAAAGAACTTTTACAACCCAACACCCCAAAACCAAATCATCCAATTAAAAATGGATGAAAGAGGGGCACCTGAGTGTCTGACTTGGGGTCAGGTCATGAACTCATGGTTCGTAATTTCTAACTCCATGTTGGGCTCTGTGCTGACAGCCCTGATTCTGTCTCCCTCTCTCTCTCTGCTCCTCCCCCATCTGTGCTCTATCTCTCTGTCTCTCAAAAATAAACAAACATTTTAAAAAATAGGTAGAAGGCATAAACAGTTTTCCAGAGAAGACATACAGATGGCCAACAGACACATGAAAAGATGCTCAGCATCACTCATCATCAGGGAAATACTACAGTGAGATACCACCTGACACCTATCAGAATGGGTAAAATGAATAATGCAGGAAACGACAGATGTTGGTGAGGATACATATAAAGGGAAGTGCTTACACTGTTGGTGGGAATGTAAACTGATGCAACCACTCTGAAAACCAGTATGGAGGTTCCTCAAAAAGTTAAAAATAGAACTACCCTATGGTCCAGCAATGGCACCACTAGGTATTTACCCAAAGAAATAAAAAAGACTGATTCAAATGGATACATGTACCACAATGTTTGTAGCAGCATTATCAACAATAGCCAAACTATGGAAAGAGCCTATGTCCATACACACACACAGACACACACACACACATAATGGAATATTACTTGGTGATCATAAAGACTGAAATCTTGCCATTTGCAACAATGAGGATGGAACTAGAACGTATTATGCTAAGTGAAATGTCAGAGAAAGACAGATACCAAATAATTACAGTCATATGTGGAATTTAAAGACCAAAAATAGATGAACATATGTGGGGGAAAAAGAGAGGCAAACCGGGAAACAGACCCTTAACTATAGAGAACAACTAAAGGTTGCTGGAGGGGAGGTGGGTGGGAGTTTAGGTTAAATGGGTGATGGGTTGAGGAAGGCAGCAGTAGTGATGAGCCCTGGGTATTGTATGTAAGTGATGAATCACTAAATTTTACACCTGAAATGAATACTATTCTGTATGTTTACTAACTGGGATTAAATAAAAACTTGAAAAAATAAAGCATAGGTTAGTTTTGCTTTTATAAAAATAAATAAATAATAAATAGAAATGAAATGCAGTACATTTATTAGAGTTGATTCACTCTTTTTGAATTCCTTGATTTATTATTATTTGTAAACAAATTAGAAGATTTTGCCTACCTCCATTACTTTGGAACTGCTTTCATAGATACCTCTCACTCCCTTATATAAATATATATATTTATGCACATATATCTCAGCCTAGGACTACCAATCATTAATGACTATAATTGTTCCATTCCATACTTAATAAATTCTTTCAGTTTATTTCATGAGGTTCCTTCTAGGGTCATGAATTCTTGAGGAAATACAGAATTATTATTCATGAAAGGTATCTAGGATGTAGATAGTCTGTTTACACAGCTTTATAGATTTGGATATGTATAGTAAATGTATGATGGAAGATTACCCAAATGACTGCTAGAGAATATGCTAATATGAGGCTCTAAGGTGGATGAGTAAAAGCAATATTTTAAGTATCCAGTCAAATACAATTTTGAACAATGTGCATAAAATTTAACACCCACAAAAACATTCAGAACCATCTAGAGTGCAATGATGAGATTTTATTTGTTATTTAGTTTTTACTTTATTTTTTGAACTAGCATTAAGAACTAGAAAAGTAGAAGTACTCCATACAAACTTTTACTATCATTGAACTAAAAGACTGTCTTTTATGTACATAAAAATATAGACCATGGTGACATTTAATTTTAATCACTTAATGTATGCCTTTTAACAATACTATTGAAAATAGTAATTGGATATATTAGGTGACAGACCCAAGGTTACAATGCGTCAGGAGTCAGAGCAAAGGGGGTAGTAGTGATAGTAACAAAAATAACAAACCTTGCATTCATTTTGTGCTTATTATGTTCCAGACCAGTGTTAGATGCTTTAGCTCTTTAAATCACATGCCTTATGGTAGAGGATCTTTATCTTTTGACAGTTGAGGAAATTGAGACAGAGAGAGCCAAAGTAACTTGTCCAAAGTTAAATGGTTATTTGCAGAGACTGTTTGAGTCCAAGCAGTCTGGTTCCAGAGCCTGTGCTCTTAATTGCTCTGCTACACCATCATTAGTTAGAGACATGCCTGTAGATTGTGTTTGTCAAATGCCACAAATGCCAACTTATTTATATAATCATTTTTTTCATTCTTTTTCAGATAAGTTAATGCAAGATAAGTTCTATGGACCAAAAAATTCAAATAAAAAAGGAAAATCAGTAAGTAGATTGATAGATCATTTAAAAATCATTAATATTTACATTGTTTTAAATTAATTAATATTTACTGATATTCTGTCATCAAGAAAGCATATACATTATTATTATGAATTTATGAATTTGTTATAAATAAAATTCATATTTATCATAGTTTATTATAAATCTGTAAATTATTATAAAGCACTATAAACATAACAGTAACAGGCTACCCTTTTGAATTCTTTACTTCTGCCTTCTCCCATATATCTGCTGCTTAATGGGCATCTCACAATAGCACTAGGGAAGCATAGACTACCTCTGCCCATCTGTTTTGATATGAATACTTTTAAAGAAGCCATTCTCCTCATCTCTTTTGTCCATTAATACTTGAAATCAAATATATTGTTTTCCTTCTTCTGCATTTTGAAAACAGCAGTAAGTATTGCAGAAAGGGAACCAGGGTTGTGTGGCTTGGGACAACCAGGCAAGAAAGAAATACTAACATGGAAGGTGAGAAGAGAAAGAAAATTTTGGTCTACTTCATATTTTACATTCAGTAGGTAAGAATCATCCCTCACAAGGGGGAAGAATCAAAGTGCTTTTCCTTGTAATTTTTAATGACTGACTCCTTAATCCAAGACATGGGAACCCCATACTAATACTCTTTTATAGATAGTAGAATTTGGTATATGAGTATCTTGAACTCCATGCAAAAAGCTTTAATTACTTGAAATACAACAATACCAACCGTCCAAGGCATTACTGATTCTAATATTCAATCCAGTTGTTCCAATAAGCCATTAAAATATCTTTGATATTTTAATGTTTTGGAATTCAGACTACTTCATCCAGACTGATGCATGCATCTAAAATTAGCCCAAAAATCCCATTTGATTACTGGCCTAAACTTTTATTTAGGAAAACAATGGCAACATATCTACAAAACATCCTGTTGTTAAAGAAGAAAAAGATTTTGGTGCAAAAGACTTGAATTCTGGCCTCAGTCTTTTCACTATTAAATGAAGGTTAAAAGGGGATTAATATTGAAACATTTTTTGAATACCTACTAGATAGCAGGCAACATGCTAATTAATAGTTGATGATAATATAGATGGGCACCATACTACGTTTTATATGTTCATTATTTTTTTTAATCCTCACAATAAAGAAGGCATTTTATTTATATTTTGCAGATGAGGAAACTGAGGCTCAGTGAGGTTAGATAAATTGCACAATGTCACACAGTTAGTAAGAGAGTTGAGATTTGACCCTAGAGTGCTTATGATCAACCACCTTCTTCTCTTCCCCTGATTTTGAGTAACCAAAAATATATTACTGAATGTAGCTGACAGAAAAGTAAACAGAAAATTATAATACGGCCATACTAGATGAACACACAGGGTGCCTTGGGAACGTTCTGTGAAAACTGCACTTCACAGGGACTTGGGCAGGAAAGGGAGGGTAGACATGGGTAATGAAAAGGCCTTTAAAAATTGTGTTTTGTGGTTTTTTTTGTACTTATTTTTGATAGAGAGAGTGTACACATGCGTGAGCACAAGTGGGGAGGGGCAGAGAGAGGGGGAGACAGAATCCGAAGCAGGCTCTGGGCTCTGAGCTGTCAGCACAGAGCCCAACACAGGGCTCAAACTCCCAAACTGTGAGATCATGACCTGAGCCAAAGTCAGATGTTTAACTGACTGAGCTATCCTAGTGTCCTGTAATGAAAAGCCTTTTTAACCAAAAGTGATGATTCAGTGAGATAATATATGTAAAATATTTTCCAGTACTTTGCACATACAACTTTGCATTGTGTTGGTTGAATTGAACTTAACCCTCCTGGCAGTAGCGTTACTAAGTCCATTTAAACAATTCGTCTTGTGATAAAATCAATGAGTTAGAGAAATAGATTTTTTTGTGTCTACCTAACTCAAAATATTTTGATGAAGATAAATTTGTCAGAAATTTATAGCCACAAGGGTCTCCAAGGGGCTCACTTAGAGATTCTAAGCAAACTGCAAACTATCTCTTAAATGCCAGTGTAGTAAGATCCTTAATCATAGTTGTCCATCTTTTCTACTTGAACATACGCATATTTAGAGCTGTGAGCTTCTGTGTCTTGTATTCCTATCATCTGGAGCAGTGTGTGGAACCTAAGCACTTGACAAATACTTTCTGAATGAACACCTACTATGTGCCAGGAGCTGTGGATACAAAAATGAACAGTATATAGCTCTTGACTTAAAAGACCTTATAGTGAGGTTGCAGAAAAAGACTCACTTGGAGTAAACAATTATATATATAGTAACTTAATTGTTCTAGGTGAGATAAATTTACAAAGTACAGTAGGCAAAGGCAAAGTAGCACTGACAGTTAAAGATGATTTGACAACTAGCTTTGGATTGAGCTTGACTACATATTAGCCCTGGAACTTCAGGTGACTTAGCATATTACTACCGAAGAAATATCCTTTCCTTTATAGGATATTTGACCACAGTCTTTCCTACGTTGGAGTAAGGTATTTATCTTACTTATCTTTCTATCTTCTGGCACTTGGCACAGTAGTACAAAGTAGTCTCCCAAAAGATGTTATATTTGGTCTGTTTACCATGTAGATTTTGGCTTTTTGCTGTTATCACTAATAGTTTCTTTCTACCAACTGCTTTGTGACAGCCCCCTGAAGGTGTTAGTAGTGATAGGCAAATGATACTCTATAGTTTTTTACTCCCAGGTATCCTATACTTCTGAACCCCTCTAGATCACTTGCAGCCAAGGCCAAAGGCCACCTGTGGATGTGAGGAACTGCATGCCGCAACTTCCCAAGACCTTAGATGGCAGGCAGTCAAGGCCCATGTGGGGAGTGGTATATTCAACTCAGCTAAAACCCTGTAATTTCTCTGTTAGAAACACAAAAACATACACACAATATTTATATAATTTATATACAAAAGCTCATAAGTTTAAAATATATGTAGAAGAAAAGATAAATAAAGGATAAAGGAAAAAGGGAATTATGATGGCATTAAGAAGAGGCATGGTGGCTAATAAAAGGGGAGAAAGAACAGCCTTCATTTATACCAATAAAGTAGGAATCAAGAAGAGATCACCCTGTAAGTCCTAGGGTCAGAACATCTCAAATTACCTTCACAAATCTGTAATCTGGTAATACTACTGTTTAAAGTAAAAAAAAAAAATAGGGGCACCTGGGTGGCTCAGTTGGTTAAGCATCTAACTTCGGCTCAGGTCGTGATCTCACGGTCCAGGAGTTTGAGCCCTGCGTCAGGCTTGTGCTGATAGCTTGGAGCCTGGATCCTGCTTCGATTCTGTATCTCTCTCTCTCTCTCTCTCTCTGCCCCTCCCCTGCTGCTTGCACTCTGTCTCTCAAAAAAAAAAAAAAAAAACTAAACTAAAATTTTAAATAAAGTAAAAAAAAAGTGTTACTATAAAAGCATCGAGAAATTAAATAGTAGTGGTAAAGGAACCTACAAATATTCCATTTTATATTAAAATGAAGAGACTTCAGTTTTGCCAAGATGGAATAGCCCCATTCCTCCTAGATCCTTCCCATCACAACTAAAATCTCTGAAACAACTAACTCTCTGAAACAAGGAAAGAAGGAGGTAGGCTTCCTAGGGATCTCAGGACATGGTATGAGTTTTCTAAGTTTCTTTATTGGTTCCCATATATTCTGAACAGAATGCTGCAGAAGCCTGCAACTAGAAGCTGCCAGTAGGCACAGACTAAAGCTCCACGGAAAGCCTGTTCCCTCTAACCAAGGAACTCAGAGATGGGTAGGCTAACAGCAGAAAACTGTTTTAGCAATGCCTGCCCTACTCCAGCCAAACTCCAATGGAAAAATTACACTCCTCTCCCAGCACATGGTTTTGGTGGGCACAGTCAGGAAGTTGACTTTTTATCTCATACCCAACCCAAACCCCTGGTAAGCACTGTGATTTCCCCATTAGGTGGTAGTAGGACTGAGCAGGCAGCTGTTCTGCTGGGTGCTATCTCCACCCAGCAGAACAAGGCAGTGCTCCAATTCCCCTTGATAGGATCATGTTGGTGGGGCTAAGCTGGAAGCTGATCTTTTCATACCCTGGCTGGTGAAAGTAGGCAATACTCTGATTCTCCCACCAAGGTGGTATCAGTTGGATCCAATAGCCAGCTGAGCCTCCATTAACACGTAGTAGCAACAAAATTTAATGAGGCTGCATAATGGAGTCCTAGTTAGCACTATTTTTTACATTCCTCCCTATGTCAGTAGGGTCCAGTGGGGAATTGAGCTTCCATCCCCACCTGACATCAATGAGGCAAAACTAAGCAGTGGGGAGACAGGCTCCTTGACACTGTTTCTCATTCTCCAATCCCTTGTGTAAAGGGGCCTAGTGGAGAGGTGATATTACACCCACATTGGAGGCAAAATGTGGTTCAAGTGGCTGCCTCACTTTCATTGAGAAGGTGTTATCAGGGCCAAGGAGGATGCTCAATGTTCATCCTATTTGTCTGCAACAAGACAGTATGAGCCATTGTCCCACTTTTGGTTGGTGGTGTCAGGGATACATAGTAGTAAGCTGAACATGCACATCTACCTGGCTGGCCCCAAACTCCATCCCAACAGGGTGACTTCCTGCTACAAATTTTGTGGGGGGGCACCTGGGTGGCTCATTTAAGCATCCAACTCTTGATTTCTGCTCAAGTCATGATCTCATGGTTTCATGAGTTTGAGCCCCATTCAGACTCTGTGCTTACAGTGCAGAGCCTGCTTGGGATTCTCTCTCTCCCTCTCACTGGCACTCCCCTGGTTGATTTCTCTCCCTCTCAAAATAAATAAATAAATAAACAAACAAACTTAAAAATACACGTTTTTAAGAATCCAGGGTCTTATAAGATCCTATGTATCCAGGATATGCTTGAACATCATTTTTCATACCAGGAACCAGGAAAATCACAACATAAATGAGAAGATAACCAAAAGATGCCAAAACCAAGAAGAAGCATGTTAAAATAACCTGACAAGGAGTTTAAGCAACCACCATAAAAATGCTTCATCAAGCAATCAGAAGTTCTCTTGAAACAAAAATTATCAGCACATAGAGGTTGTAGAAAAGATCAATGAAAATTATAGAACCAAAAAAGGCAATAATCAAAAAATAACATCACTAAAAGGGCTTAATGGTAGAATGGAGATGACAGAGGATAGAAGCAGTGAACTTAAGGAAATATCAACAGAATTTACATAGTCTAAGCAATACAAAGAAAACAAACTGAAAAAAATTAACAGAGTTTCAGGGACCTCTGGATCAACAGCAAAAGAGTTAACATTCATATTATTGGAGTTCCAGAAGAACTGTAGAGGGCAGAGGGACAGGGAGAGAAGGAGAGGGAGAGGGAAGAAAAGAGGGAGGATGAGATGGGGAGGGGGAAGAGAAGAAAAAGAGAAAGAAATGAAAGAGCAAGTATTTAAAGGAGATAATGACTGAAAACTTCCCAAATTTGGTGGAAGACATAAACTTAATAGATTCAAGAAGCTGAGCAAGTCTAAAAGAGGATAAATCCTAAGAAATCTACACCAGGAAACATCATCATTACACATTTGAAAACTAAAGAAAAAAAACCCTGAAAGCAGTCAGAGAGAAAATGCATTACCTACAGGGGAATATCTATTTGAATGACAGTGATTTTTCTCATCTAAAATTATGGAGATTAGAAGGATGTGGCACAATATTTTTTCAAGTACTGAAAGAAGAACTGGCAATTCTATACCTGGAAAAAATATTCTTCAGAAGGGACAGAGAAATAAAGACATTCTCAGATAAAGGAAAACTAAGAGAACTTGTTGGTAGCAAACAGATCCTTAATGAATGGCTAAAGGAAAGTCTCTAAAAGCAAAAAAAAAAAAGAAAAATGTTAAGAGAAGGCTTGGAACTTCAGAAATAAAAGAACATAAGAGTGGGCAATTATACAGACTATCTTCTCATGAGTTTTTTAAAATTTTTTTCATGTTTTATTATTTATTTTTGAGAGAGAGAGGCAGAGCATGAGTCGGGGAGGGACAGAGAGAGAAGGACACACAGAATCTGAAACAGTTCCAGGCTCCGAGCTGTCAGCACAGAGCCCAACGTGTGGCTCAAACTCACAAACCGCGAGATCATGACCTGAGCCGAAGTTGGACGCTTAACCAACTGAGCCACCCAGGCGCCCCTCATGATTCTTAATATGTGATGGTCAAAGCAAAGATAATAACACCATCTACTGTGATGCACATTTTAAGTAGAGGAAATACTTAAGACAATTATATTTTAAAAGTGAACGGGCCTAAATAGAAGATTTCTATACTTCACTTGAAGAGGTAAAATATCAATAGCAGTTGATTGTGATGTTATGTAAGTATAATACCTACCACGACTACTAATGAAAGTATAAAAAGCAATATACTCAAAAACAGTATAAATAAATCAATGTGGGATTCTAAGAAATATTAACCCACAAAAAACAATAAAAAAGAGAAACAGAGGAATGAGGAAATAGAGGAAATAAACAGAAAACAAATAAAAATAAAATGGCAGACTTATGCCCCAGTATGTTAATAATTAGTTCAAATATAAGTGGTCTAAATACACCATTTAAAAGAGTTGGCATTGTGAATAAAAAAATGTGATTGAACATTATGCATTGTATAGGAAATATGTAAAACTTACACATTTGCTTTTAACAAAATCAAAAGAATGGGAAAAGATATGACATGTAAACATTAATCATAAAAACAGCAATGGCTATATTAATATCAGATAAACTAGATAGACATTAGAAAATTACTAGAGACAAGAAAAGGATGCTATATAAAAATAAAAATATCAGTCCACCAGGAAGACATAGTAATCCTAAAGTAACAGAGCCTAAAAATATATGAGGCAAAATCTGATAAAGCTGAAAGAGGAAATAAAATCCACAGTTAATTGGGTATGTCAACAGCCCATTCTCAGTAATTTATAGAATTACTAGACAGAAAAAATCAGCAAGTAAAAGACCTGAACAACTAAAAGCCAACAAGATCTGGCACTCTGCCCAACAACAGAATCATACACATTGTTTTCAAGTGCTCATGCAACATTTAGATTTTATGGACCACATCATGGATCATAAAATTAACTTCAGTAAATTTTAAAAAATTGAAACCATATGAACTTGTATTCTCTGACCACAATGGAATATAGAGGGCTGAGGGACTTGGCAGTTGATCAAGGAAAAAGATATGACCATATGGTGGCTTTAGCACACACATGCCTTAAATGAGTGACGCTTTAATAGGTTCACATGTGGGAGAAGTCCCTCACAGCATGAGACCATCCAGAGGCTATAGAAGAGAGGCCACCACTCAGAAGTAGAGGAGGGCACTGAAATTCCTGGGTGACAGGGTTATTGGAGAGGAGGTTACAGATCTAGGTGATTTCACTCAGCAGCTCGGCAGGGAGTCTCAGGGTCAGAGAAGTCTAAAGAGCAGCAGGGACTAGAGGTCTTTATATACCCAGGGTTTACCTTATCTATGGCTAACATATGTTAAGCACAGTTTCATATGGTATGCAAAACAGGTGGGCTCTAAATAGCTAATTTGGGTTATTTTCATTATTTTGTTTTATTATTTTTTACATATTTATTTTGAGAGAGCACAAGCAGGGGGAGGAGAAGAGAGAGAGAGGAGAGAGAGAACCCCAAGCAGGCTCCACACTGTCAGGGCAGAGCCTGACATGGGGCTTGATCCCATGAACCGTGAGATCATGACCTGAGCTGAAATCAAGATTCAGATGCTTAACTAAGTGACAAAGGCACCCCTATTTGGGTTATTTTTAAAACAATTGGATGTACACAATTTTTAGTTTTGTGCTGGCAGGCTTTTGAGCTAATGGGTCGCAGCCTGCTGTGAAGACATAAACAACCTGGTGAGTGGTAGTATATAGAGGCCATCTTTGTGTCATTAACATAACATGGAATCAAACTAGAAATCAACAACAGAAAGACAACAGAAAAGCCTCCAAACAAAGCATTGAAACAAATGTATAGCACTAGATACATACACTGTAAGATGAAGACTTTCAAATAATCTAAGCTCCTACCTCAAGAGCTTAGAGAAAGAAGGGCAAACTAAACCCAAAGCAAGGAGGAAGAAGGAAATAATAAAGATAAGAGCAAATATCAATGAATTTGAAAACTAGAAAATAATAGAGAAAATCAGTGAAACAAAGGAATCAATAAATCGATTCACAAAGTGAAACAAAATCAATAAAACGAATAAACCTCTAATAAGAATGGCAAAAATAAAAAGAGAAAAGATGCAAATCACCCACATCAGGAATGAAATAGAGTATATCAATTCAGATATTGTAGAATTAAACAGATAATAAGGAAATGCTACCCAGAAATTTAGGCTCATATATTTGATGACATAGAAGAAGTGGACCAAGTCCTGGAAAACCACATACTATCTATGTCAACTAAGATGAATTAATCAGCCTGAATAGTTGTACAGTCATTTAAAAAATTTGAATTGATAATTAAAAGTTCCTGGAAAAGAAGTGTCCAGGCACAGATAGTTTCATTGGAGGATTTTACCAAGCAGTCAAGAAAGAATTTACACTAATATTCCACAATCTATTTCAAAAAACAGAAAGTGAAAGATTACTTCCCAACTAATTTTATGTGGATATTACCTAAACTAGATAAAGACAAGGCCGGCAAAGAGAAAAAAGAAGAGAGGAGAGGAGAGGAAGAAGGAAAGGGAAAGGAAGAAGTAAATGAAGGAAAAGAAAGAGAGGGAGGGAGGAAGGAAGAAGGGAAGAAAGAGAAGGGAAGGGAGAAGGAAGAAAACAAAAGAAAAGAAAGGAAGAAAAGAAAAGAAAGAAGAAAGAAAAGAAAGAGGGGGAAGGAAAGAAAAAGAAAGAAAAAAGAAAGGAAGAAAAATGAAAGAAAGGAAAGAAAAAGAGGAAGGAAGGAAGGAGAAAGGAAGAAAGAAAGGGAGAAAGAAGGAAAGAGGAAAGGAAAGGGAAAAGAAAAAAGAAAGGGAGGGAGGGAAGGAAGGAAGAAAACTACAAACCAGTATCTCTCATGAATTTAGATGTATAAATCCTCAGCAAAATGTTAGCACAGTTATATAGCAATGTATAAAAAAAATTATATACCATACAACAGTGGTTCCATATTTGAAAATGAGTCCATGTAATTCATCATATCCAGATAAGCAAGACATGTTCAGCATTTGAAAATCAGTCATGTAATTCACTGTATCAACAGACTAAAGGAAAAAATCATATATCAGTTGACATAAAAAAGTTTTTCACAAAATCCAACATACAATCATGATATAAAAACTCTCAACAAACTACTATTAGAAGGTAATTTTCTCAACTTGATAAAGTGCATCTGCAAAAACCTACAGCTTACATTAACTTAATGGTGAATGCCTGAATGCTCTTCTTCAAAGATCAGGAATAAGGCAATGATATTATGCTCTTTTTTAATATAGTACTAGAAATTTTATCCATTGTAATAAAAAAAAGGAAAGGAAATAAAAGTCACACAGATTAGAAAAGAAGAAATAAAACTATATTTTCAGATGGAATGATTGTGTATAAAATAGTAGAGTCTAAAAACGACAACACAATACTAGAAATAATAAGTGAGATCTGTAAGGTTGGAGGATATAAATTCAAAATGAAAAAATCAATAGCATTTCTATATACTAACAATGAAAATGTGGGAACAAAAATTTTAAAACCAATAACACAATAACTCCAAAGAAAATTACATAGTTACAAATCTAACAAAGCATGTACACAATCTGTATGATAAAAATTACAAAGTGTTGACAGAAGGAATCAAAGGCCTAAATAGATGGAGGAACACAATGGAATACTACATGGCAATGAGAAAGAATGAAATCTGGCCATTCGTCGCCAAGCGGATGGACCTCGAGGGTGTCATGCTCAGCGAAATAAGTCAGGCGGAGAAGGACAGATACCATATGTT
>CM053578.1:74173413-74313862 GCA_028646485.1 Cryptoprocta ferox | reverse complement strand
GACAATAAACTATAAAGTTAAAAAAAAATTCAAATATTAAAGCAAGTTTCAAAGTGAGTTTTAGGAAATATGATACAAGTTAACTTTTTCATGTTATTGTGTTACTATTAACATATTATTGACACTTATTATATACTTCAAATATGAGTTTACTTTTACCATAAACAATAAAAACAAAACCTAGTGATGAAGAGGATAAAAAAAAAAAAAGATGGAGGAACATAGCATGTTCATGGATTGGAAGACTCGCTATAGTAAAGACTCAATAAAGTAAATACTAGGTATTTATCCAAATAATACAGAAATAGTAATTCAAATATCTGATAGGTGTCAGGTAGTGTCCCATTGTAGCTTTGATTTTTATTTCCCTGATAATGAGTGATGTTGAGCAGCTTTTCATGTGTCTGTTGGCCATCTGGATGTCTTCTTTGAAAAAATGTTTATTCATGACTTCTACCACTTAAAAAAATGTTTATTTATTTTTGAGGGACAGAGAGACAGAGCACAGATGGGGGAGGAGCAGAAAGGGAGGGAACACAGAATCAGAAGCAGACTCAGAGCTTTGAATATACTTTGAATATACTATGCCATTCCCTTCAAGCTTGCCAAGATACTGTGGAGAGATCTGCAGCTAGCCTTATGGGTCTTCCCTTGCAGGTTAGGGACTTCTTTTTTCTGGCTGCTTTTAGGATTTTTTTCTTTGTAATCATATTTTGCAAATTTAACAAATTTGCAATAATATTTTGCAATTTTGCAAATTGGTGTTGGCCCATTTTTGTTGATTTTGTTGGGAGTTTTCTCTGCCTCCTGGATTTGGATATCTGTTTCCTACTCCAGATTAGGGAAGTTTTGAGTTATTTCCTCAAATAAACATTTTGCCTCTTGTTTTCTCTCTTACTCTTTTGGGACTCATACAAATGTTTTTATGTGTGATGGAGTCATTGAGTTCTCTAAGTCTATTCTCATGTTCTATAATTCTTCCTTCTCTCTTTTGTTCAGCTTCATTATTTCACACTATTTTGTCTTCTGTATTGCTAATTCATTTTTCTGCTGATTCTAGCCTGCTTTTCATCACCTCAAACCTTTTTCCAACCTCAGTTATTGCATTCTTTATTTCTGATTCTTTTAAAACTTTTATCTCTGTGATAAGGGTCTCCCTCATGTCTTTCATCCTTTTGTCTAGCCCAGTAAGTATCTTTATGATTGTTGCTTTAAATTCTCTATCAGTCATGTTACTTACATCTTTTTCATTTGGATCTCTGGCTGTGAACTTATCTTGTTCTTTCGTTTGGGATTAATTCCTTTGTCTTGGTATTTTGTCTAAAGCTCTGCCTTTTCCTCTGTGTTAGGAATGCCAGTTAAATTTTCTGCTCCTGAGAATAATAGCTGTGTGAGAAGTGGCCATATGGTTTCCAGGGCCTCGTGCATCAGGGAGTGTCTCTAATGTGTGCTGTGTGTGCTCTGCTGTTTTGCTTTGGCTCCTCTATCCTTCAGGCTGGTCATCTGCAGAGGTACTCCGTGCTTGCAGTGGACAGTATTTGGTCCTTGCCCAGAATGTGGTGAGTTTTAACTAGGTGTTCTCTGTTCTACTTGTTAAATGAGACCTGATAGTATTTCCACTAGAACTGAAGCCCTGCAGAACTCTCTGGTTGGGAATGTGGTGTGGGCAGTGGTTTTGCTGGTTTCTGGGGTGGGGCTCACTGCACTGGGACTAAGGCAAGCTTGACTGAGAAGGGAAGTTCTGCCAGAGAGCAGGGGTGTGGGACTTGGTGTAAGCAAGTTAAGCAGCCTGTGTCAGTGCTGCATTGTTTCTCACAGGTGGCTCTCTGATTATGCTGAGAGGTGGGGAGGGAAATGGCTCCAACCAGCTCCTTTGTCCATGGAGAGACATCCTCCTGCATGGTGCCTTTCAGACACTGACTCCAAGAAGAGCAAACAATAACCCCCTTCTATGCCCCAGGTGTTCTTTAAATTTCTGCTTCCATGCTGTCTGCCCCCAGGTTGTTTGGGTGCCTTCCCTCCAGGAGATGGGCAGTGTCCTCAGTGCTCTATCCCAGCCAAGCTCACTGACCTTTAAAACTCTAAGCTTTGGGGCACCTGGGTGGCTCAGTTGGTTGAGTGTCCGACTTCGGCTCAGGTCATGGTCTCATGATTTGTGGGTTCGAGCCCCACATAGGGCTCTGTGCTGACTACTAGTTCAGAGCCTGGAGACTGCTTCAGATTCTGTGTCTCTTTCTCTCTCTGCTCCTCCCCTGTTTACGCTCTGTCTCTCTCTGTCTCTCAAAAATAAATAAATGTAAAAAAAAAAATTAAAAAAAACCCTCTAATCTGTAAGCCACACTAGTGGCAAAGACTCACAAAAATCATAGCCTGGAGCCTGCTTCAGATTCTGTGTCTCTTTCTCTCTCTGCCCCTCCCCTGCTCACGCTCTTGTCTCTCTCTCTCTCTCTCTCTCAAAAATAAATAAATGTGAAAAAAAAATTAAAAACCAAAAACTCTAAGCTTTAAGCCACACTAGTGGTGAAGACTAACAAAAATCATACCCTGTCTTTTTCCCAGTCAGTGGCTTTGAGGAAATGTTCTCCTTGTGTGATCCCCTATGTTCCCTACTCTCTCTCTCTCACCCTTCTCTGCAACTATGGCTCACTCCCCTCTGCAGTACTCATGATCCATTTCTCCCCTAAACCATGTCTCCACACTTCCTACCTTCTTCAATGTGGTCTTTTCTTTCCCTTTAGTTGTACAGTTTGTTCTGTCGGTCTTCAGGGTGATTTCTGGGGTATTTAGGATGATTTTTTAAAGATTTTATTTTTTAAGTAATCTCAACACACAACATGGGTCTCAAACTCACAGCCCCAAGATCAAGAGTCACATGCAGACACCCCTAATTAGGATATTTTGATAGGTATCTAGTTGTGTTCACATGATGAGATGAGCCTAGGATCTTCCTACTCTGCGGCCGTCTCCTACACCTCTCCTGATTTAATACAATTTCTGTCTAAACTCCAGCTCTTTGTAAAGATAGACAAGGTCATTCTAAAATATATGTAGAAAGGCACAGGGCTAGCATAGCTAAAATTATCTTTAAAAAGAAGGTTAAAGTAAGGGGAATATGTTTACCTGATGCTAAGGCCTCCTATAGAGCTACAGTAATCACAAATTAAGACAGTGTGTTATTAGAGCTGAGAGAGACACGAAGATCAATGAAACAGAATAGACATGCCAGAAATAGACCCACAAAAATATGTCTGACTTGTTTTTGACAGTGATGCAAAACCAATTCAATGGAGGAAAGATAGCCTTTTCAACAAGTGATATTGGAGCAACTGGACATCCATGGGGAAACAAAACCAAACCATAACCTAAGTCTCATGCCTAAAATAAGAAACAATAATAAAACCAAATACTGGTGAAATGTTGAGAAATTGCTCATGGGAATTAAACATTTTACAGCCACTCCTGAAAACAGATTGGCAGTTTGTCAAAAAACTATCTATGCAACTTCCATGAAACCCAACCATTGCACTCTTGAGGTTTTATCCCAGAGAAGTTCTTATATTCACAGAAAAATATAAACACAAATATTCATAGAAGACTTATTCATAATAGCCAAAAAGTGGAAACAATCCAGATTGTTCTTCACTTAGTTAATAGCTAAATAAACTGTGGTACATCCATACCATGGAATAACAGTAAATAAAAGGAACAAAGTATTGCTATGTACAACTTGGATGAATCTTCAGAGAATTATCCTGACTGAAAACAGCCTCCAAAATGTTATACGCTGTATGACTCCTATGTAATATTTTTGAAATTACAAAACTATAAAAACAAACAGATTAGTGGTTGCCAGGCATTAAATAGGGAGTGGGGACAGGAAAGAAATGGATGTGACTATAAAAGGACTTGAGTGATTCTTGTGGAAATATTCTGCATCTTGACTGTATAATGTCAATATCCTGGTTATGATATTTTACTATAGTTTTATAATGTTACTATTGAGAGAAACTGAACAAAGTGTATATGAGTTCTATTATTTCTTACAACTCATAGGAATCTACAGTATTTCAAAATAAAGAGTTTAATTTTTAAAAAATAAAGAAAAGGAAAACTTACCTTAAATATTGTCCTTGAGGGTGGTAGTCAGACCTGTATATACAATAGATAAAACTTAAACTGAACAAGATAGATTCAGTTGGTAAGCCATAAAACAGGTTATATATGATTAACAGATTTAGAAGTTTGAAAGAATCTATCACCTAGGGCAACAAGCTTGTAAATTGAAGATATCAGAATTCTAGAACAAATTCGTAAAAGTCTAAGGTAATTGCTTCACAAAGTCACAAAATCTTCAGAATTCTGTGGGAAAATACGCTTTGAAGTTGTTTGAAGTTAAAAGAAGAGTTTTTTTATGAACCAAGGTAGACAGTGTGTTAAAGAAATGCAGTGTTTTGAGACAAACTTGTGGAGTGCTAATCTGAATTGGGAAGGACTAACAAACATCTCTTTCAACTCATAGCTGATTCAGGTGACAGTTCCTTCACATTTTTAGAGCCCCTTCATAAATTAAGACTTTCAAGATATAGTTTAGTTCATTTCTATTTAAACTGACAATGACAGGATGCTAAATCATTTCCCCAAAGGTCAGGATGCAAGAAAGATGGGGAGGACTGGGGAATTTGATTTTGCCTGCCAGTTAAAGGCAGTGTTTGGTGATGGTAAGAGAACTGGTGTGACATAGTAAAAAGGCCTTGGACCTTACAGGCAAAAATATCTAGGTTCAAATGCAGAGTCTTCCACTTTCATGGTCATATAAGTTTGGGCAATTTACATCTGAGTTTCAGTTTTATCATCTGCAAAATGATTATACTATCATCTATTTCAAAGAATTTTAAAGGGCTTGGAACATAATAGTCACTTGCTAAATGGTAAGTATTATCTTTATTCACCTGTACAATTATACTATAGGATAAATATGAAAAGTATACTTTTTGGATCAAAATGTATGAGCGTCTTTAATTTTGACATAAATCCTGCAAGATTATCCTTTAAACCAGATTTACTAATTTGTATTTGCACACAAAGTGTAAGAAAATATTCAGTATTCCACACACAGTTCTTTTTAGTTTTTGTTCACACAAAAGTGATATTGTTATTTTAATTTGAATTTTTCTGATTATTAATGAGTAAACAATTTTCGTCTGTTTATTATCCATTTGTATTTGTTATTTGACTCAGTCCATATGTAAAAACTGGGTGTGTGTTTGTTTATGTATGAGAATGCTTTATATATTTTGGAAAACAATGTTATCAATGCTGTTTGTTATCTATATTTTTTAACTTCTTTGGAGTCCTTACAGCAATTTAAAATTTTTGTGTTGTCAAATCTGGCAACTTTTCCTTTGTGGCATTTAGTTTATATCTTTTTTATAAGATATTTCCCCTTCCCAAGATTATGTCAGTATTTTATTAGATGTTTTTTGAGTACATGCTTTTTATGTTTACATGGGTTTAATTCATTTTTACTTTTTTTTCTGCTATGAGGTAAAAATCCACTGATGTTTTTGTTGAAATAGATAGGCAGTTGTTTCAACGCAGCAAGAATCCTTAGGGATATTGCAGGTTTGGTCCAGACCACCACATAAAGTGAATATCACAATAAAGCAAGTTAAATGCATTTTTTTTGGTTTCCCAGTTCATATAAAAGTTATGCCTTCACTGTACTGTAGTTTATTAAGTGTGCAATAGCATTATGTCTAAAAAATGCACATACCTAATTTAAAAGTACTTTATTGCTAAAAAATGATAATCATCATCTGAGCTTTCAGTGTTGTAATAATCACAAATCACAACAAGTAGAATAATAATGAAAAAGTTTGAACTATTATGTGAATTACCAAAATGTAACACAGAGACACAAAATGAGCAAATGCTCTTGGAAAATTGGCACTGATACACTTGCTTGACACCAGGTTTCCACAGTATCTGGGGAATACAATAAGGCAAAATGTGATAAAATGAGGCATGTGTGTACATATTAATGGTCCATAGAGTTAACATATTTTTGTCTGTCAGTATTCCTTCCTGAGGATATCATCCCCCCCCCAACTCTGATCCTTGGTGTAGTTGACAAACTTGATACTGTCTCTGTGGCTATGAGGACAGCCATATAACTTGATATAAGAATATTAAGAGAAGTCTTTATTCTTTTATAACAAGAGCTAGCAGTGGTCTAAGAGAGAATGCATTAAAAAACCAACACAGAAGAAGAAAAATATGAAGAGATAGTGACTTGGTCACTTGAGTCCCTGGAACCAGATCCCTCCTAGTTATATCAGCCAATTGCTTTCTTTTTTCTTTTCTTTTCTTTTTTTTTTTTTTTTGAGGTATTTTATTTCTAAATAAATATATTTTATATTTTGGGTTATAATCCAATATGATGTTATTGGTGTGTGGATGTGTGGCCATTAGGAACTCTTTCAGTATGTCCTGTGTCCCTTTGACATGCCCCCATCCTTTTGTTGTTTTTGAGCACTTTCCTACTTTTTGTACTATAAGATGTTCCAGGTCTATCGTGTACGTTTCTTGCCCCAGTGCTAGAATCAACCATTTCTATAAGGATCCCTGGTTATTCTTAATGGAGAATGATGCTCGAAACCAGGCTCTGGGAACTGGGTGTGTTTGTTGCTGTTGTGTCTAGGCCTTCTCAGCAGAGACTTAAGTAATATATGTATGTATACAAACCCAAATATGTACCTATATTTTTACTTGTTTCTGTATGTATCCATCTCCTATATATTATGCTAATTATAAGTTTATACTGATGTCTCTGAATTTACTCCAGTATCACCGAGTTTATTCTAACCTGCTTTTTGTGCTTGTATATAATGTAACTTCTCTCTCCCACAGTGAGAAACCTGTCATCATCCACTATTCATTACTTATCCAGCCCCAATATAAATGCAAAGCAGTGTCATAATTACTAAATTATACTATACCCATGAAGAACAAATTTACCTACTAGTGCACAGTGTTTATATACAATTTACTTTGTCTTTAGCCTTAGAGTTTCCAGTCAAAACATTATTTTTCAGAGTTACTACAGCCAATTCCTTTTTTCTCCTACCACTTTCAGTGTAGTTTTATCTTCCATATGTAATACAATTAGATTCATTTATCAATGTCTTCATTTTTTCTTGACTACTAGCATTTTTTTGACTGTTTTGGTTTTAGTTTACATACATTAATGCTCATTCTTTGTGAAATACAGATCAATGGATTTTGGCAAATGCATAATCATGTATTTTGATTATTTAAAAAAATTTTTAAAAACTATTGTCTCTTGAACTTTTCTCATCCCACTTGAATCAGTTTTGCAAAGACTTCCTTATATTCCACTGGCACTTTTCCAGACTGCTTATTATGATCAACTAGCCATATTGTTCTGTACCTTAAATTTTCATTTAATATCACATTCCTTATACAACCTGTATATTAAATTCACTGCTTTAAATAGCTAAAATGTTTTCATTTTAATAATAGCCAATAGCTTTTCTTTAAAGTATAATTAACAATGTTATATTAGTTTCAGATGTACAATATATTGATTCAACAATTCTATACATTATTCAATGCTCATTATGATGTGTGGTCACCATCTATCACCACATAATGCTGCTGCAATACCTTTAACTATATTTCCATGCTGCACCCCTATACAAAATGACTTATGTATTTTACAACTGGAAAATTGTTCCTCTTAATTCCCTTTATCTATTTTGCTCATCCCCCCACCTGCCTCCCTTACGGCAGCCACCAGTTTTTTCTCTGTATTTAAGCATCTAGTTTTCTTTCTTTGGTTTGTTTTTTAGATTGCACATATAAGTGAAATCATATAGTGTTTGTCTTTTTCTGTCTGACTTATTTCACTTAGCATGATATCCTCTAGGTCCATGCATATTGTCAAAAGAATGGCAAGATCTCATTCTTTTTTATAATAATACCCAATACTTTTACCACAAGTTACTGTATTACTATTCTAATACATTAACTCATTTAATCCTCATAACAATACTGTGAAGTAGATCTGTTTATTATATACGGGGAAAAGTTAAGTCAGGGAGCAGCCAACTGATGAGTCTGAGAACATCTAGAAATCAGGTAGGTAAGCCTGGGTTTTGAACTGAGACAGACTGGCTCTGAAATCTGTAGTGTAAACTAGTAAATTCTATTGTCTCTCATTGTGAACCTGTACAAAAATTATTTAATCAATTTCCTATTAAAAATGCCCTATGCAATTCTCTCTCTCCCCCTACCCTTGTGCGATTCTCTCTGTTTCTGTTTCTCTCTGCCCCTCGCTCACTTGCACCCCCCCCCCAAAAAAAGGAGTACAAGCTCTGCTTCAGGTCAGACGGAGCGCTGCTTCAGGTGAGCACAAGCCTTACTTTGAGTGAGCTTGAGCCCTGCTTCGGGTGAACATGAGCCCCAGTTCCGGTAAAGCATGAGCCTTGGATGAATGCTGCTTCTCTCCATCTCTCTTTCTCTCTCCCTTTCTGTCTCTCTGCCCCTCATGGGATATTCTCTCTCTCTCTCTCTCTCTCTCTCTCTCTCTCATTCTCTCTCTGCCCCTTGCTCACTTGTGCCCCCCCTCAAAAAGAATGCTCTTTGTAGTTTTTTGTAAGTTTTAAGCTTTTATGTTCTCCTACCCCTCAGCTTTTTTTTTTAAATGTTTATTTATTTTTGAGAGACAGAGCATGAGTGGGGGAGGGGCAGAGACGGGGGGGGGGGGGTGGGGCGGAGACACAGAATCTGAAGCAATCTCCAGGCTCTGAACTGTCAGCACAGAGCCTGACCTGGGGCTTGAACCCACCAGCCGTGAGCTGAAGTCAGATGCTTAAGGAACTCAGACACCCAGGCACCCCTCAGCTTATTTTTTTGTAATGTAAAACTGCACTCACACTGTCCCCCCAAAATCAGTCTGCACAAAAGGGTATAAAATGAAAAGCAGAAGTCATTCTTCCCCACCCATAGCCACACTATCAGTCTCACTTCCTCAAGACAAATACTTTTAACAGTTTGCTTTGTAATTCTTCCAGTAAGTTTTATTATAGTTTTAAATTATTGAGTTCAAACTCTGTATTAGTTATCAGCTAATCAACTTCAGGTAGATTGTGTTGCTATCACACTCGGAAAGATAATTTGGAGCATTTATAATATTTCAAACCTTCCTTCTATAATGTTTCTTCTCAGTTTTATTAGACATTTTTTAATTTTTCTAATCATTGTCTATAATGCTCTGATTAATATTTTTTGAAAATTTCTTTGCATATAAACCAATAGGCATTATCTACCAACTTCCTACTATGAAAGATAAAAAAGTTTTGTAATGTTTATTTATTGATTTTGAGAGAGAGAGCAGGGGAGGGGCAGAGAGAGACTGAGAGACAGAATACCAAGCAGTCTCCATGCTGTCAACACAGATCCTGATGTGGGGCGTGAACCCACAAACTGTGAGATCATGACCTGAGCTGAAACCAAGAGGCATATGCTCAATCAACTGAGGTACCCAGGTGCCCCAAAGTAAATATTTTTTTTAAGTTTCATTTTCTGGGGTGCCTGGGTGAATCAGTTGGTTAAGCGTCCAACTTCATCTCACGTCATGGTCTCATGGTTCACGAGTTCAAGCCCTACATCAGGCTCTGTGCTGACAGCTCAGAGCCTGGAGCCTGCTTCAGATTCCATGTCCGCAACCCCCTCTTTCTTCCCCCCCCACTCATGCTCTGTCTCTCAAAAATAAATAAAAACATTAAAAAAATTTGTCAATAGTTTCATTTTCCTGACCCTTCCATTTTCTTTTTATGTTATTCATATATTGTCATTTCTTTGTCAGGGTGTCTAATAATATATTCTATTGTTTTGCTCTAGTTAAATCTCCCATGCTTTGTTTATAGGTTGAGTCTATTTTAAATCTAAGAAAAATTAATTTATAATTTTTACAATATTTATGACATATTTTAATGTTAAACATATAATATAGTGTTATTATTTAAATGTTAATCTCTGCTGAACAAAATAGTGTATATGGTAATCCATGAAAAGTAAATGTCATATTTCTGCTTCTAGTGAAGATAGAGTTTACAGGGACATGATTTATCTTTCTGCCTTAAACAATAAGAAAACCAGGAAAAAATACAGAAAAGCAGTTTTCAGACATTGGGAAGATGGCAGCCTGGGACTGTGATTTCTTAGAGAAAAGGATAAAGAGAGCCCTACAGTCATACCAATTTATTGTATAGCAGCACCAGGAGGGAGAACCAAAACAGAGCTTGGAAGTCTCATTGAGTTGAAGAAATGGATATTGGACTTTGGCAGGCAGAGGCAGAATTTGTGGAGTAGAGTACCAGAGAGGAAGGAAATGTAGAGCAAGAAATCTTCAGATAACTGTGAAGGAGGTCCCCTTCAGTCATTGAGTACTAGACTGAGTATTCATTCACTGACTAGTCAAATACTGGAGGCAAGAAAAAGAACCACTGAAAAAGTTAGGTAGAACATTCTAGGAACTCACATAGCCAGAAATAAACCATTTTCCTATATGCCAGAGATGAAAGACTCATAACACATGTGACAGAAAATAGAAGGCCATCATCTTAGTAGAGAGACTAAGACATCCCTACCTTAAAGGCTTTTGGACAATGCCCCCTCAACACCAATAAAGCTTAAAAGCAAGCTTCAAAGGAGTCCAACTGTATCCAAGTATATTAATGTATACCAAAATAAAATAAAATACTAGATTAAAGAAGAAGGCAAAATCCAGCAACCAAAAAATGTAAAATTTACCATTTTCAGCATCCAGTAAGAAATTACAGACATACAATAGAGCAAGAAAATATGACCCCTAATGCAGGCAAATCAATAGGAACAGACTTAGAAATGACAGAGAAGATGGAACTAACAGAAAAGGAGGTTAAAAGAGCTATTACAAATATATTCCATATATTCAAGAAGGTAGAATAAATATGAGCATGATGAGGAAAGAAATGGAAGGTACAGATAGACCAAACAGAATTTTTAGAGATGAAAAAGGAAGTAATAGCACATTAGATGCTGCAAAAGATAAGATCAGTGAGCCTGAAGATATAGAATTAGAAATTATACAAAATAAAGCACAATGAGATAAGAGATTAAAAAAAAAAAAGACCATCAGTAACGTGTGAAAATACCAAATGGTAAAATGTACTTGTAATTGGAGACTCATACATAGGAGAAATTTAAAAAATGTATTTGAAGAAATAATGTCCAAAAGTTTTTCAAATTTGATGAAAGGTAAACCCACAGATCTAAGAAGCTCAGTGAACCTCAAAGAGAATAGACCTTTAAAAAAATTTTTCAGACATATCATAATCACATTGCTGAAAATCAGTGGTAAAGAGAAAACCTTAGGGGTATGGGAGAGGAAAGCACATTATATGGCATGCCATCTTTAATAGAAGGAAAAACCTCACCAATCTAGAATTCTTTAAAGAGTGATAAAATTTTTCAAACTAGAAGTTAAGAAACCCTTTCAGGGGCTCCTGGGTGGCTCAGTCGGTTAAGCATCCGACTTCGGCTCAGGTCACGTTCTCACAGTCCGTGGGTTCGAGCCCCGCATCGGGCTCTGTGCTGACAGCTCAGCCTTCTTCGGATTCTGTGTCTCCCTCTCTCTCTGCCCCTCCCCTGCTCTGTCTCTGTCTCTCAGAATAAAAATAAAAGACATAAAAAAATTAAAAAATAAAAAAGAAAGAAACCCTTTCAGCAAGCAAAAGCTGAGAGAATTCATTGCTTTCAGCTTTGGGTCAAGAAGACCCACACCACAAGAAATGTTAAAGGAAAGTTATAGCAACAAAATGGTGGAATAAGAATCTCCAAGTTCTTGTTCCCTTGAAAAACATTGAAAAAGCATTCAGAAGCTGTCTGAACCAGTTTCATAGGAGCTCTGGAAAACAAAGTTTATGGAAACCAAACAAATACCCAATGAAGAAAAAGCCATCCTCAAAATATTGGAAAATTTCATGGCATTTTTATTTGCTCTTGCTGTATCCCCTCCTATGTTATGACAGCACTCTTGGTCTTGAGCAGTGGCAGCCCAGTTCTCCATTACCTTCATTGAACTAGATAGAGCATAGGAAGACCTTCTGTGCAAATCCTTGTGTGTGTATGTTTTAACCTTGCTGGGTGGATACATGAAGGACTGACTAGTTCAGCTCTATCTCACATAGCTTGGAATGCAGGCTGGTCAGTTAGGTCCCTGTTAAACAAGTCTGCCTCTATTTTAAGATACTTTCACAGAAGATTCTCCCTACTTCCAGTTATGTGTAGTTGGCCAGAAACTTGTCACATAGTTACCGTTCAAAGGAGGCTGGAAAATGTAGCTTTTTTTTTTTTTTAAAGCAGGGGACATTTCTGCCTAAATGCTAAAAACAAAATTTATGTCCGTAAGATCATATATATTGTGGTAAGGCAATTATTAGTGTCTGTCACAGAACAAGAAAAAGTTAGAAGAGTAATGTTTGACAAGAGATGATAGTGGCTTGTGCTACAGTGGTAGAGTTGATGGTGAGATGTGATTGGACACTTAGTATATTTTGAAGGCAGCAACCACAGGACCTAATGCTGGATTAGATATGGTAAGGAGGAGAGAAATAAAGAGTGATACTTAAATTACTAGTTTAATAATTCAGTAGATGGTAGCACCATTAATTGAAATGAGGAAAGACAGAGAAAGGCCAAGGTTTTGTGGGGGTTTTGGGAGGGGAGGGGAGCAGTCTTAGTAATCCAGAAATCTATTTTGTATATGTTATATTCGAGATGATTATTATACATCTAACTGGATATCAATACCCTTTTGATTATCTCAAGATACTATTTAGAATCTTTTCCAAGGGTCACCCTCACATTCCTCAGAAACATCTCTATTTACTCTGGGGTTTGTTTTGTGCATATTGATTCTTCACTTGGATGTATTGATTTTCCTCATATATCTGGTGAACTTTGTGAGCTCATTTTATATTTGTGAATGAAGGAATATGTTAATCGTATAGGTGTGCTCTGTGTGACAGGTAGACTTCCCTGGAGGGTATATGGGGATGGAAAGGGTAGGCAGGATGGCTGGGGACCCAACATTTCCAGAGAACCCATGTGTTTCTCTCCTAGATGGAACTTCTTTTTCTTTCTTTTTATACCCTTTCTGTTACCTAATGTGGAAATTAAGTGACAGCGAGCTCTACTCTGCTTCCCCATTAAGGCTCAAAACTCATAGGATCTCCACCTACACAGATAATACACTTTCTTTAGAAAGCAGGGTTTTTTTTTCTTTTTTTGATGTTTTGGGTGGGTGACTGGGAAAGACGGTGCTGTCAGCAGCATATGCTTTGTACTCACTGAGATAGAGAAGATCGAGCTGTTCTGAATACAGCTCTTTAATTAATAACTATGACAATTACACCATCATCTGATTCTCTTTGTATATGCTGACCTTGAATTTATTGCTTCTCAGGCCCACCTGAGTTCTGTTGTTTAAGGCTCTAATATTCTTGATGGGGATTTTCATTCAATGGATCTCATCTTGTTTCATATTTAAATTTTCTCAACTTTCTAAATCCTGGTGTCTCACCTTAATTGCTTTCCAGTATTGCCATGGGATTTTTCTTTTTGAAATATTGTTTAATTTACTGAAACCTTGGGAGGTAGGAGAGAATAGACCCACATGTTCAGTCCATCATCTGAAAGCTCCTATATTGGTTTGTTTTATTGTCCTGTTCTAGCTTCCTGAAATGAATGCCTAAAGCATTTCTCCCCAGTATAAATGTATCGGAGTTTTTTAATTCAATAGTGTTCCATGTTCATCTAAATAATAATACAGAGTTAAACAGAATGTAAGTTAATAGTGTCCAGTTTCCTCTCCTCCAGAGATGTTAGCATTTTATATCCTTTCACTCATCCTTTCATGCTTATATTAGGAAGGACTTTTTGTTTGTGTCTTTTACAAAAAGGACATCATATATATATATACATATATATGTGTGTATATATATACATATATATCTGTGTATATATGTATATATATACATATATTACTGTTCCTCCATTTCCTTGTCATATTTCATTTTTAATTTTTCTACTAAATTTATTTAAAATAATGAGATTTCAAATGTTAGAATTAAAACTTTTAAAAAATTTTTTATGTTTATTTATTTTGAGAGAGAGATTGTAAGTCGGGAAGGGGCAGAGAGAGAAGGAGACCAGAATCCAAAGCAGGCTCCAGGCTCTGAACTGTCAGCACAGAGCCCAATGCAGGGCTTGAATTCACAAACTGCAAGATTGTGACCTGAACCAAAGTCAGATGCTTAGCCAGTTGACTGAGCCACCCAGGTGCCCCTAGAATTTAAACTTTTTAAGGGAAATTCAAGCAAAGAAAAACACAAGAAAAAGAACAGGTATGGAAAAGTCTGAGATATATTTCAAGAACTCAGAGTTAGAAACATTTGTCTGAAAGAAACTATAATGGGGAATATTGAGAAAATTGTAGAAATAATTTAGTCAACATATTAGGGCAGTGAAAAACAGCAAAAGTGGTAAGGTGCTGAAAATTTAAGAATAAGGTTGTGTTATTAATTGCTTAATATTAATGAACACTTAAACCAAAAGTGTTACTTATGGAAACATCATTCATTGAACTGTTATTTTAATTAACTTGATATATAATGAGCATTCTGTCTAAAGGAGATAGTATATCAGAAAGTGGTTTGCAGTACTAAGTACTCTCAAAGAGATGGTGTCAAGTTTTCTCTAGATGAGTTGGCAGTATGGATGCACATTACTGTAGTCTTGATTATATGATGGAAAATTTAGAACACCTAGATTTAAGCTACTAATCATCTGGGTAACTTGGGGCAACAAACCTCAACTTCAAATTCTTGTATAAAACAAGGAGTAGGACTAGAGTATCTCTAAAGCACCTTTCATCTACAAAAATTCAGTGGTTCTGTGATTCTACATACCCTGATCTAGCACCAAGTGTTTCCTTAGTCAGTGTTAAGTACCTATTTAGCAATTACAGGTTAAAGAATCATTGAAAATGCTATCTCTCCCAATATCATATCAAATGCCATTTATTATCTAAAGCATTTTATAATCTTTTAAAATGAAATTGCATTTGTTCTGATAATTCTATTTCTTCTCTTTTTGATTTTGCTTGAAGTTGCTGTGTATTGTTTTGATTTTACAAATCACTAGGGTGAATATAGTATCAAGGAAGCTAAGATTATATATGCAAATGTATTATATATATACAGATTTCTTTGATAATTGGCAAAATAAATTATAGTAGTTATGAGAAAATACTTAAATTTAGGTTTTAAATTTTCATGTCTTTAATAAGTATTGAAAGAATAAAATTATTGGGAAATATCCTTGTATAACAAGCAGTCTAAAATTAAAACTTCTCTTTTTATAAGGTGATTTTGTCACCAAAGGAATATATTTCACCATCTTTCAGACCAGAATATATAGAATTCAAACCAAAATATCAGGTGAGTCCTGAATTATCCTATCCCAATAACAATTATATTTAAATACTAGATTTCTCTAATACTTTATATAATTCAGTGGTTCCTAAAGCAGACTACCCATTCGAAGCATCTGGCTATCTTTGAAAAAATACATGTTCTCTGGGCCTACTTCTGACCTGATGAAACTAAATCTGGTGATGGAGCCTGGGAATCTATATTTCTCAGAAAAACCCAGCGGATTCTTATACTATCACCTGGATATCAACTTCTAAAAACCAGTTATAATAAATTGTATCCATTTACAATGAAGTTTGAACTACTAAGTTGAAATAAAATAAAACAAACACTAGGCTGATTATTTCACATTTTGTCTTTTTCAACTGGATAATGTATGTCATATTAACAAACACAAGAATATGTTTGAAAAAATCGAAATAGGAAACTGCATTTCAAAGGCTATTTCATGATAGACTAGCTTGTTTCTCAGAACTACAAAACTGCCCATGGATATTACACTGGTATTTCACTGTAATCCAGAATTTTTTTGTATTGCTCTCTCTTAACCATTTATGAGGCATATATGGTATTCATCAAAAAGCAAAACTCTGTTGTGACATGCTAAGGAGTGGGTGGAACTCATCATCATTGTTGAAATTCTCAGACTTAAAAGCAGATGACATATGCTTCCAAGTTAGTCTTTATAAAATATTTATGATACTTTTAATGGGATATCTACTACTTGCTTTGCATTATAAAAATGGTCTATATTGCTACTAAAATGGTAAGTATCTCTATGGATAGGACTTAGATCCTGATGTTAGCCATTGTCTAAGTGCAGCTACTCTGGAAATTAAAAAAAAACTATGAATGCTGTTTAAGTATTTTAAAAGATTCTAGGTAGCAAAAAGTTCTTAGACACAAAATAGTATCAGAATTATGAATTTTAAAATTTTGCATTAAAATTTTCATCATTCCAATTTCAAATATTTTAAAATAAAGCTTTCTCTTTGTAGAAGGTAGGTGGATATGTAGATAATTTGACAGATTGATCAAAGAAAATTTAACTAGAAAATTTATTATAAATTCAAATAAATACTATAGAATTTCTTACCTTTTGTTTTTAATATTATAGTTCCAGAATTTCAACTTTAAGAATGGTGTTGATCCTTTGCTAAGGAATATAAACAAAATGTCAGTCAGAAAAAGGAAAGACCAAGATATGTCCAGATGTAGAAACATTTTAAGTACAGAGGTTATAGAGCATGAAGACCAAGACCCTCCTTACCCAACATATTCAAAAACTGCAATACCTACTCATAAAACCTGGCTACATGATCCTGGTAACAACACAGTAAAGACTTCAAACACTAAGACTAAGTTAGCCCATGATCCTGATTTCATCACAATAAAGACTTTAGACATTAAGAGTAATTTTGCCCGTGATCCCAGTATGACCACAATAAAGACTTTAGATACTAAGAATAAGTTAAAAGAAAGACTACCAAATGTATCTCTACCAAACTTTGAAGGGGAATCATCAATGACTGGAAGTGTAAATACATGTCGCCTCACAAAATCATTAAGTCTTACTTCCCACCTAGAAAATTTAAAACAATCAATGATGCTCAAGTCAGTTTTGGGTAAAAATCTGCAAGACCTATCAGATAAATTATTTTCTAAACCAGAGGTTCCTATGGACACTATAGCACGAAAGAAAAGTCTTAGTTCTCCACTTATACGTGTTCCTGATGAGCCACCAACTAGTGTGGAAAACAAAGTATTTGAAAAAGTTCAAGATTCAAATAGCTTGCTTCCAGAAAAAGACGTTGTAATTTTAAAGTCTCTTTTAAGACAAATAATTGAAGATACTCCTGCAGATTCAGTTTTAGAAGGTGAACCAAGAAATTCTCCAGAGGTAGAAGGGGAACTTGTCTCTGAAAAACACTTGACTGGTGACATTGATTTTCCAATTAAAACAAATAATTTCAAAAAGAAAAATTCCAAAATTGGAGTGTCTAGTCCCCAATCAGGTGTAAGTAGCATTGCACATGATTATGTTATAAAGCAAATATTCACTGCACCTATCTTCTCAGAGTTGGAAATAGGAGTGAAAGAATCGAGTGAGGTACCGATAAATTTGCAGAATCAATTACCCACTGTTTGGGAGAGTTTATCTTCAAATACTCTACTTCACTATGAAGAAAATGATGATAAAATAGAATTGCCACAGGCCAAATCTGTTATAAGCCAGATAATACAAGCATTTCCTGTAGATAGTCTTTTAGAATCTGGGATAATCAAAGTGATAGAATTAAGTAAAGAATATCAAAAGAGTTCCATGCTGGATACAGAGACAGCCTTTGCTGAAGAAGAGCCAGAGTATTCCACAGAGGATTATTCAGAAACCCAAAGCAAACCAGAACCTCTTTCAGATCAGAATATACTCATCATTCCCAAAGAAACTACTTCTTTTAATAGAGTTGGATATGTGGATGAAGGCCAAAACATACCCCCACAAGATTCAAAATATCAGTCAACACCAGATAAAAAAACAGATATGCTAAATAACAGTCAGAGGTTTGATAGAGAAGAAAATGATCTAAATTCTACTTTAGAAAATTTAAGCAACTCATTAATGGGTAAACTTAATGATTCAGATGTAATAATGTTAAAATCCTTTTTAAAACATATGTTTAGTATATTTTTCAAATATAATCAGTCTGAAATAAGACAATCAGAAAAAGAATTAGAAAGACTAATCCAGCATCATTTTCCAAATAATACAGAAGACCTTGAAGAAATCAAAGAGAATTTTGATAAAGCAGATAAATTAGACAGAAAGCCTATTTTGAGTCCAAAGCTGCGTGTATTTCTAGAAGAACTCTCAGAGTCAGAAATAAAAAATTTAAAATCTGAACTAAGTAAACATATCCAACATTACCTTGTGGAAAGACTTTCAGAATCTGGACACATCACTAAAGAAGACTTACCAAAAATCTATCACAATCTGTATTTGATGAATGAGAAAGTAGAACCAAAAGGGCAGAATATTTTTCTGGAAAAATATTCAGAAACTGTGAAAGAAATCGTGTCTTTTGTAAATAATTTTAATCATCATTTCATAGATAAACATTTGGAATTAAAGCTAAGATCCTTTTTAAATGAAATTCTCCAAAACTATTTCCTAAAAAACCTTTCAGAAAGCAGTTTATTTAAAGAGACAGAATCTGAGGCTATACACTCAAACATGTCTTCTCTAAGATCTAGAAGTGCCTCAATATCTTTTCATGAGTTAGGACAAGACATTTCAAGGGGGAGTTTTGGTGAAAGACTTGACATAAACATGAATTATCCTTTAAATAAATCTCTACAAAACTATCTTAAAGCTTTATCAGAAAATGAACTATTAAATCTAAAAGCTGATTTAAGCAAACACATCCAGAGTCTTTTTATAGAAAAACTTTTAAAATCAGGACTAGTCACAGAAAGGCAATTAGAGGGGATCAACCAGCATATAAATTTGATCAATACTGGATCCATACCACTAAAATCTATAGAGCCAGCTTTATCTTTTAGAAAAGAAAATCAATATCTGGAGGAGAATTCAGAAAAGCAAAATAAATATTCAAAAATTGTTCAAAAAACCACTTTGCAAAAAGTTCCTGAGGATGGACTTATAGAAACAAAACTGACCAAAAAGAAAGAAAAGGAATATTTTTCCTTACAGAACATTAAGGAAAATCCATCAATAATTGAGGAACAGAAAGGATTCTGTTCTATAGAAGAAGCCAAAATACTGAGACTAATCAAAGTACAACCTTCTTTCAACAAAAATACCCCAGCGACTCCATTAAATAAGTCATCAGAGAGATTTACAGATATAGTACTTAAGAAACAAAGGAAAGAACATGGTTTTATGCAGCTTCCTCGAGCAGAAAATTGTGATTTTAAAATAGAAGTTCAAGACCCACATAGTTGGAGTGGTAAATCAAAAACAACTCAGTCAAATGCTTGCTTTGAAAGGACACTAAAAATGAAATCCCTTGAAAAAAAAGAGCATAATAACATCTATAAATTGATGGCACAGGAAAAACTTGAAACAGTACTGTCACCATATCCAGGAATTCCTAATTGCAAAATGTCAAATGAAAATGAAGAATATGTATACAGATACACTTTTCCTTCCAGGCAGACTGACACTTTAACTTATTTCAATTTAGAGGCTAGGGAGAAATCAAAATTAGAAGACCAGTATTTTCAAAGATTGAAGGGAAATAATAACAATAATAAAAAACATTTAGTAACATTTGCACAATACCAAAAAATACGAACTCTTTCTCTAAAGACAAATGGAATTTGCAATGAAAAATGTGCCAAGTTCCCTGAATTACAGTCGTTTAAATATAAAGTTGTGGAAGCTGAGAAAAACTCAAAACCATTCCTCTTCCCAGAAGTATTAAAGAGAGAAAATCTAAAGCCCAAGATCCAAAAAGAAAGAGACCATGTCAACAAACAAAAGAAGTCATTTAGTAAAATAGTTAGGATACTACCAACCACACTGCCCTCCGCAAGAATTCTAAGGAAATCTGTTCCAAGGACATTGCTTCACTGGACTGCAAGAAGAACTATACATGTAATACTGTTTTTCTAAGTCTACTACTTTTGTATTTGGTAAAATTTATAAATCTATTTTAGGGCATATATATCTGTATGCAAGTGTGTATATAACCTTCATAGATAACCTCCAAGATATACAGACCTTCAAATTAAAAAAAAAATTCTTCTGACATTCAGATTTTACCTTACCCAATTCAAAATGTAGTCACAAAATCAGGGGACTGCCAACACACTTAGTGCCTTTGTATAAAATAGATAAAGGGTACTCCCTCTGGAGCATGAATTAGAAAAAGGCACCCTTTCCTCTGGCAAGACTGTAGACTGAGCACCTAGAGCCAAAGCACATAGCCCTGTCTATGGAAAACTGGCTGGATTTCAGCCATGACTCACACCTCAGCCAGGGGCTGCTATACAGGCACAACCTATACAATTATTGGCAGTGGCTGTATACTATGGAAACATAGCTGGAATTTTGTTTTCATGCATATATAAGTATATATTTTTCAGATTGCTGAATTATCTTTGTTTCAGTAAACAAAGATATTATGTGCCAGTTATTGTGATAAGCATTTAGGGATATGCAAAATTTACAATCTGTTGGATTATGAGTGGAAAATTTTTAATTTCTACTCTCTTCTATCACCACTGCCCCTCTGCTATCTCATGTGCTAAGAAATTTGAGAATTCAAATCTATTTATAATATTAACATAAAACAATTAGGAAGGTAGAACTACTACCAGACTTTATACAAACCATTCTGAAGCAAAGTTAAAATCTAGGGATAGAAGGGACTTACTTTAATTTTCTGGACTACTGCTCTTCTCTATTAATATATATAGACAGGCATGACACACAATTGGGAGAACCCATAAATCCCAAAATGATATTGCATACATAATTTGATGTGCATAATCCTTTGAATGAGAAAATAGATCTAATTTATAATAGTTGCTTTGACTTTGCCTTCCATAGTAAATCAAATATTTAGCTTTAGTACATAGTAAAATTAGTAGCTGAAATATATTATCAATTTAGCTTATACTCTCAACTTTGGATTTCTCTTTTCTATTTAAATTTGGTAATTTAGCATTGAGTGTGTGTGTACACACATGTGTGTAACTACTAGAAAAAAAGTCTAAGATGGGTCCATAATTTGGGGAAAGTAAAGACTTTCTGAAGTTCCTTTACACAAATGGAATCTTTAATATCACTTTTCCAAACAAAAGAAGAAATTGTGTTTTTATTATATCATATGAGATCATACAGGATCTCAGAAACTTTACCCTAAGAGTGGGCAAGAGAGGTAGAGTTATCTTTACTTTCCTCTGTTAAACCAACAGTACCTAAACTTTTCTCTCTAGTGAAGTTGACAACAGAATTGAGTGGTAGGAGGGCATTTTTCAGATCATCAGAAAGACTTGTTCACCTGATTCTTTTCTAAAATCTGAGAATCTCTCAAAGGAATCAAAATGGAAGACAGAGAAGTTTCTGGAGCATCCAGAAAAATAACCAGTTGTGTGGGTGTCCAGGTATTCTAGTGATCAGTTATCTAATCTGTGAAGCAAGAATTATATATTACTCACCAAAGGAGCAGAAATTCCTTTAATAATGTGGCTTACCTAATTGCTCCACTTATATAAAAGAGGAGAGGCAGAATGTTTCCTTGCCTTCTTCAAACCCAGGCAAAATTATAAAGTAGATAGAATTTGTCTTTACACTCTTTATACCTCCTTTTTTGTAAATCTCTTTCTTACTGCCTCAATTCTTCTCAGTCCTGCACAGCCTCTTCTCACCCTCCGATTCTATTAGTTCATTCCCACCTTCTCTCCAAAACAGAGTATCTTATCCCTTTGGCTATCTCTGCATAGTGTTAAGGGACAAGATGCTCAAACTGCAGAGGAAACTAGTTTATACTAGTTTAGGAATGACTAATAGCTCCATACACTCTTAGGGATAATTGTAGGTTATTACATGTTTATTATAAAATGTAGCCAAGTATATAAATTTGAAAAGAGAAAAGGAAAACAAAGCCCACAATCCCACCACCTTAACCATCATTTAAAAAAATTACTTTGGAAAAAAATAAAAATAAAAAAATAAAAAATTACTTTGGTATATATTCTTCCAGTTATTTTCCTAAAAGTTTTACTTGTTTACTCTCAGAATGTACATAATTTTTTTTACTTTAATATAAACAGTATGACTATATCCTTATATGCCAGGCTTTGTATGTGTGTGTGAAAGTATATTAAAGAAGATGTTTATTACTTTAAAAAAAAGAATGAAACCCTAGATGATATAAAGTATGAGTTTATGACTTATATTTGAGATTGGGGAAAATATGTTTGGGAGAAGAATTATAGGTTGACTGGCTTTGTCTAGGAGTCTGAACCCTAAGGACAGCTCTCCTAAGTTTTTCTTGTTTTCAGCTTCATATTTTCAATTCATTTTAAAGTAACAAATCTGGGGTGCCTGGGTGGCTCAGTCAGTTAAGCATCTAACTCTTGATTTTGGTTCAGGTCATGATCCCCAGGTCATGAGATCAAGCCTCGCATGGGGTTCTCGTGCTGAGTGTACTGAGTGTGGAGTCTGTTTAAGATTCTCTCTATCCCTCTGCCCCTCCCCACCTGCATGCATGTGCTTTCTTTCTCGCTCTCTAAAAAAAAAAAAAAGAAAGAAAAGAAAAGAAAAACAGATCCTTTGAAATAATAAGACTTATTTAAAAAATTTTTTTAACATTTATTCATTTTTAAGAGACAGAAACAGGACGAGTGGGGGAGGGCAGAGAGAGGGAGACACAGAATCTGAAGCAGCCTCCAGGCTCTGAATCAGCACAGAGTGCTTTGTGGGGCTCAAACCCACAATCCATGAGATCATGACCTGAGCTCAAGTTTGGATGCTTAGCCAACTGAGCCACCCAGGCACCCCCAAGACTTATTTTTTAAAGTACGGTTTCTATGATAGTATCTAATAAGAGGCATTGGGTGTAGCATCTGACTTTGGGGACTGCCTATAAAATACTTGATGTTCTCATTCTTTGTCTTCAACTGTTGATATTACAAGCTCTAGTTCTTATAAATTTAAAATGTACTTTTAAGAAAACTAACTCACCAACCTGATCTTTTATTTTAATATTTAGGATTGTTCGGATAGATTTGAGGATATACCTGTGAGCTCATTTAAGCATGTTGAACAAGCAAAATCAGGAGCAAGGCTTTTAGGAAAGAGCCCGGATGATAGCCACAATCAGTTAAAACACTTTGCAAGACCGAATACTGCTCCAGAGGTTAACAAACGACGAGAAACCCACAATGGAAAGTGTACAAGTCCTCGAATGGTTTCAGCAGGCTTAGTTCATATAAATGATGCAATCCCAGATTATGAAATCCATAGAATGCGGCAAAAAAAAAATTAAAATATTGGAAAGTGTTTGCTCATTTGTGATATTATTAAAATGTTAAAAGTTCAGAATGATATGTAAGGCCAACAATCAGACTATCATTTCTCCAGTTAACAAAATGGTTTGGAGATCTGTCCTTTTGTGTGGTAGAAGTCAGCAACCAAATTTCATCTTGTTAGGACCATTTTGTTTTAATTAAAATGAAAAAGAAGCACTTTTGGTGTAAATGTGTTTTTCTTTATGAACCTTAAAGAACAGACCAAAAAATACATAATCAGTTCTTATTAAGTTTTATTTCCCAGCTTTTCCCCCTTTTCATTATATAACAATATCACCAGTTGATAGTTCTCTGATTTCCCAAATCTTTGTTATTCTCTAAATTATTCCTGTCCACCCAATTTTCAGAGTCTTTATTTACAGTTATTTAGGTTTAGCCTTTTTTTATTAATATACTCTTATTTTTCAACTCTAATTATATTTTCAGATTCAGCAGTATGTAATTCTCTGGGCTTATACAACATCTATTAATTTTAATGTCATCTGATATTAAACTGCTTATTTATTTATTTCTATCGTTACACTATAAATAAAGATAATAACAGATTAATTCCCTGAGGCACCTCCTAACTTAGTTACCTTTCTAACTTATTCCAAAAACTATGTAAGGGCCTCTTTAATAGCATAAAACTTAGGAAACCACATAAAACTGTAGCAACTGCATAAAATTAGCAAAATTGACATAGGATTTAATTCAGAGACTTACAAAAATTGGTTCTGTCCTTTTTTTAAATTCAAGTATAATTAACATATAGTGTTATATTGAACAATTTTATATATTATTCATTGTCCATCTAGGCAAGTGTACTCTTTTTAAGAGTAGGTTTTAACGTTTATTTATTTTTGAGAGAGTGAGAGAGACAGAGCATGAATGTGGGAGGGGCAGGAGAGATGGAGACACGGAATCTGAAGCAGGCTCTAGGCTCCAAGCTATCTGCACAGAGCCCGATACAGGGCTTGAACCCACGAACCATGAGATCATGACCTGAACTGAAATTGGATTCTTAACCAACTGAGCCACCCAGGTGCCTCATAGGCAAGTGTACTCTTAATCTCCTTCACCAATTTCACCCATCCCCTCACACCCTCCCCTCTGGTAATCTTCAGTTTGTTCTTAAGAGTCTGTTTTTTGTTGTTGTTTCTCTTTTTGTTGTTGCTCATTTGTTTTTTAAATTCCACATGAGTGAAATCATATGGTATTTGTCTTTCTCTGACTTGTTTTCCTTAGCATTATACCTTCTAGATCTATTCATGTTGTTGCAAATGATAAAATTTCATTCTTTTTTATGGCTGGGTAATATTCCAGTGGAGTGTTTGTGTATCATATCTTCTCTACCCATATGCCTATCAGCGCATACTTGAGTTGCTTCCATATCTTGGCTATTCTAAATAATGCAAGAAATACAGGGGTGCATATATCTTTTCAAATTAGTATTTTTATATTCTTTAGGTAAATACCCAATAGTGGAATTATTGGATCATATAAGAATTCTGTTTTTAATTTTTTAAAAAACCTCCAAACTGTTTTCCACAGTAGCTACACTGGTTTGCATTCCCACCACCAGTGCAGCAGGGTTTATTTTCTCCACATCCTTACCAACACTTGTTATTTTTTGTGTTTATGTTAGCCATTCTGAAAGGTGTGATTTCTCTTGTGGTTTTGACTTGCAATTTTCTGATGATGAGTAATGTTGAGCATCTTTTCATGTGTCTGTTGGCTATGTGTATATCTTCTTTGGAAAAACGTCTATTTATCTCCTCTGCCCATTTTTAAATTTGATTATTTGTTTCATTTGGGGTTGAGTTGTTTAAATTTTTTATATAGTTTGGATACTAATGCTTTATCAAATCTATCATTTCTAAGTATCTTCTCGCATTCAGGTTGTGCTTTTGCTTTGTTGATGGTTTCTGTTGCGTGCTAAAGCTTTTTGTTTTGGTGTAGTCCCAATAGTTTAATTTTGCTTTTGTTTTCTTACCCATAGGAAACATACTAAAAAAAAAGTTTCTATGGCTGATATCAGAGAAATTACTGCCTATGTTTTATTCCAGGAATTTCACTGTTTCAGGTCTTACATTTAGGTATTTAACCTAATTGTATATGGTATAAGAAAGTGGTCCAGTTTCATTCTTTTGCATGTAGTTGTCCAGTTTTCCCAATCCCATTTGTTGAAGAGACTGCCTTTCTCCCATTGGATATTCTTACCTCCTTTGTTATAGAATAATTGATCTTAAAAGTGGGGGTTTATTTCTGGGCCTTCTATTCTGTTCTACTGATCTATGTGTTCATTTTTGTGCAGTACCATACTGTTTTATTAACCTTGAAATCTAGGATTGTGATACCTCCAGTTTTGTCTTTGTTTTTCAAGATTGCTTTGGCTATTCAAGGTCGTCTTTGGTTCCATACAAATTTTAGGATTATTTGTTATAGTTTTGTGAAAAATGCTGTTGGTATTTTGATAGGGATTGCGTTAAATCTGCAGATGGCATTAGTTATTGGGTAGTATGGACATTTTAACCATATTGGTTCTTGTATCATCTTCAATTATTTTCATCAGTGTTTTACAGTTTTCAGAGTACTGATCTTCCACCTCCTTGGTTAAGTTTATTTCCAGGTATTGTTTTTGGTGTAATTATAAATGGGATAGTTTTCTTAATTTCACTTTCTGTTATTTCATTATTAGTGTGTAGAAATGCAACTGATTTCTGATACTAATATTGTATCCTTTGAGTTTATTGAATTCATTTATCAGTTCTGGTAGTTTTTCGGTGTAATCGTTACCATTTTCTATATATAGTATCATGTCATCTGCAAATAGTGAAGGTCTGACTCCTTTACTGATTTAGATGCGTTTTATTTTTTTGTTGTCTGATTGCTGTGGCTAGGACTACTAGTACTCTGTTGAATAAAAGTGGTGAGTGTGGACATCCTAATCTAGTTCCTGAATTTAGAGGGAAAGTTCTCAGCATTTCACCATTGAGTATGATATTAGTTATGGGTTTTTCATATATGGCCTTTATTATGTTGAAATGTTTCTCTAAACTTAATTTTTTAACAGTTTTTATCATGAATGGATGTACTTTATCAAATGCTTTTTCTGCATGTATTGATCATACAGTTTTTATCCTTTTTCTTGTTGATGTGATGTGTGGTGTTGATTGATTTGCAAATATTGAACCACCCTTACATCCCAGGAATAAATCCCACTTTATTGTGGTGGATGATTATTTAAATGTATTATTGGAGCCATTTGTTAATATTTTGTTGAGAATTTTTGCATCTATGTTCATCAGAGAAATTGTCCTGTTTTAGGTTTGTTTTTTTTTTTCCATACTGTCTTTATCTGGTTTTGGTATCAGGGTAATACTGACCTCCTGGAATGAATTTGGAAACTTTCCTTCCTCTTCTATTTTTGGAATAATTTGAGAAGAATAGGTATTAGCTCTTCTTTAAATGTTTGGTAGAATGCATTTCTACTAAATACATACATAAAACATGCATACTCCCCCATGCATGTTTTATGTATATGGTATCATGCATTATATCCTTTTACTTTGTGACTGGTATTTATGGATGAAACTGATATTACTGCTTTTGTGCTTTAACCTCTGTTTTTTTAAATTTACATTCCAGTGTAGTCAACATACAGTATTATATTCATTTCAGGTGTACACTACAGTGATTCTACAATTCCATATATTACTCAGTGTTCATCATGATCAGGGTACGCCTAATCCCCCTCACCTATTTCACTCCCCACGACCACCACCCACCTCCCCTCTGTTATCCATCTGTTTGTTCTCTGTAGTTAAGATTCTGTAATTTAGTCTCTTTTTTCCCCTTTACTTTGTTTCTTAAATGCCACATATGAGTGAAATCATATGGTGTTTGTCTTTCTCTGACTGACTTATTTTGCTTAACATTGTATTCTCTGGCTCCATCCATGTTATTGCAAATGGCAAGATTTCATTCCTTTTTATGGCCGAATACTATTTAATTGTCTATATGTACCTTATCTTTTTTTTATCTATTCATCTATCAATGGACAAGTGAGCTGTTTCCATAATTTGGCTATTATAAATAATGCTGGAATAAACACAGGAGTGCATGTATCCCTTTGAATTAGTGTTTTTGTATTCTTTGGGTAAATACCCAGTATTGAGATTACTTGATCATAGGTTAGTTCTATTTTTAATTTTTTGAGGAATCTCCATACTGTCTTCCACAGTGGCTGCAGCAGTTTGCATTCCCTCGAACAGTGCCCAAGTGTTCCTATTTCTCCATGTCCTCGTCAACACTTATTTCTTGTGTTTTTGATTTTAGCCATTCTGATGGGTGTGAGGTGATATTTTACTATGGTTTTGATTTGCATTTCCCTGATGATAAGTGATGTTGAACATCTTTTCATGTACCTTTTGGCCCTCTGTATGTCTTCGTTGGAGAAATGTCTATTCATATCTTCTACCCATTTTTAATTGGATTATTTGGTGTTTGGGTGTTGTGTTGTATCAGTTGTTTATATATTTTAGATACTAACTCTTTATTGGATATATCATTTACAAATACCTTCTCCCATTCAGTATGTTGTCTTTTAGGGTGTTTTGTTTGTTTGTTTTTTGTTTTGTTTTGTTGTTGTTCTTTTTTTTTCTTTTTCTTTTTCTTTTTTTTTTTTTACACGTTGCTGTGCATAATCTTTTTATTTTGGTGTAGTCCAAATAGTTTATTTTTGCTTTTATTTTCCTTGCCTCAGGAGAATATCTAGAAAGATGCTGTTACTGCAATGTCAGGGAGATCACTGCCTGTGCTCCCTTCTAAGATTTTTATGTTTTTGGGTCTCACGTTTAGGTGTTTAATCCAATTTGAGTTTATTTTTGTGTGTATGGTGTAAGAAAGTGGTCCAGTTTCACTCTTTTGCATGTACCTGTCCAGTTTTCCCAACACCATTTGTCATAGAGACTGTCATTTTCCCATTGTTTATTCTTGCCCCCTTTGTCAAAGACTAATTAATCATATAATCATGAGTTTATTTATGGATTTTCTATTCTGTTCCATTCATCTATGTGTTTATTTGTGTGCCAGTACCATACAGTTTTGATTATTACAGCTTTGTAGTAAAACTTGAAGTTTGGAATTATGATAACTACAATTTTTTTTTTCAAGATTTTGTTGGCTGTTTAGAGTCTTTGGTGGTTCCATACATATTTGAGGATTGTTTGTTCTACCTCTGTGAAAAATGCTGGTGGTATTTTGATAGGGATTTTATTATATCTATAGATTGCTGTAGGTACATGGACATTTTAAGAATATTCTTTCAATCCATGAATATGGAATGTCTTTCCATTTCTCTGTGGGATCTTCAATTTCTTTAATCAGTCTTTTATAATTTTCAGAGAACAGATCTTTCACCTCTTTGGTTAAGTTTATTTCTAGATATCTAAGTTTATTTTTGGTACAATTGTCAATGGGACTGTTTTCTTAATTTCTCTTTCTGCTGTTTCATTATTATATATAGAGAAGCAACAAATTTCTGTTCATTGATTTTGTATCCTCTGACCTTAATGAATTCATTTGTCCGTTCTATTTTTTTGGTGGAGTTTTTAGGGTTTTCTATAGAGTATCATGTCATCTGAAAATAGTAAAAGTTTTATTTCTTCTTTACTGATTTGGATGCCTTTTATTTCTTTTTGTTGTCAATTGCTATGGCTAGGACTTCCAGTATCGTGTTGAATAAAAGTGGTGAGAGTGGATATCCTTGTCTTGTTTCTGACCTTAAAGGAACAGCTGTCAGTTTCCCACCATTGAGTATAATGTTTAATGTTAGCTGTGGGTTTTTCATAGAAGGCTTTATTGTATTGAGGTATGTTCCTTCTAAGTCTACTGTAGTGAGGGTTTTTATCATGAATGGATGTTGTACTTTGTCAAGTGCTTTTTCTGCATCTATTGAAATAATCATATGGGTTTATCCTTGCTCTTATTGATGTCATATATTATGTTAATTGATTTGCAAATACTGAACCACCCTTGTATCCCAGCAATAAATCCCACTTGACTGTGTTAAATGATTTTTTTAATGTATTGTTGCATTTGGTTTGCTAATACTTGTTGAGGATTTTTGCATTCATGTTCATCAGTGATAATGGCCTATAATTCTCCTTTTTTGTGGTATCTTTATCTGGTTTGAGTATCAGAGTAGTACTGGCCTCAATGAATGAATTTTTAAGTTTTCCTTGCTCTTCTTTTTTTGGAATAGTTTGATAAGAATAAGTATTAACACTTCTCTAAATGTTTGGTAAAATTCCTCTGCGAAGCCATCTGGTCCTGGATTTTTGTTTGTTGGGAATTTTTGGATTACTGATTCAATGTCATTGCTGGTAATCACACTGTTCAAATTTTCTATTTCTTCTTGTTTCCATTTTGGTAGGTTATATATTTCTAGGAATTTATCCATTTCTTCTAGGTTGTCCACTTGGTTTGCATATATTTTTCATAATATTATCTTACCATCCTTTGTATTTCTGTGGTGGGAGTGTTATTTCTTCTTTTGTTTCTTTTTTTGTTTGTGTTATCTCTCTCTCTTTCTCTTTCATTTTGGATGACTCTGACTAGAGTTGTATCAATTCTGTTGATCTTTTCAAAGAACCAGCTCCTGGTTTTGTTGATTTGTTCTATTGTTTTTGTTTCTGTATTATTTATTTCTCTTCTAATCTTTATTATTTCTTTCCTTCTGGTAGATTTGGGTTTTGTTTGTCTTTTTCTAGCTTCTTTAGGTAAATATTTGAGATTTTTCTTGCTTCATGAGGTAGGCCTGTATTGTTATAAACTTCCCTCTTAGACTGCTGTTCCTGCATCCCAATGAATTGGGAGTGTTGTGTTTTCATTTTCATTTGTCTCTGTGCATTTTTTATACCCTCTGTGATTTCTTTGTTGGCCCATTCATTGTTTAGTAGCATGTTGCTTAACCTACATATATTTTTGCTCTTTCCAAAATTTTTCTTGTGGTTGATTTCTAATTTCATTGTGTTGTGGTCAGAAAAGATTCATGGTATAACTTTGATCTTTTTGAAATTGTTGAGACTTGTTTTGACCTAATATGTGATCTATTCTAGAGAATATTCCATGTGTGCTTGGAAAGAATATGTATCGTGCTGTTTTAAGATGAAATGTTCTGAATATATCTGTTAAATTTATCTGGTCCAGTGGATCCTTCAAAGCCACTGTTTCCTTGTTGATTTTCTGTTGAGATGATCTGTCCATTGATGTAAGTGGGGTGTTAAAATCCCCTACTATAATTGTATCACTGTCAGTTTCTTTATATTTGTTACTGTTTTATGTATTTAGGTGCTCCCATGTTGTTTGCATAAATATTTACAATTGTAGGTCTTCTTGTTGGATTTTCCCCTTAATGATAATATAATGTCCTATGTTTCTTGTTATAGTCTTATTTTGAAGTCACTTTTGTCTGATATAAGTATTGCTACCCCAGCTTTTCATATCCATTTACATGATAAATGTTTCTCCGTCCTCTCACTTTCAATCTGCATGTGTCTTTAGGTATGGATATATAGATGAGACTTGCATTTTTATCCGTTCCATCACCCTATGTATCTTTTTATTGGAGTGTTTAGTCCTTTTACATTCAAAGTCATTATTGATAGGTATGTATTTATTGTTATTTTGTTATTTGTTATGGGTGTATTTTTGTGGATCTTCTTCCCTTGCTCTTTTTTAAAATAGTTTTTTAATGTTTATATTTTGACAGAGACAGAGACAGAGTGTGAGCGGGGGAGGAGGAGAGAAAGACAGAGACAGAACCTGAAATAGGTTCCAGGCTCTGAGCTGTCAGCAAAGAGACTGATGTGGGGCTTGAACTCACAAGCTGTGAAATCATGACCTGAGCTGATGTTGGATGCTTAACTGAAACACACAGGTGCCCCTTCTTGCTCTCTTCTTTAACCATAAGTTGGCTTTTTTTCAGGTGATATACTTGGATTCCTTTCTATTTTTTGGGTATCTGTTTCTCATTTATTTGTGGTTACCATTAGGTTTGTAAATAACATTTTATGCATATAGCAGTCTATATTAAGCAGATGGTTGCTTAACTTTGATCCCATTCTTTACTCCTGTCCTCCCCACATTTTAGGTATATGGTATCATGCTTTTATTTTGTGAGTCCCTTCACTGATTTTTATAGATATACTTATTTTTACTGCTTTTTTGCTTCCTTCTTTTCTTACTCTTATTTATGGTCTTTACTTTCTACCCAAAAGGGTCCCCTTTAACATTTCTTGCAGGGCTAGTTTAGTGATCATGAACTCTTTTTATATTCTGAATGATAGTCTTGCTGGATTGAATATTCTTGGCTGCAGACTTTTCCCCTTTCAGACCTTTGAATATATCATGCCACTCCCCTCTGGCCTCCAGAGTTTTTGTTGAAAAGACTACCGATAGCTGTATGGGATTTCCCTTGTATGTAACTGTTTCCTTCTGCCGTTTTTAAAACTCTTTATCATCACCTTTTGCCATTTTAATTACTATATGTTTTGGCGTGGACATCTTTGGGTTGATTTTGTTGGGTGGGGGAGGTGTCTGTGTCTCCTGGAGCTGAATTTCTGTTTCCTTCCCCAAACTGGATAAGTTTTCAGGTATTATTTTTTTTCAGGTATTATTTCTTCAAATAAACTTTCTGCCCCCTTTTCTCTTTCTTCTTCTTCTGGGATCCCTATAATGTCAGTGATATTATGCTTGAGGGAGTCACTGAGTTCGCTAAGTTTGTTCTGTTACATAATTTTTTCTCATCTGCTCAGCTTGATTTCTTTCCATTATTCTGTTCTCCAGGTTACTCACTTGTTCTTCTGCTTCTTTTAGCCTGTTATTCCATCTAGTGTATTTTTAACATCAATTATCGTGCTCTTCATCTCTGTTTTTTAATCTATGTGTTAAGTGTCTCATTGATGCCCTCCACTCTTTTCTCAAGTCCCATGAGTATCTTTATGATCATTACTTTAAATTCTCTGTGAGGCATATTATTTATATCTGTTTTGCTTAGGTCTCTTGCTGTGATTTTATCCTCTACTATTTCATTTGGGACTATTCCTCTGTTCCTCATTTTGCCTAACTCTTTGCAGTTTTGTGTGGTAGGAAAGTCGCTACATCCCCTGCTCTTCAAAGTAGTGGGTTTGGTGTCACTTTTAACAAGGTGGCACTGGTTCTCTTCCACAGGAGAAATGCAGCTGCTGTGGAAATGGAGGCACACAAGGCACCTCTGTAAAGCATGCTTGGGGAGGGATAATGCAGTTTTAACAGGGTATGGGCATCTTCCCCAGGAGGTGACCAGATGTTGCCGCTGAGACCAAGGTGTGGCAGAGTACACAGTCAGGAGACACGATGTTGGCAAGGTTTGTACGTTAGTCTTCTGGGGGAGGGCAGCTGCAGCACCAGGGTTGAGGCAGGCTTGGCTAGAAGGGGTAGATCCATGGAGACACTGGGGCAGAGGGGTGGCAGGGTACAGTATAAGCAAGTTAAGTAGTGAATGCTGGTGCCATGCTGCTTCCCACAGGTGGCTGTGTGTTTATGCTGGAGGATGGGAGAGGGAAATGGTACCTGCCATCTCTTTTCTTTGTTCCTGGAAAAGTTCCTCACTGTAGTCTGACATCAATCAATAACTTTTCTTCCTTTATGCCACAGGCATTTTTCAAACTACTGCTTCTAAGTTGTGTCTCCACAGGCTGTCTCTTTAAGTATGGGGACTCAACTTTCTATAACTCTCAGGGCTCTCCCACAGTTTGCTCTCTGATTTTTATTTTTTATGTTTAAAAAAATTTTTAAACTTAAATTCATGTTAGTGAACATATAGTATAGTGTTGGTTCCAGGAGTCAAATTTAGAGATTCATCACTTAACATATAACACCCACTGCTCATCCCAACAAGTGCCCTCCTTAATGCCTATCACCTATTTAGCCCATCCCCCTACCCACCTCCCCTCCAGGAAACCTCAGTTCGTTCTCTGTATTTAAGAGTCTCCCATGGTTTGCCTCCCTCTCTTTTTCTTTTATCTTATTTTCCTTCCCTTCCCCTATGTTCATCATTTTTGTTTCTTAAATTCCATGTATGAGTGAAATCATATATTTGTCTTTCTCTGACTTATTTCACTAAGTGAAATACACTAGTTCCATCCACGTTGTTTGCAATGGCAAGATTTCATTCTTTTTGATTGCTGAGTAATATTCCACTGTAGGCATATGCATCTTCTTGATTCATTCATCAGTCGATGGACATTTGGGCTCTTTCCATAATTAGGCTATTATTGACAACACCACTAATAAACATTGTGGTGCATGTGCTCTCTTTGAATCTGCATTTTTGTATCCTTTGGATAAATACCTAGTAGTGCAGTTGCTGGTTGTAGGGTAGTTCTATTTTTAATTTTTTGAGGAACCTCCAAACTTTTCCAGAGTGGCTGCACCAGTTTGCATTCTCACCAACAGTGCAAAAGGGTTCCCCTTTCTGCACATTCTCTTCAACATCTGTTGTTTCATGTGTTGTTCATTTTAGCAATTCTGACAGGTGTGAGGTGGTAGCCCATTGTGGTTTTGAATTGTATTTCCCTGATGATGAGTAATGTTGAGCACTTTTTCATGTGTCTGTTAGCCATTTGGATGTCTTGTTTCGAAAAATGTCTGTGTTCTGCCCATTTCTTCACTGGATTTTTTGTTTGGGGGGGTATTGTTTGGTAAATTCTTTATGGACTTTGGATACTAACCCTTTATCTGTTAAGTCATTTGCAAATATCTTCTCCCATTCCGTTTGTTGCCTCTGATTTTTGTTGACTGTTTCCTTTGCTGTGCGGAAGCTTTTCATCTTGATGAAGTCCCAATCATTTATGTTTGCTTTTGTTGCCTTTGTCTCTGGAAACATGACTGTAAGAAGTTGCTGTGGCCAAAGTCAAAGAGGTTGCTGCCTGTGTTCTCTACGATTTTGATGATTTCCTGTCTTACATTAGGTATTTCATCTATTTTAGATTTATTTTTATGTATGGTGTAAGAAAGTGGTCTAGTTTCATTCTTTTACATGTTGCTGTCCAGCAACATTGTGTCCATTTCCCAACACAGTTTGCTAAAGGGATTATCTTTTTTCCATTGGATATTCTTTCTGGCTTTGTCAAAGATTAATTGACCATATGGTTGTGAGCTCATTTCTGGGATCTCTATTCTGTTCCATTGATCTGTGTGTCTGTTTTTGTGCCAGTACCATACTGTCTTGATGATTACAGCTTTGTAATACAGCTTGAAGTCCAGAATTATGCCTCTAGCTTTGGTTTTCTTTTTCAAGGTGGCTTTGGCTATTGGGGTCTTTTCTGGCTCCAAATTTTAGAATTATTTTTTCTAGCTCTGTGAAGAATGCTGCTGTTATTTTGATAGGGATTCCATTGAATATATAGATTGCTTTGGGTAGCATGGACGTTTTAACAGGACTTGTTCTCTAATCATGAGCACGGAATGTTTTTCCATTTCTTTTATGTCTTCTTCAATTTCTTTCATAAGCTTTCCATTGTTTTCAGCATGCAGATCTTTTACCTCTTTTGTTAGGTTTATTCCTACGTATCTTATGGGCTTTGGTGCAATTGTAAATGGGATCAAATTCCTTGATTGCTCTTTCTGATGCTTAAGTATTTGTGTATAGAAATGCAACAGATTTCTGTACATTGATTTTATATCCTGTGACTTCGCTGAATTCATGTATCAGCTCTTGCAATTTCTCGGTGGAGTTTTTTAGGTTTTCCATGTAGGTTATGATGTCTTCTGCAAAGAGTGAAAGTTTGACCTCTTCCTTGGCAATTTGTATGCATTTTATTCCTTTTTGTTGTCTGATTGCTGGATCTAGGACTTCCAGTACTATGTTGAACAACTGTTGTGAGAGTGGACATCCCTGTCATGTTCCTGACCTAAGGGGGAAAGCTCTCAGTTCTTCCCCATTAAGGATGATATTAACTCTGGGTCTTCGATATATAGCCTTTATGATGTTGAGGTATGTTCCTTCTATCCGTACTTTCTTGAGGGTTTTTATCAAGGATGTATTTTATCAAATGCTTTTTCTGCATCTATTGAGAGGATCATGTGGTTCTTATCCTTTCTTTTATTGTGATGTATCACATTGATTTATTTGTGGATATTATTTGTGGATATGTGATGTATCACATTGATTTATTTGTGGATAAGGAATACAACTTGATTATGGTGAAAAATTCTTTTTTAATGTATTGTTGGCTTCGATTTGCTAATAACTTGAGAATTTTTGCATCCATGTTCATCAGGGAAATTGGTCTGTAATGCTCCCTTTTAGTGGGGTCTTTGTCTCATTTTGGCATCAAGGTAATGCTAGCCACCTATAATGATTTTATAAGTTTTCCTTTCATTTCTATTTTTGGAACAGCTGCAAAAGAATAGATATTAACTCTTCTTTAAATGGTAGAATTCCATCTGGCTCTGGACACTTGTTTGTTGGGAGATTTTTGATTACTGATTCAATTTCTTTACAGGTTATGGATCTGTTCCATCTTTATATTTCTTCCTGTTTCAGTTTTGGTAGTTTGTATGTTCTAGGTATTTATCCATTTCTTCCAGGTTATCCAAATTGTTGGCATATAATTGCTCATAATATGATCTTATTATTGTTTGTATTTCTGTGATGTTGGTTTTGATCTCTCTCTTTCATTCATGATTTTATTTGGGTCATTTCCTATTTCTTTTTGATAAATCTGCTAGAGGTTTATCAATTTTGTTATATATTTCAAAGATCCAGCTCCTAATTTCATTGTTCTGGTTTTTTAAAATTTCAATATCATTGATTTCTGCTCTAATCTTTATTTCTCTTCTTCTGCTGGTTTTGGGCTTTATTTGCTGTTCTTTTTCCAGCTCCTTTAGGTGTAAGGCAAGTTGTATATTTGAGACCTCTCTTCCTTCTTTAGGAAGACCTGGATTGCTATATGCCTCCATCTTATGACCACCTTTGCTGCATCCCAAAGGTTTTGGACTGTCATGTTTTCATTTTCATTGGCTTCCATGTACCTTTTTATTTCCTCTTTTAATTTCTTGGTTAACCCATTCATTTTTTTAGTAGGATGTTCTTTAGCCTCCAAGTATTTATGGTCTTTCCAAATTTTTTCTTGTGATTGATTTCAAGTTTCATAGCATTGTGGTCTGAAAATATGCACAGTATGATCTCAATGTTTTTGTACTTGTTGAGGGCTGATTTGTGACCCAGTATGTGATCTATTCTGGAGAATATTCCCTGTGCACTAGAGAAGAATGTGTATTCTGCTGCTTTAGGATTAAATATGTTCTGAATATATCTCTGAAGTCCATTCAGTCCAGTGTGTCATTCAGAGCCATTGTTTTTGATTTTCTGCATAGATAATCTGTTCATTCCTGTAATTGGGGTGTTAAAGTCACCTACTATTATTGTACTGTTATCAGTAAGTTTTTTTTTTATATTTGTGATTAATTGATTTATATATTTGGGTGCTCCTGCATTGGGGGCATAAATATTTACAGTTGTTAGATCTTCTTGGTGGATACACCCCTTAATTATGATATAATGCCCTTTTTCATCTGTTGTTACATTCTTTGTTTTAAATTCTAGTTTGTCTAAGATGTCTACTCTGGCTTTCTTTTGACATAAATTAGGATCAACAATGGTTCTCCATCTCCTTACTTTCAAACTGCAGGTGTCTTTTGGTCTAAAATGAGTCTCTTGTAGGCAGCATATGGATGGATCTTTCTTTTTTTATCCATTCTGATACCATGTGTCTTTTGATTACTGAAAGATTTGAATTTAGTGCCATTGCGTTGCCTGTAGAGTTGGTGTTTCTGGTGATGTTCTCTTATCCTTTCTATTCTTTGTTGCTTTTGGCCTTTTGTTTTTTTCCTCCAAAAAGTCCACCTTAAAATTTCTTGCAGGGTTGCGTTAGTGGTCACGAACTCCTTTAGACTTTGTCCGAGAAGCTCTTCATCTCTCCTCTTCTGAATAACAGCCTTGCTGGATAAAGAATTCTTGGCTGCATATTTTCCCCATTCACCACATTAAATATATCCTGCCACTCCATTCTTTTTTTTTTTTTTTAAGTTTATTTATGTTGAGAGAGAGAGAGACAAAGTGTGAGCATGTGAGCTAGGGAGGGGCAGATAGAGACAGAGAATCCCAAGCAGGCTCTCCACTGTCAGCACAGAGCCCGATGTGGGACTCAGACCCACTAACTGTGAGATCATAAGCCAAGCCAAAGTCAAGAGTCAGATGCTTAACCAACTGAGTCACCCAGGCACCCCTATCCTGCCACTCCTTTATGGCCTACCAGGTTTCTGTGGACAGATTTGCTGTGAAACTGATCTGCCTTCCATTGCAAGTTAAGGACTTTTTTTTTTTTCCCTTGTTTTCTTTCAGGATACTTTCCTTGTCTGTGTATTTTGTGAATTTGACTATGATATGCCTTGGTAATGGTTTTTTGCTGAAATTAATAGGAGTTCCCCGTGCTTCTTAAATTTTGGTGTCTGTGTCCTTCCCCAGATTAGGAAAGTTTTCAGCTATAAAAAACCTTCTGTCCCTTTCTCTCTTTTCATATTCTGGAACTCTTATTATATGAATGTTATTCCTCTTTAATAAGTCACTGATTTATCTAAGTGTTGTATCATTATCTTTTGCCATTGTATCCTCTTTTTTTCAGCTTCATTGTTTTCCATAATTTTATCTTCTATATCACTGATTTGCTGGTCTGCTTTGTCCATCCAAGCCATCATGGAATCTGTTTGAGATTGCATCTCAGTTATAGCATTTTTAATTTCAGCCTGACTAGATTTTAGTTCTTTTATCTCTGCAGAAAATGATTCTCTGGTGTCTTCTATACTTTTTTCAACCCCAGCTAGTATTCTTATAATTGTGTTTAATTCTAGTTCAGATATCTTACATCTGTGTTGATTAAATCTCTGGCCATTTATTCCTATTCTTTCTTTAGGGGAAATTCCTTCATCTGCCAAGATCTGTCACTCAAATTATTACAGTTTGTTGCATTAATCCTCAGACCAATTACCTACGTGTTCAAAATGGCTTGATGCTGATCTAGCTGTGTTTCAGGAATGAGACAAGCTCAGGGTCCCCTTACTTCTGTGCCATCTTAACTGCCTCTGCCAAGTTTGCTAATTTTCAAAGTTGCAGGTTTTAAGTCTTGCTGGTTGTAAGAATTCACGAGATTTGGCCCTCTAATTTTCAAAGCCGAATGATACAGTGATTTGTCTTTGCTGTGCAGCCTCCCTGATGTGATAGTCTGTTTTATGCCCTGGTCTGCACCTGTATGTCCCTCCTTTCAGCAGCCAGACCTGCAGGGTTTAGCTCCCCTCTGTGTCTCTGCCCTTTCCACCTTCTTCAATGTGGCCTCTTCTCTACATTTAATTCTGGAGTTTATTCTTCCAGTCTTTGGGTTGTTTTCTGGATTACACCAATGTGAGTATTACCTGGTTATATCCACGGGACAGGTGAGTGTGGGGCCCTTCTACTGTGCAATCTTTGCCAGAAGTTCTCCCTACTGGTCTTGTGATTTATCTACCCTTATTATGTTTGTGCCTGTGGAATTTTTTCCTTTTCTAATTTTCTTACTCCTGTTTACAGATTTTTCTTTCCACTGAAGATTAATTACCTTTAACATTTCTTACAAGGCTGGTTTAGTGGTGACAATTCCTTTAACTTTTGTTTGGGAAATTCCTTATCTCTCCTATTCTGAATGATATTCTTGCTGGGTAGAGTATTTTTGGTTGCAAATATTTTTCCTTCCAGCACTCTGAATATATAATATGCCACTCCCTTCTGGTCTGCAAAATTTCTGCTGATAAATCAGAAGATACCCTTATGGAGTTTCCCTTGTATGTAGCTGTTTTCTTTCCTCTTGCTGCTTTTAAAATTCTCTGTCACTACTTTGGAGTGGCACTGGTCACAGTGGGGGCTGCTTGTAGGATGTGAAATTACAGGAGCCACTTTGGATGGACTCTCGTTGGACGGGGTGGATCCAAAGGAGAAAGCATAGGTAGAGTGTGGTGTGTTAGCAAGCTAGGTGGAGAGTGTTCATGCTGTTTCATGTAAGTGTCCAGTGATCTAGTCTGGGGGACAGTGGAGAAATGGCTCCTGTCATCTCTCTTGTTTTTGAACAGGTCTCCTAAAGATCCCTACCACTTTAGCACATGTTCTAAAGTTAGTAAATAAATCTTTGTTGTGTACCCAGGCACTTCTCAAACTTCTATCCTGTTTCTCAGCAGAGTTTTTTGTTATGGTGTCCCTTTAAGAGTGGGGACTCAGCTTCCTATTGCTCTCTGGCTCTCCTAGAGCTAAGCCCATTGATCTCTAAAGTACCAGGAGTTAAGTCCCGCTGATTGTAAACACTCATGAAGTTAAGCCCCATTGGTTTTCGAAGTCAGATATTGTGTTCATCACTGTGTCTGGGTTGCCTGCTGTGTGGTAGGTCCTTTCCTTTCTCTGTGCTTGTGGTGTCTCTCTTTTGTGGTTAGTCTCACCAAGAATTTGGGTAATGACCCCATCTCTGCCTCTCCTACACTTTTTCTTATGGCCTCCTCTCTACAATTAACTGTCTATATGTATCCATGGGACAAACTGAGCTTAGGCTCCTCCTACTCCACCATCTTCCCAGGCTCTGATACAATATTTGGATCTTGTCAAACTTCGGTTCACTCTTGAGAAAAACTTCAATTTATAGAATTTTTGTCAGTTTCAATTTTTCTAACAAATTATAAAGGCTATGGGGCTTAAATAGAATTGGCTAATGGAAAATGGATTCTTGATCATTCATTTAATAGTATTTTCAAGGTAGTAATTTTGGGGTGTGTGGGTAGGGGAGACCAAGAATTTCTAGTAATCCTCAGGTTGTTAGTATGTATATCAGAGTGCAACTGGGAAAGTAACTCTGGATCTTTCAAGTAGAAGGAACACATGGAACTGGTTTCATGGGTGATGGAACCAAGGCTAAGAAACCAAAAGAGATGGTAAGGCAGTCCAAAGATTAGCAAGAGTGGGAAGTAATACGAACTGTCGGATGGAATTGACAGTAAGAAGTGGTGTTACCAGAGTCCTAAAGCCAAAAGACAAAGATACAGCTGCTAACCAGAGTCCTAAAGCCAAAAGACAAAGAAGATATAGCTGCTACCAAAGACACCACAAGAAACAGAGAAGTGGGACAAACGGTGAGAAACACCACATTTCTTCTATGTCCTATAATGCTCTAATCTGACACTCCTACCTGGCTGGAAACCAGAGAGTAAGGGTGCATGGGAAATGTAGTTCCCAATGAAGCAGAGCAGGGGAAGAGTGAATAAATGGATTTGAAAGCTAACAATTGACCAATAGTACTTATTAGGAAAAGCCACTGATCTGGCTTGTAATGAACTATTTACTAAACGAAACTGAAATCCCTTTAACTCATTAAACTTGTAATGGCAATATTGTAACATACCAAGAGTCAAAAATTCCCATAGAAATCAAAATTATCATAGACCTCTCTCAAATTTTTTCAAGTCTTTTTTAAAAACAAAAAACTCTTATCCTTTACTCAAGGAAGAATTCCTTAAATATTTATTAAATGTCTACAATATGCCAAACACTAGGAATATATTAGTGAATAAGACAATATTCTCAAGGAGTCCACCATCTACTGAGGACATAAATATAGAGTTGTGTAAGTGCTGTTTGAGGAAAGTACTATAGAAGCTCATAGGAGAGCATTTTAACTAAGGTGACTGTACTAGTTTGGTCCTTCAGAAAGCAGACACTAAAATGAGATTAGACATGTGTGGTAGGCAGAATAATGACTCCCTCTGCCCCATCCCAAACATATCTACATCCTAATCCCAGGAACCTATGAGTATCTTACCTTACATGGCAAAAGGTACTTTGAAGCCTGTGATTAAATTAAGAATCTTGAGATGGGGGAGATTATCTTGGATTTTCTGAGTAGGCCCAATATAATCACAAGAACCCTTAAAAGAGAGAGGCAGAAGGGTCAGAGAGGTGATCACTGAAACAGAAGCTAAAATAATGCTGGTCCATGAAGCAAAGGCAGGCAGGTAGTTTCTAGAAGTTGGAAAAGGCATATTTCTTCCTATGGCCCCTAGAAGGAATGTAGCCCTGTCAACCCATTTAAAGTTTCTGACCTCTAGAACTGTAAGATAATAAATTTATATTATTTTATTCCACTAAGTTTGTGGTAATTTGTTACATCAGAGATAGAAAATTAATCTAGCAAGCAAGGAGCCTATGGTGCATAATTTAAGGCAAGTGATCTCAGAGTAAGGGTATCAATATCTATCGTGATGGTTAATTTTATGTGTCAATTTGACTGGGCCACAGGGTGCCCATTTATTTGGTCAAACACTATTCTGAGTATTTCTGTGAGGGAGTTTTTTTTGGATGAAATTGGCATCTAAATCTGTAGACTGAATAAAGGAGATTGCCCTCCTGATGTGGGTGGGCCTCATCAGTTGAAGACCTGAATAGAACAAAATGGTTGACTAGGCTGACCCTCCCTGAGTGAGAGATAATTCCTTCTGCCTAACTGCCTTCAAACAGGGCATCAGATTTTTCCTGCCTGTCAACTCCAAAACATCAGTTCTTCTGGGTCTTTAGCCAGCCAGCCTTTGGACTGGAACTACATCATTAATTCTCCTGGGTCTCTAGGCTGCCCATTCACCTTGCAGATCGTAGTACTTATTAGTCTCCATGATAGTGTGAACCAATTCCTTATAATGAATATCCTATTAGTTTTGTTTCTCTGGAGAACTCTAAGACACGCACAGGAGATCTGAGAGGCACTGCTTCATGGCTTCCAGATTCCACCTCTTGCACTAACATCAACTCTCCACCCAGATTCAGGAGAACCTCCTCTATGGTTCCTGTGAGCCTGTCTTACCTTGAGGAAATAGGAGGAGGTTAGTGGAATGAACTACAGCCCTCACAACTACAGGTGATCTCAGGGCCTCATCTCCTTTCCTTCCTCTATGTTGGCAGGTCTTGATGGCTTACTTGATGGAGTAACCTAAACGTTTTTGAGGGGATCCGGCCAATAAACCTCAACAGGTTTGTGTTTCAAATTGTCTATTCATTTTTACATTATTTGTCTCATTGGTTTTAATTCTTTAGTCTTAAAACAATTATTTAAAAATTTTTCTGGTAATGTTAAATAAGATTAAGAAAATGCATTAACTAAGGTAGGTCCCAATTTACCATAGTTTAAATTACATACTCTTTGAAATACATCTCTCTTTTTTGCTAATAAGGTAAAACCATTAAGACCTCTATGCCCTTAAATGTTGTATCTCCTACCGCAGCAAAAATAGTCCTATAAAGGGCCAGAATATCTTCTGCCTCATTGAATAAATACCTGGTTGTCCCAATTCTCTAGATTATGTAAATAAATCTATTTGAGAAGGGGCTTGGCAAAACAAATTAGAATCTGTGTTTTAGCTTTAGAAAAATAAAACCATAAACTCAATTTAATAAATCTTTATTGAGCTCCCACAGGGTGCATGAATTTAGGATCTATAATTTACGTAAGTAGAAAAGTGTCACTTTAGCCTCTGAAAAATGAAAAAAGGCAAATTACAACTTCCTTATCATCATTTAATGTGAATGAGGCTCAGTTTGATATTACCGTATTAACAAAATAATATGGGGAAGTATAAACATATTCCCTTGTACCAAATAAGGGGTTTGATGCCAGGATAAACTAGCCTGTTGGTCTAATAATAGCTGATCAAAAAGGCTAGAGAATCTGGAAGTAAAAAATGTACTTGGAAGGACTGTCCTCTGAGGGCTCATTCCCCTGAGGGCAATAAAATGCTGAAAAAATTAAATGGCTCAAAACTTAAAGATCAAGAAGAGGAATTAGTCACAGCTTGGGGGAAAAATATAAGAACAAATGACACTAAATGTAACTAGATTCATAATTCTGACGTTTTCCTGGAGCTACAATAGAACTCTGAGTTAACCAAAGAGGCTATAAACGCATGCTCCTTTGAACAGAGTGGTTTTAAACAATAGATTCTCCAGTGCAACAATGGTATTTTCAAGTATAATTCTAGTATTTGTACCTAGCAATACAGAAGAAAAGCAGCAGGGAGAAAGTGTCAAGTATCTAGGACATACAGGATTTGGCAGCCCTAGAATTCCCAGTTTGAGTCTTTGTCATCAGGAAAATCACATTCCGGCTCAGTCCAAGGTGACACTGGAGACAGTGCTATTGATGGCTTAGGAGGCAACAGTGTAAGTATTGAGTCCTGGCTTTCTTCTTTCATCTGTTAAAGAAACTCAAAATAAAGCTATTGGTACATATGTCAGCAATAAATGACTTTTTAAAGTCATGTTAAAAGTGTTTAAAATTGTTTTTAGGTATTTTCACTAAAAATGCCTTTGATCATCTGAACCCAGGAAGAAGTAATAACCAAATAAACTGATTTTTATCAGAAATTATTTTTCCCCTTTCATCATTTCTAGCCAGTATAGAAAACTGTCTCTAAATTAATCAAAATATCAGCTGAGGGTATAGTAACATTTAATGATATTCTGTTTTTATTCATTTTGTTTTACAAAATGGAAATATTTTAGAAAGCCTACTATAAAAGTTTTATTTTTAATTTTACTTTGGTAAGAAAGTCATTATTAACAATTTGGTTACCAAATTGTCCCTGTAAGCTAACAAGATGAAATGAATTTTTAATAATAATTAAAAATATCTAGACAACAGAAGATATATCAGCTTACCTGTTTGAAGAACACATGGGACAATAAACTGCTTGCAGATGGTCTGAAAAGTTTTTAAATGTTATAAAAAAAAATAGAACTTCGTATTAGAGTATTTTTAGGTGTAAAAATGTATTCGAAATTAGATTCAGAGCTATAAAACTCAATACTAAAAAATTAAAAGGAAAAAGAAATGTCAGGGAGCCCAATTCTTAGCTTTAACCTTGACTAATGGAAAGAATAGAGAGAAAACATTTACTAGGCACTAATTATAAGGAAGTATGCTAGGCATTAACGGGCTAAGAAAAGATAAGACACACTTAATTCCTAAAGAACTAACATTAATGTATAGTTATGATAATAATTTACATTATTATTATACATAAGCAACTAACATTTTTGTACTGCTTGGAGCTTTCTAAAATGTATTAACGTAAATACAGTAATTAATGTCCAGAAAGATGAACTGATTTTTACAAGGTGACTTAGGAAATGATTCAACTGAGACTGGAGCCCAAGTCTTCTGACTTCCGATCCAATATTACTCCCATTTGCTCATTGCCTCTATTTGTTTTTAGTGATTTTGTTCAAAAGATTGATAAAAAGAGACTTGAAAAGTTATAAAATATAAAACATGTAAGTTTGATGCTATTTAGAAGTGGCCAATATTACCTTTTCTCAGGATCTTGTTGCAAACAGAGCTGTACCAAGCTAAAGAACGCAGGAGAAAAAGTTTTTGAGGATGGAGTTTGCAATCTGTCACTATTTACTGTTCGAGTTCCACTGGAGACGAGTACACTTTCTCCAATCCCAGAGTCTACACCTGATCGGGAATTCTTCATTCTGGATTCTGACTGAGGGAAGATACTAACATCCAATGGACTGTAAGGAGGACCTTTCAGTTTCTGTAACAACATCTAAAAGAAAGAAAAGTTTCCTTCAACCCTTTCCAGGTAAAATATTAAAATAACAATAATAAAGCTTCTAAGAGCAAAGACAAGAAACTATCTAGAATATAAGGAATCTAATGAAGGGAAATTAGTTTGGGGGTTTTAGTAGCATTTACCTGAGTCCTATGCATGTCCTGGAAAGGTACCTTCCCACTGGCCAATTCACATGCTGTAATCCCAACACTGTAAATATCTGACTTTACATTATATCCATGTAAATCCTGTAGAACAATTAATTTGAAGTCCTTTAGTGAAAATAATGTAATAAAAAGTTATATATCTGTGCTTTTTTGAGAAAGGATGTTGAACAATGAAAACAACTCATAAGTGAGAAATCAAGATATACCTAAAATGTATGGTATACACATTTTTAAATCCCTAACAATAATTTTGACAAGAAAGAGGAAAAGTCTTGCAGTAGGCCATTCACCAAGCCAAATCTAAGGGCACAATTGTCCTTTAGTCAAGCTCAGAAGACACTCAAGATGCACAGACAACCCAATGCAAAGGCCACACCTGACCTGTCTCAGTAGTTCTGGGCTCAGCCACGGCTGCACTGATGTGCTGAACTGTGGGAAATCATACACAGCCCTATGCCTCTGTCCATGCTTAACCAAACTATGCAGGTGGGACAGGCCAGAGAGGGTCACTAGGCCATCACCAGAAATGAGGATATGGCTGGCTTTAATACTCCTAGAACAAAAAGAAACAATCCTAAATACTAGGAAATTGGCCAATGAAGAATAAAAATCTGGTCAGAACAAATCCATGTATTCTCTTGGAAATTAAATACTCTTTATAAAATAGCACACTTATATGTAAGTGTGCTTACACACACATATACATACACATATGTTCAGAAATTAAGGAATCCTTTCAACTATTTAATACAGCATTAGAACAAGGGAAAATACAACTGACAGCTACATGTTTGGAAGTGATAATATTTTTTTTTCAAACTTGGAATAGAATCAAATTACTAATTTCACTATTTTAGGATACTGCTGCAAAATACCCAAGGAGAAGTCTAAAAAAATCAACTAATATTTGAAGCATAAAGTTAGAATACAAAGTTAAATTTAGTATTATCTAATAAAAGGCAGCCTCCCCTGTTATTAACATCATTTATAAAGATATGTCTTATATAAAAATTTCTTTTGTCAAATCATAAAAGAGCCTTGTTTTTCATCTAAAATACTGAATTTGGAAACTAAGAGAGTCTGGTTAACTATAGTAAAACCTTGATTAATTAGCATATGGTCTGTGAGAACTCCTCAGTTAACCAGAATGTTCCTAAAAATGAACAGTAAAGAAAAAAGTCCCAGTATATCTTAGAACAGCATTGTTGTTAACATTCAGCCAATTAGTTCTGCATCTATAGTTTAAAAACAAGGGACCTGATCGTTATGATAATCTCAAGGTGCTACAACATTTTTAAGAAATGAAAGAAAGGTTCAGTTCCAATTTGTATATGATATAAATATGACATAGACTTGTAAAGCAGATAAAGCAGCTCTTTATATGCTTAAGAAAAACAAACAAGAGACAACAAGGATCCCAGTACATAGAGTTTATACTCGAAACAGAGCTCCATGAGGGCAGGCTCTCCACCAGAACACTGAGCAGAGCATTTGGCAAAGAGGATGTGGTCTGAACATTTTTGGTGAGTGACCATAAAATGTAATAAGCATTTACTGTAACTACTGGCCCCTCTCTCCTTCAATTTTCATTTATGAGTTTCCTATTTCTCCTAACACTCAACTTCTCCTTCCTAAAAGCTCCTTAAATGATTTCATTCTGTAAAATACAAATAAGTAAATACCTGTGAATGCAGCCATTTTGGTGCAGATAGCTCAACCCTCTCACTGCTCCAAAGAGAATGTTTCTTATTAAAGTTTCACTCATTCCTTCAGGAAAGTAAGTCTTCAAGAGTTGACTTGCTGAACCTGAAAGAAACACCTGAAATCTTTAATTGAACATTGATTTTGCTTCTAGTTATGTTTTAAATGTTCTTTTCAACCATAAATACACACACACACACACACACACACACACACGTTTTAGAGTCTACCCACTTTCCTATGCAAAGGTAGTTTTCCTTGAAGAATCTTTAAAAAGACTTTACTAATGATACTCTAGAGATAAGAAAAGAGAATTAACAATTTTCAGCATTACTAAAAAAATACTGTATTTATATATTTTTAGATCCAGAGGCAATTCACAAAATTTGTCCTAAAAATCAAAGCTCTAACTCTTAAATACAGAGGACAAACTGAGGGATGATGAGGGGGCAGGGGAGAGGGGAAAATGGATGATGGGCTTGGAGGAGGGCACTTGCTGGGATGAGCACTGGATGTTGTAAGTAAGTGAAGAATCACAGGAATCTAACCCTAAAACCAAGAGCACACTGTATACAATGTATACTAGCCAACTGGACAATAAATTATATTTAAAAAAATAATAAAAAATAAAAATCAAAGCTCTAGAATCCATTTATTTGTGCAATACCCTCATTGAACACTGTGCAAGGAACTGTGTGAGCACCAAAATGAAAAATACATATATGGTCCTGCCCTCAAGAAGCTCAAGTCCAGTGAAAGGAGACAGGTACATACACAGATGTTTATACTACAAAAAAGTTAGTTTACAATTAGAGAAATAGGGACAGAGATGGTATGCATAAGTGAAGAAACATTCTGCTTAAAGACTTATAGTGGCTCTCCATTGAGAGAAGGGCAGGAAACTGAAGGGAAGAGACAGCTTGTTCAAAAGCACAGACTTCTTGGGGAAGCAGCAGTGGTTTCACTGATCATCAGGTCAACATGAACCAGATATGGAAATTCGCCATGAAATCTAGAATTGGCCACCAGATTTATTTAAAAAATTATTATTATTATTTTTTTTTTTTGAGAGAGAGAGAGAATGAGCGGGGGAGAGGCAGAGAGAGAGGGAGACAATCTAAAGCAGGCTCCAGTCTCCCTGCTGTCAGCACAGAGTCCAATGCGGGACTCAAACTCATGAACCACAAGATCACGACCTGAGCGGAAGAAGGAAGCTCAACCGACTGAGCCACCCAGGCATCCCTAGAATTGGCCACCAGATTTATAAATTAAAAGTAGCAAATCATAGTGGCGCCTGGGTGGCTCAGTCAGTTAAGCATCCAACTTTGATCTTGCAGTTCGTGGGTTCGAGCCCTGCATCAGGTTCTGTGCTGACAGCTCAGAGCCTGTAGCCTGTTTCGGATTCTGTGTCTCCCTCTCTCTCTGCCTCTCCCCAACTCATGTTCTATCTCTCTCTGTCTCGAATAAATTATAAAAAAATATTTTTTTTTAAAGTAGTAAGTCACAAATCTAAGATCCCACACATCCTTATGAGTATAGCTTCCAGGCTAAACTATGAGTTGTTTTATGCAAGACAAGTTTTCTTACCATAGGCCATAAATGGAGAAATAACCCAGAGCCAGCTCCCAACAGTGAAAACGGTCCAATAGGATGTAATATTGGGGTGCCGGAAAAAGTGGGACAGAATCACTGCTTTCTAGGATAAACACACAAGAGACAAGACACTTAAAAACAACTTGTTTTTGCCTTATGATGAAAGTAACAGAGGTGGCAGCTAACACTCAGCAGAATTTATTGATACCAAGTTCTTGGTGCTGCCATTTCCTTAAATCTCACCACCACAACATGAAATAGGTCATATGATCATTCCTCTTTTACAAGAGAAATAGGAAATAAGAAACGTAGAAATAAGTTAGAAAACTTGTCCAAGAGCACATAATCAACAAAAGAAGTAGTAGATGTGATCTTAGTCTGACTTCTGAGGTCATACTCTTCATAACTATACTGTGTTCTTGTAACAGAAACATTTAAAAATACATAAAACTATGAAGATAATCACTTCTAACACTAAATCTCAGAACCACTGTTAACATTTCAGTATAATTTCTTTCAGTCTTTTTTCTGTGCAATATACATGTGCACATGTAAAAATTGGGACAATATCAAAACAAAATGCTTTCCCTCTTTATATCAAAAATGATTAGTGACACAGCATGGATGGAGCTGAAGTGCATTATGTTAAGTAAAATAAATCAGAGAAAGACAAATACCATATGATTTCACTCATGTGGAATTAAAGAAAGAAAGCACATGAACATAGGGAAGGGGGTTAAAAAAAAGAGAGAACAAGGAAAACCATAAGAGACTCTTAACTATAGAGAACAAACTGAGGGTTGATGGGGGGGTGGGCTAAATGGGCCATGGGCATTAAGAGGGACACCTGCTGTGATGAGCACTGGGTGTTATATGTAAGTGATGAACCACTAAATTCTACACCTAAAACCAAACATTATATGTTAACTAACTAGAATTTATTTCTTTACATTTTTTTAAATGTTTATTTTTGAGAGAGAGAGAGAACACAAACAAGCAGGGGAGGGAAGGAGTGAGAGGGAGACACAGAATCTGAGGCAGACTCCAGGCTCCAAGCTGTCAGCACAGAGCCCAATAGGGGGCTTGAACCCACAAACCGTGAGATCATGACCTGAGTTAAAGTCAGACACTTAACTGACTGAGCCACCCAGGCGCCCTAGTTAACTAACTAGAATTTAAATAAAAACTTGAAATTAGTGCCACTCTGGAAAACAGTATGGCAGTTCCTCAAAAAATTAAAAATAGAACTACCCTACGACCCAGCAATTGCACTACTAGGTATTTATCCAAAGGATAAAAAAAAAATGCTGATTGGAAGGGGCACATGCACCCTAATGCTTACAGCAGAGCTATCAACAATAGCCAAATTATGGAAAGAGCCCAAATGTCCATCAACTGATGAATGGATAAAGAAGATGTGGTGTATATATGTACATTTATATACAATGGAATGCTACTTGGCAATCAAAAAGAATGAAATCTTGCCATTTGCAACAATGTGGATGGAACTGGAGGGAATTATGATAAGCGAAATAAATCACAAAAAGACAAATATATGATTTCACTCATATGTGGAATTTAAGAAACACAAAAGATGAACATAGGGGAAGGGAAGGAAAAATAAGATAAAAACAAAGAGGGAGGCAAACATAAGAGACTCTTAAATACAGAGAACAAACTGAGGGTTGCTGAAGGGGAGGTTGGTGGGGGGATGGGCCAAATGGGTGATGGGCTTTAAGAAATGCACTTACTGGGATGAGCACTGGGTATTATATGTAAGTGATGAATCACTGGGTTCTACTCCTGAAACCAATAACTACACTGTATGTTAACTAACTTGAATTTAAATTAATTAATTAAAAAAATTTTTTAAACTTGAAATTAAAAAAAAATTAGTGACAATGAAAATGGTATTATAGTATTCCTAAAATGCAATTCTGTTAAAATTTATTCATTCAGAAGTTAATTTTACTTAGCTGGATGAAAAGGAAACTGTATGCTTCTGTTTTTTCTATTTCCCTATTTGACTATTTGTGATTGGAGTAGGAGTATTGTAAATCTCCAGACCAGCATTTTGAATAGGATATTCATTTGAAGGAATTTATAGTAATTACCAAAGGTTGAATATATTTGTTCTTTTGTGGATCTGGATTCCAAGTATTCCTTCCAATTCTGTACTTGCATATTCATTAGAGGAAATAAATCTAACTTTCTCTAACAGAAAGAACTATTCATTTGGTAAAAAAAATTCTTACAGATGTAATCTCTTCAAATAGACATTAAATAAATCACTTTTTTTTTTTCATATTGTTACCTGTAAAGCTTTCAGGCGTTCATCAGTGCAGTTTTCCAGATTTGTAATTTTTATAGTCACCAGTGTTCCTGTAGGAGTATGCCGGGCAAGATGGACAGAAGTCAAGTTGTCAAATCCTCTTCCTATAGTCAGATGTAAAACTCATGTTAGTAACCAAAGAAGAAAAAAGCTGACAATTTGGAAATCAAAATTTTAAACTGCTCTTCAAGAAAACACTGTTAAGAAAATGAAAAGATAAGCCACTGATTAAAAGTATTAACTATGCTTATATCTGACAAGACTTACACCCAACATATATAAAAAATTCTTAAAACTCTATACCAACAGAATTCTTACAATTCTATACAAACTTATACTAAATTTTAAAATATGCATAAGATTTGGGGTGTCTGGATGGCTCAATTTGTTAAGTGTCAGACCCTTGATTTCAGCTCAGGTCATGATCTGTCATGAGACTGAGCCTCAATGTTGGGCTCTGTGCTGAGCATGGGGCCTGCTTAAGATTCTCTCCCTGTGCCCCTCCCCTGTGCTCACATGCTCACTCTCTTTCAAAAATTAAGTTAAATTTTAAAAAATATGCAAAGGTGCCTGGGTGGCTCAGTTGGTTAAGCATCTGACTCTTGATTTCAGCTCAGGTCACAATCTCATGGTTTGTGGGTTTGAGCCCCATGTTGGACTCTGTGCTCACAGTGCAGAGCTTACTTGGGATTCTCTCTTTCTCTCTCTCTCTCTCTCTCTCTGTTCCCTCCCCATAGCAAGCTCTCTCTCTTAAAATAAACTTAAAAAAATCTTAAATAAAAAATATGCAGATGATTAGGCAATCCACAAAAAAAGATACAGGTATATCCAATAAACAAAGGAAAAGATAAGATAGAGAAATGCAAATAAAAAACCACAATGATCTACCATTCCATATCTGTTATAATTGCTAAAATTGTGACTTGATAAATTATGACAAATTCAAACAACAGGATACAATCAGCAATCCCTACACCACTGATATGATTTCTGTTTGTCACATAAATGGTATCATAAAGACTACAGTCTTTTTTTTGTGTCTAGCTTCTTTTACTTAGCATAGTGCTTTTAGAGTTTGTTCCATGTTGTTTTGATAGCTTCTTGCATTGCTGAGTAATAATCCATCATATGGACAAGTCATAATTTATTTATCCATTCATAAGTTGATAGATATTAGGGTTGTTTTCAGTTTTTGGTGACTATAAAGCTGCCAAAACATTCTTTAAGTAGACATATGTTTTCATTTCTCTTTGGCAAATACTTGCAAGTGGGATTGCTGGGTCATGTATATTTAATCTTATAAGAAGTTATAAAACTGGTTTTGAAAGTAGCCAAACCTATCAATAGGCACCTAATAAATGTTAGTTCCTCTCTCTTTCCACAATCACCAAATTCTGCCACTTATCTTTGAAATGAAGTTAATCACAAATTCATCCCTTTCACTCCAGTGTCAGCATGACTGCCTTAGTTCAAGTCCTGTCCTCCTTTGCTGGTCAAATGCAGTGCCTTCCTTATCATGCCCTGCATTCTCAACTAAGACATACTCCCAAATTACTAGGCAATCCACTTCAAAAGCCTATACTTAGGTCCTATTCACCAGAAATTTTGATTCATTAGGTCTGTAATGGGATATAGGCATTGCAATTTTTAAAGACTCAGGTGATATGCGTGATACTTCCAGTTGTAAATCACTATCTACATCTTCTAGACTGCTGCCTGGAACTGCTGCCAGTTTTCCTCCTAGAACTCAGCATTTTATCAATAGAAGAGTACTACAGTGCAGCACTTAAGAGCTTAGACCCTCCAGTCAGAATGGTTTTCTTTCAAATCACTAGCTGTAGGACGTCTACTTGAATTCTAGAGCCTCAGTATCTTCATCAGCCAAATGGGAGTGGTAAAAGGCGAACATGAAAAACTTACACATGAAATGTTCAGCTCAGTGCCTGTTAGATGGTATTATTACCATTGTCACTGCTCTACAATGTATCTCAAGCACAGAAAGGATAAATTCCAAACTTGTGCCTTAAACACTTTAAGCAATGAAGTAGGTGAGTTGTGAGATACGACAGAGTCTGAACTTCTAAATACACGATATGAAGTCTTTCATTGTGTTCCAAACCTCCCTTTCCAGATTTGTCTCCAACCACTGCCTACTCTCCCTCTGTTCCCACTTGTAGGCAAAGATAAACTACGGGGTCGCCTCTAACCATCCTTCCTCAGTCATCTACTGAAGTAATTCTGTTTTTACCTTTTTTGAATTGATACCATCTGAATGTCCATTCTAATTTGGGGGCAGTTTCCTTCGCTTAGCCAACTGAAAGATGGAGTTAGTGACAAACAGAAGCAGAGGTGCTCAGAATTCCCTGCAGTGGGTTCCACTATCTGGGATATAAGTACTCTAACAGGTAATACACTAACTAGGCTGTTCCTATGCCATGGCCCTGGCTCCGGTTCTAGTTATGCAGGTTCTCTTAGTTTCTTCCAAGTCTATCTCTCTAGCCAATAATTTTGTCGGTTAGCAATACTGGTCATTCCTCTCTTAAGTTAGGATTGTTTTCTGTTGTTTGTAACAAAAACCCTGACTAGAACATTCTGCAAACACTTCCTCATTTTTCAGAATCCCACTCATTTTTGTGATCTTTCTTGACTCTCACAGTAGTCAAGATGGATAGTCAAATATTCCATCTTTTCTGTTCCCGTAACACTTAACACATCTCTACGATAGTACCCTCTAGTACATAAACAAGGCTATCTTACGTGTTCAACTTCCCAGAGAGAATGTGGATTCCTCAAGTGTTTTACATGGTTTTATATCCCTAGCATCTAACAGAGTATCTGTTTGCAATGTTTCATAGATGTTTCCGAATATTCACAGCAAATATTTCACATGTATATGGCTATAAACAATAACTCATCCTGTTCCAAACTTAACTGAGAAAGGTTTTTACTACAAATGGGATTTTAGGTAAGTTTTTGTTTTGTCTTGTTTCATTTTTGAGAGAGAGTGCACACACGTGTGACCAGGGTAGGGGTATCAGCAGAGGGGGAGAGAGAATCTTAAGCAGGCTCCATGCCCAGGGTGGAACCCAACCTGGGGCTCAATCTCATGAACTGTGAGATCATGACCTGAGCTGAAATCAAGAGACACTCAACTGACTGAGCCACTAAGGTGACCAACCCTAGGTAAGTCTTTAAGTTAAAGAAACTTGCTTAAAAGACTGTGACTAAAAAGATTTACGTGGTTTTTCATACCCAGTATAAGTTATAGACATAAAATTAGAAGAAACCTACAATAAAGACACAAACAATATTTAGATTACTTAGTTTCTTCCTCCTCTAAAAATACTGGAGTGAAAAAGTAAAAATTCTAGAGAGTAATTTTGAAAATTGGGGCTGCTATTTTAGGAGAGACATAAAATTAACAGATCCATCTGACTGACACAATTAACATGTAGTCTTATAATATAGGTGACAACAGAAAAGGACCCACTCACAAAATAATCATTTTGTCATCAATTTCATTTCTAACAATGAAGGGTCAATCCAGGATAATTACCAATTTCCACTTGGAGTTCATAGTGAGAAACATTGGTGGAACAGATCACATCCTCGGGTCTAGTGGATGAAGGCAGCCGGGAAAAGGGTGGCTCATCAACCTGCATTGTTTTAAAAAGAGGAAAACAAAATAAACTTTTTTGGTCTCCCATTTTAGTCCCCTACCCTAATATAAAATACTGATATTTTACTTTCAAACACAGTGCTCATTAGGAAAGCATTGGAAGGTGTCTTAAGACACTGTTCAAGATCTAAAAAGAGTTTACAATTGCTAATAAGTGGTTAAAAAGCTGTCAGCATGTAAAGGGGGACAAGGTGGGAAAAGCAGATTTATAGGTAGCAAAGAATAGTTTCCTGTACAGTTTCCAGGAATCAGTTTTTAGGAATTGCTAGAAATGGCTATTAATTCTTGAGGTTATCTAACAAACACATCAAGGATAGAAATGCAGGGATCTGTCCAGAATATTCTATACTTTTACTCTTGACTCAGCTAGTGGAAGTATTAACAAATCTAGGAAAATTTTCCACATTGCAGCCTATTAAAATTGCTGAAGTTTTTCACAAGATGAAATAAATCAGAAGGGAGATCAGAAAGAAAAATAAACCTCAAGAGTTGCAAGAATATGGTGGAGACCTCCTGAGTACCAATATGAGGTCTCATGGGGGTGTTTTAGGGTCAGAGTTCTAGGTTTGCACAAGATCCCAGTGGCAGTGAAAATGACACTCACACAGAAGAGAGAAGAGGCCAATACCACTGGTGTCATATGATAGCCAAGAGGACCTCCCAAAAGATACCAGTACTCCAAAAGACACTTGGGAGCCTTTACAGGCATCAGCAGATGGCAACAATTTTCTTACTGCCTCCAAGGTAGAGATAGGAAATGTGGGATTAGAAATGATACTACTGTGTAGTAAAAATTATACTGACCAGTTTTACATCCTTGATTCTACATATTCCCTCAACTTTTAAAACAGCACAAAAAGTATAATTATAAGCTCACAGCTAAAGATGAATAAAACTGAATACTGTTCGAGAGGGGTGAAATACCAAAATTGGAATTCATCCCAATGAAGAAAAGAAATCTAAATAAATCAATTTTATTTCACTAGAACAGCTAACCTTCAAATAAACTCAGATTTAAAGAACACAAATAAGAGATAAAAGAACATATTACAATTATTTTTAGCGGCACCTGAGTGGCTCAGTTGGTTAAGCGTCCAACTTCGGCTCAGGTCATGATGTCACGGTTGGTGGGTTCAAGCCCCATGTTGAGCTCTGTGCTCAATGTTTGCTCAGAGCCTGAAGCCTGCTTCAGGTTCTGTATCTCCTTCTCTCTCTGACCCTCCCCAATCATGCTCTGTCTCACTCTATCTCTCAAAAACAATAATAAAATGTAAAAAACAAATTTTTTTTTAATTTTAAATTGATAATCTGTAAGCCTGTCAGGAAGGCAGGAAGGAAGCGTACAGTTCACTTTTCGAAAAAAAAAAATGGCAATAGGTTACCAGATGATGGACTAAAATCAGGCTAATCAACCTTTTCTTTGCTTCTATCTAACTGATTAGGGAAATAGTCTTCTTTAAAACAGAAGAGGCATATGTGTTGTAAATAAGTAGCTGAAGTCCAAATTGTTTTAAATAAGTCAAAGTTACAGGCCAGACACAATTACATCTAGGATATGTTTGCAGACGTAGTAAAACTGAGAAGAATGAAAATAGTCAAACACCCAATTTTCAAAAAAGGGTGAAAACTACAAAGGGGTAATAAGCCTTGATGCAGTAGCTCAGTAAAGTCTAAAATCAAATTACTACAGAGATGAATTATGGACACTTAAGAAAACATGGTAATCATAAGAAGACATAGGGTTACTAAGAGGAAATCATCCTAAACTAAGCTCACTTCTCATTTTTATTTGATGACTAGATAATTAGAAAGCAAAAATCATGGCATGGTCAGTCTTCCAGGGAAGATGATGGAGTAGGAAGATCCTAAGCTCACTTCACCCCACAGATACAGCTAGATAACCCACATCAGTGTAAATAACCCAGAAAATGACCTGAAGACTGGCAGGAAAGACTCTCCACAGCTAACTGTATAGAAGAGACCACATCAAAAAAAAAAAAAAAAATGGTAGGAAGGGCAGACGTGGTCTGGAACCAAACTGACCCACAGGACTATCTGCAGGAGGGAAAGACACTGCAAGCATGGAGAAAGGAGACAGGCACGTGGGTGGCTCAGTTGGTTAAGCGTCTGATTTCAGCTCAGGTCATGATCTCGCAGTTCGTGGGTTTAAGCCCTGTGTTGGACTTCTGTGCTGAGAGCACAAAGCCTAGAGCCTGCTTCGGATTCTGTGTCTCCCTCTCTCTCTGCCCCTCCCCTGGTTGTGTTAGGTCTCTCTGTGTCTCTCTAAAATAAACAAACATTAAAATAATTTTTTTTTTAATAAAAAGAAAGAAAGGAGAGAAGCAGACCCCACACCAGGCATGGGTGACCAGCACTGGGAAGATGAATCCCCATAATATTTGACTTTGAAAACCAGAGGGGCTTAACTTCATGAGATTTGACAATCAGTGGAGCTTAACACCTGATAATTTCAAAATCAGTAGGCTCAGCTCTGGGAGAGCCAGAGCAACAATCACACTGAGATAAAACACTGAAGCAGTAGTTTGAAAAACACCTGGGGTATATAGAAAGATTTATTTTCTAATTTCAGAAGATGTGCTAGAGGGGCAGGAATCTTTAGGAGACTTCTCTAAGACCAAAACAGCTGGAGGGTGCCATTTCTCTCCCCAACCTAGAAACATGGACACCTGCAGGAACACTCTCCTATGAGCTAACAGCATGCCCTGCCCCCATGTCCCTGCCTTCAGCAGGAGTCCATTCAAGGCAGTGTCACAGGCATGGCATTGTGCAAGCATCCCAGACAGTAGCCCGTACCACTCTAAAGTGACTCCTGCTATAGGGAGAGGGGAAGATAACCACACGTATCACTCTGATTCTGACTCTAGCAGTGGGTGGGGGCAAACAGTGCAGTGACTACAGGCCCTACCCACCCACAAAATTTTCTCAGGGGACAACACAGAGAGAGCACCCTGCAGTTTGGTGCGACCATAGCTCTGACCCACCTTAAGTCCAAGGCATCCCCAAACTGTCCCCCATTCATAATACAGGTACTAAAACCTGCCAACAATAGCAAAAGATAATCACTGCAGATCACTGGACTGAAGGCAAACACAGCTTACCCACAACAGGGAGCACAAAACACATATAGGAGACATCCTTGAAGCACCTATTTCTAGTAAAGAGGGGACATTGCACTGCTCAGCAGTATAGGACCTCTTCTTCAGATGGTCACTACTTTCAAGAGCAGGAGACAAAGCTAACTTTCCTAACACAGAGAAATAGAGAGGTAGACAAAATGAAAAGACAAAGGAATATGTTCCAAATGAAAAGGCAGAACAAAGTCACAGCAAAAGAGCTAAACAAAATGGGGATAAATAATATGCCTGATAAATAATTTAAACTAATGGCCATAAAGATACTCACTTGAGAAAAGAGAGGAGGATCTCCGTGAGACTCTCAACAAAGATACAGAAAATATAAAAAAGTACCAAACAGAGATGAAGAACATAATAACTCAAATTAAAAATATACTAGAAAGAATAAACAATAGAGAGAGAAGGCAAAAGAATGGATCAGTGACTCCTAAGACAGAGTAATAAAAACCAATCAAGCTCAACAGCATAAAGATGAGAATAGATTAAGGGAACTCAGTGATACCATCAAGCCCAAAAACATCTGCATTTTAAGGATCCCAGAAAGAGAAGAAAAAGGAGGCAGAAAATTTACTGAAGAAATAATAGATGTAAATGTCCCAAATCTGAGGAAGAAAACAAAAATCCACGCAGGCACAGAGAGCTCCCCAACAAAATCAATCCAAGGAGGTCCACACCAACACATATAATTAAAATGCAAAAGGTAGTGATAGAAAGAGAATTTTATAAGGAGGAAGAAAACAGTTACATAAAAGAGAAACTCCATAAGACCATCAACTGATTTTTCAGCAGAAACTTTTCCAGCCAGAAGCAAGTGGCATGATATATTCTAAGTCCTAAAGGAAAAAAACTGCAACTAAGAATACTCTATCTAGCAAGGATATTATTCAGAATAGAAGAGCTAAAGAGTTTCCCAAACAAAAGGATAAAAGATAAAGGAATTCATCACCACTAAACCAGTCTTACAAGAAATGTTAAAGGGTATTCTTTCAGTGGAAAGAAAAGACTGTAAGCAGGAATAAAAAAAACAATAGGAAGCACAAAAGCAGTAAAATTATATCTATAAAAATCAAAGGATTTACAAAATAAAAAGATGCAAAGTATAAGACCATATACCTAAAAGGTAGAGGTGAGGAGAGTGAAAATTTACTGCTTTTAGGAAGGGTTCAAATTTAAGCAAGCATCAACTTAATATAGACTACTATATATAAACCTAAGAGTAACCACAAATCAAAAACCTTTAATAAATATGCAAAACATAAAGGAATCTAACCATATAAAAAGAGCCATCAAGCCATGAAAAAAAAAGAACAAGAACAGAGAACTACAAAATCAACTGTGAAAAAGTAACAAAATGGCAATAAGTGCATACTTATCAGTAATTACTTTGAATGTTACTGGGTTAAAGCTACAATCAAAAGACATAGGGTAGACCAGAGAGTTTTGCATAGGGTAGGCCAGTTCCAGTAGAAGTGGTGACAGGTCTCATTCCACAAGCAGACCAGAGCACACCTAGTTAAAATTTGCCACATTCAGGCCAGGGACCAAACACTGCCCACACCAGGCAGGGAAAACCTCTGCAGATGACTGTCCTAAAAAACAGGGTAGCCAGAACACAAAGCAGAGCTCATGCAGCACACACCAGAGACACTTCCTGAAGTACCAGATCCTCGGTACTACATGACATCTTGTTCATATGGCCATTACTTTCGGAGGAGACATAACAAGCTTTTCTAACATACATAAGCAGGCAGAGATTTAGATAAAATGAGATGACAGTGGAATTTTTTTCCAAATGAAAGAACAAGGTAAGGCCACTGCCAGAGACCTAGGCAAAACTGATATAAGTAACATAACCAATGGAAAATTTAAGCAACTCTCATAAGGATATTCACTAGGCCTGAGGAAATAGAATATAAGAGTGAGGCATCAGAGATGAAGAGTGCAATCAAAGAGGTTAGAAACATGCTTGATGCACGATGAACACAAGGCTAGAAGATGCAAAGGAGAAAATTAATGACACAGAAGACAAAGTAATGGAAAGCAAAGAAGCTAAACAAAAGAGACAAAGAAGAATTATGCAATAGGAGAATAGACTTAGGGAACTCAGTGACTCCATCAAGTGGAATAACATATTACAGGAATCCCAGAGGAAGAAGATAAAGAAATAGGCATAAAATTTATTTGAAAAACTAATAGCTGAAAACTTTCCTAATCTGGGAAAGGAAATAGACATCCAGATGCAGGAAGCAGAGAGAACTCCCATCAAAATCAACCAAAGCAGGCCAACACCAAGACACTATAATTAAATTTGCAAAATACAGTGATAAAGAAAAAAATCTTAAAAGCAGGAAGACAAAGGCAGTCAGTAATTTACAAGGAAAAGTCATAAGGCTAGCAGGAGATTTTCAACAGAAACTTTTCAGTCCATAAGGGGAGTGGCATGATCTATTTAAAGTGCTTAATGGGAAAAATCTGCAACCAAAAATACTCTATGCAGCAAAGCTATAATTCATAATAGAAGGAGAGATAAAGAGTTTCCCAGATAAAGACTAAAGGGGTTCATGACCACACTCATGCACTGTTGGTGGGAATGCAAACTGGTGCAGCCACTCCAGAAAACAGTGTGGAGGTTCCTCAAAAAATTAAAAATAGAACTACCCTATGACCTAGCAATAGCACTACTGGGAATTTATCCAAAGGATACAGGAGTGCTAATTCATAGGGGCACATGTACCCCAATGTTTATAGCAGTGCTTTCAACAACAGCCAAATTATGGAAAGAGCCTAAATGTCCATCAACTGATGAATGGATAAAGAAGATGTGGTTTATGTATACAATAGAAAACTACTTGACCATGAGAAAGAATGAAATCCTGCCATTTGCAGCAACGTGGATGGAAGTGGAAGGTATTATGCTAAGTGAAATAACTCATTCAGAGAAAGATATCATATGTGGAACTTGAGAAACTTAACAGAAGACCATGGGGAAGGGAAGGAGAAAAAACAGATACAGAGAGGGAGGGAGGCAAACCATAAGAGAATCTTAAATATACAGAACAAACTGAGGGTTGATGGGGGTGGGGGGAGGTGATGGGCATTCAGGAGGGCACTTGTTGGGATGAGAATTGGGCTTTGTATGTAAGCAATGAACCATGGGGATCTAACCCCAAAACTGTACACACTGTATATCATCCAATTGGACAATAAATTATATATTTTTTGACAATAAATTACATTAAAAAATAAAAAATAAAATACAACCTCCAAAAAGATAATAATAAAATAAAGGGGTTTGTGACCACTAAACCAGCCCTGCAAGAGTATTAAACGGAACTCTTTGAGTGGAGCTGAGGGAAAATCAAAAGTGACAGTATAAAGGTAAGAAACACAAAAGAAGTAAAAATGAATATCTCTGTAAAAAAAATCAAAGAACTCACTAAAAAATATAAAAAAATAAAAAAGAAAATATAATAACATATACCTAAAATGTGGGGAGGAGCGGAGAAAAGAATGGGTTCACATTTAAATGACCAGCAACAATATAGATTGCTATATGAAGAAGAGGTTATAAACCTAATGGTAACCATAAATCAAAAACTACATATAGGGGCACCTGGCTGGCTCAGCTGGTCGAGCATCTGACTTGATTTTGGCTCAGGTTATGGTCTCACAGTTCATGGGTGTGAGCCTCATGCTGGGATCTGCACTGACAATGTGAAGCCTGCTTGGGTTTCTCTCTCTCCTCCTATCTCTACCTCTCTCTCTCACTCTCTCAAAAATAAACATTTTATTTAGTTATTATTATTTTTTTAACGTTTATTTATTTTTGAAGGAGAGAGAGACAGAATGTGAGTGTGAGAAGGGCAGAGAGAGAGGGAGACACTGAATCTGAAGCAGGCTCCAGGCTCTGAGCTGTCAGTGCAGAGCCCAACACAGAGCTCGTACTCACAAACGTGTGATCATGACCTGAGCCAAAGTCAGACATGCAACCAACTAAGGCACCCAGGCGACCCAACAAATAAACATTAAAAAAAAAACCCACAAATAAACAGCAAAGAATAAAGAGAATTCCTAATATATCACTACAGAACATCAGCAAACATGAAAAAGACAAGAAAGGATCAGAGGAAAGCTCCAGAAACAACCATAAAACAAGTAACAAAATAGCAATAAATTTATATCTACCAATAATTACTTTGAATGTAAATGGACTAAACACTCCAATCAAAAGATATAGGGTGTCAGAGTGGATAAGAAAACAACACCCATCTTGCTGCCTATAAGAGACTAATTTTAGACCTAAAGTCACCTGTAGAGTGAAAGTGAGGGGTTGGGTTATCATGCAAATAGACATCAAAAAAGAAAGCCAGAGTATCAATACTTGTATGAGACAAACTAGACTTTAAAACAAAGATCTAAGGGGACAAAGAAGGACACTACATAATAACATAGGGATACTCCAACAAGAATATATAACAATTGTAAATATTTATGTGCCCAGGTGAAAGCACCCAAATACATAAAACAATTATTAACAAACATAAAGGAACTAATTGATAATAATACAGTAATAGTAGAGGACTTTAACTTCCCACTAACATCAATGGACAGACTAACAGAAAATAAATAAGGAAACAATGGCTTTGAATGACACACTGGACAGAGGGATTTAACAGATATATTCAGAACAATCCATCCTAAGACAGCAGAATATGCATTCTTCTCAAGTGTACATGGAACATTCTCCAGAAGAGATCACATAATAGGCCACAAAATAAGCATCAAAAAATTCAATAATATCAAAGTCACACCATGAACCTTTTCTAACCATGATTCTATGAAACAAGAAGTACAAGAAAATATCTGGAAAGAACACAAATATATGGAGGTTAAAAAACATGTTACTAAACAATGAATGGATCAATAAGGAAATCAAGGAGGAAATAAAAATATACATGGAGACCAATGAAAAATTAAAACATAAAAATCTTGGAGATGTAGCAACAGTGGTCTAAGAGGGAAGTTTATAGCAAGACAGGTCTGCCTTAAGAAGCAAAAAAAATTCTCAAATAACCTAACCTTACACTTAAAGGAGCAAGAAGAAGAAGAAAGAAAAACCCAAAACCAACAGAAGAAAGGAAAGATTAGTACAGAAATAAATGATATAAAAACAAAAACAATAGAACAGATCAATGAAACCTGGATCTGGTTCTTTGAAAAGTCAACAAAATTGATAAACCTCTAGTCAGACTCATCAAAAAGAAAAGAGAAAGGACCCAAATAATAAAATCACAAGTGAGAGAGGAGAAATGACAACATCAAAGAAATACAATTATAGGAGGATATTATGAAAAGCTATATGCCAACAAATTGAACAACTTAGAAGAAATGGATAAATTCCTAGAAACAAATAAATTATCAAAACTGAAATCAGGAAGAAACAGAAAATTTGAACAGACCGATTACAGGCAAAGCAATTGAATCAGTAATTAAAAAACTCTCAACAAAGTCCAGGGCCAGAAAGCTTCACAGGCAAATTCTAGCAAACATTTAAATAAGAGTTGATACCTATTCTCTCAAACTATTCCATAAAAAGAAGAGCAAGGAAAGATTCCAAATTCACTCTATGAGGCCAGCATTACCCTGATGCTAAAGCCAGATAAAGACACCACAAAAAAAGAACTACCAGCCACTATCTCTGATGAGCATAGTTGCAAAAATCCTCAACAAAATATTAGCAACAGAATCCACAAATACTTTTAAAAAAATCACTCACTACAATCAAGTGGGATTTATTCCTGGGATGCAAGGGGGTTCAATATTCACAAAGCAATCAATGTGATACATGGCATCAATAAGAAAGAGCAAGGTTAAAAACCATATGATAACTACAATAGATGCAGTAAAGCATTTGACAAAATACAACATCCATTCATGATAAAAACCCTCAACAAAGTAGGTTTAGAGAAACATATCTCAATATAGTAAAAGCCATATATTAAAAACCCACAGGTAACATCATGCTCAATGGTGACAAACTGGGAACTTTTCCTGTAAGATCAAGAGCAAGATAAGGATATCCATTTCCACTACTTTTATTCAATATAGTACTGGAAGTCCTAGCCACAACAATAAGACAACAAAAAGAAATAAAAAGCATCTAAATTGGTAACGAAAAAGATAAAACTTTCACTATTTGTAGATGACATGATACTACATACAGGAAACCCTAAGGACTCCACCAAAAAACTACTAAGGAATTCAGGAACGTTACAGAACACAAAATCAATAGACAGAAATCTGTTGCATTTCTATACACTAATAATGATGTAGCAGTAACAGAAATTTAAAAAACAATCCCACTTACAATTGCACCAAAAATAATAAAATATGTAGGGGTGCTTGGGTGGCTCAGTTGGTTAAGCGTCTGACTCTTGGTTTTGGCTCAGGTCACGATCTCATGGTTTGTGAGATTGAGCCCTCAATCAGGCTCTGTGCCGACAGCATGGAACCTGCTTGGGATTCTCTCTCTCCCTCTCTCTCTGTCCCTCAACTGCTCACATGTATGGGCTCTCTCAAAATAAATAAATAAACATTAAAATATATCTAGAAATAAACTTAACCAAAGAGGTGAAATATGTGTACTCTGAAAACTATAAAAAATTGATGAAAGAAATTAATGATGACACAAATGGAAAGATATTCCATATTCGTGGACTGTGAGAACCAATATTGTTAAAATGTCCATATTACCAAAAGCAATCCACAGATTTAATGCAATTACTATCAAAATTCTAACAGCATTCTCCAAGAACTAGAATGAATAATCCTAAAATTTGTGTGGAAACACAAAAGACCTCGAATAGCTAAAGCAATCTTGAAAAGGAAAAACAAAACTGGAAGTATCACAATCTCAGATATCAAGATATACTACAAAGCTATAGTAATTAAAACAGTATGGTATTAGTAGAATAATAGACACATAGATCAATGGAACAGAATAGAGAGCCCAGAAATAAACTCATGATTAAATGGTCAATTAATCTATGACAAAGGAGGTAAGAATATGCAATGGGAAAAAGACAGTCTCTTCAAGAAACAGTGTTGGAAAAATTGTACAGCTACATGCAAAAGAATGAAACTGGACCACTTTCTTATACCATACACCAAAATGAACTCAAAATGGATTAAGGACCTAAATGCGACACCTGAAACCATAAAAATCCTAGAAGAGTGCACAGGTAGTAATTTCTCTGATATTACCCATAGCAACATTTTTCTGGATATGTCTCTGAGACAAGAGAAGCAAAAGCAAAAATAAACTACTGAGACTGTATCCAAATAAAAAGCTTCTGCACAGCAAAGGTAACAATCAGCAAAATGAAAAAGCAATCTACTGAATGGGAAAATATATTTGCAAAAGATATAGCCATTAAGGGGTTAATATCCAAAAATATAAATAACTTATATAACCAACATCCAAAAACCAAATAATCCAATTTAAAAATGGGCAGAAGACAGGAAGAGTCATTTCTCCAAAGAAGACATACAGATGGCCAACAGACACATGTAAAGATGCTTAACAGCACTAATCAGGGAACTGCAATTTAAAACCACAAAGAGATATCACCTCATATCTGTCAGAATGGCTAAAATAAAAAACACAAGAAACAACGAGAGTTGGCAAGGTTGTGAAGAAAAAGGAACCCTCTTGTATTCTCAGTAGGAATACAAACTGGTACAGCCACTGTGGAAAGCAGTATGGAGGTTCCTCAAAAAATTAAAAAAAAGAATTACCATATGATCCAGTAATTCCACTACTGGGTATTTACCCAAAGAATATGAAAACACTAATATGTAAACACACCCTTATGTTTACTACAGCATTATTTACAATAGCCAAAATATGGAAGAAACCCAAGTGTCCACTAATAGATGAATTGATAAAGAAGATGTGGTATATATACACCACAGAATATTATTCAGCCATAAGAAAGAATGAAATCTTGCCATTTCTAACAACATGGATGGATCTAGAGGGCATACTGCTAAGTAAAATACATCAGTCAGAGAAAGACAAATACCATATTATTTCACTCACATGTGGAATTTAATAAACAAAAGAAATGAACAAAGAAAAAAGAGACAAAAAAACAAACTCTCAAATATAGAAAACAAACATGTTTACCAGAGGGGAGGTGGGCAGGGGAATTGGTGGGAAACAGGTAAAGGGGATTAAGAGCACATTTATCATGATGAACACTGAGTAATGTATAGAATTGCTGGAGCACTATATCATACACTTGAAACTAATATAATACTGTATTTTAAGTATACTGGAATTTAAAAAAAAATCATGGCAGGTTCTTGTTCGTGTTAAACTTTTTAGTAATTTCCTAAACATTCAGAGGACCTGCTTAATGAATAACCTGCAAAGGAAATCATGAAATCAATTTCAATAAAATACTTAGAAATTAACCAAGAAAGTGAAAGAGTTGTGCAATGAAAACTACAAAATATTGCTGAAAGAAATTAAGGAAGACATAAATAAATGGGAACACATTTTTATGTTCATTGATTTGAAGACTTTTAATATTATTAAAAGTTCAGGGACCCTGAATGATTCAAATAATCTTGAAAATAAGAGTAAAATTGGAGGACTAACTCTTCCTGATTTTGAAACTTATTATAAAGCAATAGTAATCAAAACGTATGGTACTGAAATAAAGACAGAAATATAAACCAATGGAAGAGAATAGAGAGCCCAGAAATAATCCCTCACATCTACGGTCAAATGGCATTTGGCAAGGGTTGCCAAGACCATTCAATAAAGCAAGGATAGTATTTTCAGCAAATGGTGCTAGGAAAAGTGTATATTCACATGTAGAAGAATGAAGTTGGATCCTTATCTAACACCATACACAAAAATTAACTCAAAATTGACCAAGGACCTAAATTTCATACTTAAAACAATAAAACTCTTAGAAGACGACATAGGACAAAAGCTTCATGACACTGGATTTGGAGATGATTTCTTGGATGTAACAGCAAAGGTATAAGGTTTAAGTAACAAAAGAAAAGCAGACCAAGTGGACTTCGTGTAAATTTTTAAATTCTGTATATCAAAAAACACCTACCAACAAAGTTAAAAGGCAACCCATAGTGTGGGAGAAAACACTTGTAAATATCTTTAAAGGTGCTAATATCCAGAATATATATAGAACTCCTAAAACTAAACAAAAAAGCAAACACCCCAATTTAAAAATGGGCAAAGGACTTGAATAGACATTTCTTCACAGAAGACACATGTGGCCAATAAGCACATGAAAAGATGCTCAACATCACTAATCATTAGGGAAAAGTAAATCAAACCTACAATGAGGTACCACCTCACCCCCATTACGTTGCTACTATCAAGAAACAGAAAATAAAGAGATGTTGGTTAGAATGTAGAGAAATTGGAACTCTTGTGCACTATTGGTGAGAATGTAAAATGGTAGAGCCAACTTTGAAAACAGTATGGTGGTTTCCCCCCAAATTAAAATAGCATTACCTTATGTATGATGTAGTAATTCCACTTCTCGGTATATACCCAAAAGAACTGAAATCAGGGTCTTGAAGAGACATCTGCACCCCCGTGTTGATAGCAGCTTTATGCACAATAGCCACAAAGTGAAAGCAACCCAAGTAAGTGTCTATCAACAGATGAGTAGGTAAGCAAAATGTGGGATATACATATAATGGAACATTTTCAGCCTTAAAAAATAAGGAAATTCTACAATGTTGCAATGCAAATGAACCTTGAGGACATTAAATGAAATATAATTCAGTCACAAAAAGACGAATACAGTATGATTCCACTTATGTTAGGTACTTAGGGTAGTCAAAAATCATAAACACAGAAAGTAAAATGGTGGTTGATAGGAGCTGCAGAGAGGGGAAACTGGGAGTTATTGTTTAATGGATATACAGTTTCAATTTTGCAAGATTAAAAGAATTATAGAGATGGATGGTGGCGACGGCTGTGCAACACTATGAATGTATTTGATACCACTGAACTGTACACTTAAAAATGGCTAAGATGGTAAATTTTATGTATACATATTTTAGAGGGAAAAAAAAAGGGCAGCAGCACCTATGGAAGTATCCTGACAGTAAGACCTCTCTCTTGGTAACAGCAGGAGGACAACAGCAGACACTTCACTCTGAGCACTAATCTGAAGGGTAATACTTAAATGAAAAGTAGCATTGGATACTATAACCTATTTTATAAAAAGGCAGAAGGCTAAAAGACTTTAGAATATTAGTGACTAAAAAGTGAAATGAGAAAAATGAAGACAACTGAAATAGGATCAAAATACATATATAAATAAGAATAATTGGGACTGCCTGATTTTGTAGGAAACATGGCATTTGCAAGGCAGGTTCCATTTTGTAGTAAGAATTGCAGAATAAAGTAAGGAATAAGAAGGGAAGGACCCTAGAGAAATATTTATTCCCAAGCATGTTTTTTAAAATATTATTTAATATATCAGGCATTGCCCTGGGGAGATAGCGATGAAAAGGACAGGATGCCTGTTATAGCTAGATAGACATATACATCAATCACTGTGAGACAATATAATAAATACCATTTTCTGGGAATGTCTAAGATTTGTAGAAGCATAATGAATAAAAAGTAACAAGAGGAAAGACTTCAAGGATGTGATATTTGAGCCCACTCTTCACAAATGAGGAGGAATTTTGAAGGAATAAAAGAAAGTATTTTGATCAGAAAAAAAGAGTATGTGCTAAGATTCAGTAGCAAGAAATGAAACTCAAAAATTAGACATATTCCACACCATTAAGAGTCCTTAAGCCATGCTAAAAAGTTTAGGCCTTATCCCATAGGTTTCAGGAAATCAATGAAAGTTTTAAAATGTAAAGTGACACAAGCAGGCCCCTTACTGGTCACAGTGTTGAATACTGATCTGAGTGTGAGAGGACGTTTACCTAAGAAACTAGGGGCAATGCATCTACCTGCAACTGTCCAGGTAAGAGATGATGAGATTCCGGTAGTAGCAGTGATGTGGTGAAGGAGGGGATGGACTCAAGGGCATGTCAGAGACAGACAGGAAAGACCTGGTGCATAACTAGATGTGGGGGAAGAGACTAAGTGTCAGGATAACTTCAAAGGTTCTAGTTAGGGTGACTTAGTAGAGAGGTTTTCATTAGCCAAAGAAAGAAATCCAATGGGTCAGAGAAGTTTGATATTTTAAGGTTTTACTCAAAGTGCATAGAGATGCCTTTCAAGAGTCTAATTGGAGGCATTCTATAGACACATCTAGTGCCCAGGAAAGAGTGTGGGGTTGTAGGTAAAAATCTGAGAATCACCAGTCCTGCTTGAAGCCAGAGTTCCATGATGACCTGAAGAAAAATCTGAGGTAGCAACTGAAGCCTATGAATAGGTGCAACTCCTTAGGGGGAGCCTATTTAGGGAAGAGGCCAACTGCAGACTTCTGGAGAATAATAGATGTAGAGGAAGAAGAAACAGTAAAAGATACTGTGAAGAAAAAGAGAATTGGAAGAACATGAATTACATTTTGTAATAGAATATTACAGAAAGCAAAGGAGGAATACTAATTGCACTTAACTACTTTCTTACCAAGTGTTGATGGATACTGGTCTCAGATTGTTTTTCAGGTCTGAGTGATTCAACTTGTGTTCTTGAAGTGCAGAAACAATCCTGGAAATTCAAAAATGCATTAAATAAGTGAAAAATAAGCCATAAGATAAATAGGGGTGATGCGTGAATACAAAGGTCTGGTGACTGGGATGAGGAGCAGAGAGAAAGGGCAGCATGCAGGAACCTAAAATTGAAGCCAAGATTCATACCACAAAGGTTTCTCAGTATGGGAGAGATGAGAAAAGCAGCTGGGTATGCAGAAGACAAATTTCATATGTTATAATTTTACTTGACACTACCTCTGGAGATCATAGTATCAATTCATTTTTACTGCCGGTACTAATTTTTAACCTTTTCATCATCTTTGAAGTTTTGGTTTGAATATTTAGCTAAAGGTTATACTGCTGTACTCATTATAATCAATTTTATTTTAATCCTCAGATTCTTTCTTAAATGTAGCTAGCATGTTTATCCACATTAAACTACACAATAAGTATATTTGAAACCAATTTTGTTTCTTAAGGTGATAAACATCTTACTTCAAGTGAAAGCAAATAAAAGTAGAAGACTTAGGGGCACCTGGGTGGCTCAGTCGATTGAGTCAGTCAGACTCTTGATTTTGGTTCAGGTCATGATCCCAGGATCATGGGATGGAGCCTCGTGTCAGGCTCTACGCTGAGCATGAATCCTGCTTAAGATTTGCTCTCTCCCTCTGCTCTTCCCCAGCTCGTGCATGCATGCAAGCTCTCTCTCCCTCTTAAAAAAAAAAAAAAAAAAAAAAAAAAAAAAAGTAGGAGACTTAGTTCTAGTTCTATTATCACAATTTACATTTTCTTGAATTTTAACCCATGTTCTTAATATCACATATTACCAATAAAGAAATGTAACACCTCCCTGTGATTTATAATCAGTTGGTGGGGTAAAGCTGACCTTATTCTATTTAGGAAGAAAAGATGTGTCAAAAGAGAAGTATAAACAAATTGTATGAAAGAGACTTTTATAATAAATTATTTTCTAGCATCTAGTTAACATTTATTTGTACATGAACAGTAAAGTACTAATATCAAATGAGTCTTCAAGATATGCTCACCCATGTCTACCTAACACTTTGAGGTCACTTATTTTTTTTTCTTGTAGTCACTTAAAAGTAATCAAACTTCCTTTCTTTTAAAATACACCAGGATTTCTCACTAATCAAACTAGTCATTTTCTCAGTTTAAGTTACTGATTATTTTAAGATGAATTCCTTAAGTTTGTATACCTTATCAATCTTATAAGATATAGATAAGATATAAATCTTATCACAATAATTTGATCTATATCTCCACTCTTAGGTAAAACTTGCCCCTGAAGAACAGAGGCTAACAATGTCAACTTTAACTATAGAACCATTTCCTTTAAAAAGTTTCTATTGATTTGTCTAGAACGAATAAAATTGACAATAAAAGTTTTTGAAGATACTTATTACCAGTTAGGCCATTTACATATTGCATTTGGTATTTACATATATTTTGTAACATCTACTCTGAATCATTCACAATAATCATTAATACCATTGTGAAGGAAAGAGTTAACAGAGTAGGCCTAAAACTGCTATCCTTAGAAAGGCTTGCTTGCAGGGTGCCTGGGTGGCTCAGTTGGTTAAGGGTCCGACTTTGGCTCAGGTCATGATCTCACGATTGGAGGGTTTGAGCCCCGCGTCAGGCTCTGTGCTGACAGATAGCTCAGAACCTGGAGGCTGTCTTCGGATTCTGTGTCTCCCTCTCTCTCTGACCCTCCCCTGCTCACGCTGTCTCTCTCTCTCTCTCTCAAAAATAAAAACATTAAAAAATAAAAACATTAAAAAAAAAAAAAAAAGAAAGAAAGGCTTGCTTGCAAAGTTGACCCTTGGCTGGTATCTGGGAACAAGGAGGGTTCCCACCATCCCTTGATAAGAATGGATTAAGTGCCTAAACTGTGTAAACAATATGGTTTATGCTAAATATCTGCCTTTTTTTCCCTGGAAGTCTGGAATTTTGTTACCTGCTAGCAGAAGGTACCTACATGACCAACCCCCCAATAAAAAGCCTGAGAATGAGTCTCTAATAAGCGTCCTTGGTAGGCAATATTTCACACATGTTGACATTACTCTGGGAGAATTAAGCACATCATATGTGACTCCACTGGGAGAGGATTCTTGGAAGCTTGAGCCTGGTTTCCTTTGAACTTTACTCCATGTACCTTTTTCCTTTGCTGACTTTGCTTTGTATCCTTTGGCTGTGATAAATCTTAATTATGACTGCATGACTAAGTTTTCCAAGTCCTTCTAGCAAATCAACAAACCTGGAGGTGGTCTTGGGGGGACCTTTAACACAGTTATCAAAATATATTCAAACATATAAAAACATCTTTCTAAAAAATGTCCATCACTTTTTTTTTTGATCGAAGTTAATTTAGGACATATTGAGCATATTTTTTAAAACTTATATTGACCCTAATTTATTTTCAAAATAAGAGTCATGATCTTTTTGGCTCATATAAATATAAAAAACATTTTATAAAATAAAATGGTAGACCTCCATTTCATTATCTTTATATAGAATTTTCACAGTGCAAGAAAATGATCACTATAAATGTGAAAATAGCTTAAGCGAGCCAATGTTATAAGGCAAAATGTTTTTGCTGACCTCTCCTAAAAAATGTTAGCATGTTCATTAGCTCTCCAGGTTATAAAAATCATAAAACACTCATAGCTTATCCTTCAAAACATTTTTTATAACCACACTGAATCAAATGAATGCTGGTAAATATAATAGCTCATGAAAAATCTACATATTAAGATCTCTTAGGCAGGAAAAATGATTGAAAACCATCCAGAAACTCCCCCAAAATATTTTTAATATAATTTTTAAATCCACTAACATAATAGCCAAATGAAAAGCAGCTATACCTAAATGAGAAGGTAAAGGAAAATATTTTTCTTATGCTGCTCCTTTGAAGACACTGTTTCTTAGCTCTCAAACAGAGGGTAAAACTTGAATGGGGAGGAATCCTTCATAAATAAAAACATCAACTTTATCTCAGTTGCACAAACATCTCATTTAGGAAAATAACGTTGAGTATTTTGATTCAAAGGATTCTACATATTTCATCATTACAGGAAGAATATAAAGTAAAATTATTAACCAATTGAACAAATTTAAACAATCCATTATTAAATTCTATTAGTTTTCATAAAACCCATAATTATGGAATAATAGAATAACTAAGATATTGTTTTACCAAAATTTAGAAGCCCTGGGATACAGCCCTCTAAATCTCAGGATCTTCATCTATCAAATGCCCTTTCGCATCTCATCCAATTTACAAACCAATATAAAATTGTTAATCTTGAGTAATCCTTTAGAGCAGGGGTCTCCAAACGATGGTCTACAAGTCAATCTGACCCACCACCCTGAATAAGATTTTACTGGAACACTGACTCATCCATTTTTATTCATCTACATATTGTCTACAGCTGCTTTCACACTACAACAACAGAAGAATAATTTGTAACAGAGATCTTATAGCATATAAATACTATCTGGCCCCTAACAGAAAAAGTTTGCCAATTCTGCATTAGAAAGTGAGATAGGTATTTAACCCCATGTACTTCCGAGATAGATAAAGCTCCCCTGTTAAGTAGAAAAGCTTAACTTTAAAAATAAATGCATTCTGTATTTTCTATATAACAAACAAATCATACAATAAATTCAACAAATGCAATCTGTATTTCCTCATAGTTCTGCCTCTTAGACTTGGCAAATGATGGAGTGGATTAGCAGATATGAGTTTGAGCCTTGGCTCTAATTCTTTACACTCTTGGGCCAAACTCAAAATGAGGATTATACCACCTGGCCTGCCAATCACTCACAATTTTGAAGAGTCAAAGAGATATATGAAAGTATTTATATACTACAAATCATCATACAAATGCATCCATCACTTTTTAAAAGATCACTGCTTTAATATAATCAAATATTGTATTATGTTCTATACAAGACATGATGAAAGACCTAAAACTACTGAATCCAAATAATATTTTCTGCAGACTGAATATTTTTTACCTTATGATTCTTGGTCTTCAATCTAGATACCATGGATCTAATATACCATGGATCTAACAAAAACAAGTTGGAAACTATAGATCACATACATTGATCCAAATATTGTTTTGTCTTGTTAAGAGGCTTATTTTAAACACTATTTTGCTTGCCTTTGGTCTAATGAAAATTTATAAAAGGGATTTTTGAAAGATTAAAGGATAAGGCATAGTTAAGTGGATGGGAGAGGAATATCTAAGTACAGTAAATGTATGAAAAAAAGAGGGTATGAGACAAAGGAAAATAACGAATATATCAGCAAAGTATAAGAGCAGCTCTTTTTTTAAAGCAACAAAAATTCAATGGGAATTTAACTCATTTCTTAAGATCAGAAGCCATTCTGATCAAAACAACATCTCAGAGCATAACAATATCCAATATCTCATCAGAATATGCCTTCTATTATGGCTCTGCATCTAACTACTCTGATGGCACAAAATCAGAGCTATGTTGATCCAAACTTACCAAAAGAGACATTGAATCGTTTTAGTTCACAGGAAGTGACAAAAATCCATCTATTTCAGAAAAAGACTTTTGCTTTATCTTCAAGACGAAGAAATATCCTATTGTAAAAACAAGCAAAATAATTTAGACTTAAATAAAAGACCCTTGAAGAACTAGTTGCTATAATCCCACATGAAAGGCAGCTATTCTTTGACACAAGCACTAGAGACATTTCTGAAAAGTGTCTTTAAAGAGCATTTCTGTTTACAGAACACTACAGTATTTGGGATCTGATATCACAACAGAAAGGCAGAGTGAAGTTGAAGAGAAATTCTGAATATTTCCAGAGACCAATATACCTGCCTCTCTCCTTACCTATCTTTTCTATACTACATTTTTTTTAAGAACCCTAAGCAAATGTGAAAGCAATATGGAAAATCAACGCTGGACCCACTTTTGACATAAATGATGCCACTTACAAATACACCCCAAGAATTTCCAATGGTTCCACTTATAAGTAAATGTTGATGGTTCCAAAGCTCCCTGATTGGATTAATTACCTATTAAATCATTTGGGGTCTATGACAGGCAAATTTGGGAAAGACTCTGAATTAGTAATACACTAGGAATCAATAATATTTTCTCATTGCCATATGTCTTTAAAGAAGAAATTTCAATTTTCAGGTAAAACTAATACTTTCTTTAGGTTGAATATTTTTTACCTCATGATTCTTAGTTTTCAATTCTATTTTTCCTAGAATTTGACAAATATGAAAGATATGCAGATTATTATACAAATTCTTGTCCACTTTCATTAGTAGGGTATTAATCTCAATAGTTTATGAAGACTCTGCAACAGATTCAGAAGTTTAAAATAGTAATTTCTTTGGATTCAAGGAGCTTTAAAGGAACCACTAAAACTTTCCAGATTTTTCCTAATAGAAAGGGTGGCAATGTTCTAAACTTCCTAGTGCTGGATGTTCCCTTACACCTAACTAAAGCATCTCTTTCTTCTAAATCATGGTTCATTATTTCATTTTAATGAAGTCCCCAAGTTTACTCAGGATATCTGCAACTATCTGAGCAAAATGAAAAAGAAAAATAAGATTTTATAAACAATAGATAGAGCAGCATCCAATTTAACTGCTAAGGAAAAATATGAATTTATTCAGGATACTCACTACAAACCAAAAGTAGAGAACAGGAGGAAGAAAAACCTGAAAGGGTAGGATTATTTTGTCACCTGCCATTCATTATCATCAATTTAAGGCAGTGGCATTTGCTGTATTACAAAAGGGGGAAAGCAGTACCTGCCCTGCGCAACTTCCAGGGTGACTGAGATCAAATGACTGAAAGGGCTCATAACTACCAAACACTACAATATAAGACCTTGAATGGATGTTCTGAAAGGTACACTCAAATATTACTGTTGGCAGTTCAAAAAGGTAAGGCTCATTTGGAAAGCAAGTTGGCAATGTTTCAATAACCATAATACTCATACCTTTTGATACAATGAAATTCTCACTTCTAGTAATCAACTCTAAGGAAATATCCAAATAAATGAAGAAACCATACACATGTAGAAAGTCGTTACATTGTTACTCTGAAACAGCCAAGTATTCATTCCACAGTGTTTAATGAATGGCTGTCATGCACTGGGGACACTCACTAGTGATCAGGGCAGACAAGGTCCTGACCACTTGCAGTTTACTTTCCCACTAGAGGGAAGATTGAGGATGTCGTGATTAACTGAATTTTCTGGTTATCAGGATTTTGTTTCTTGCTTGTTCCACTTCATGTAAGTTCTTAAATAATAACAAAAATGTTTAAATCCATTACATTATCTATATTTCAGAAAAACACAGAAGAAACTGACACAATCTATGAGAACAGTTAGTACTAAAGGAGTTGCCCTTTGGGGTAGTTTAATCTCACTGGCTTCTGCTTTAGATATGCAGAAGATTAAGAGATAATTTTACAAGACATTTTGAGGTCAAGGCAGCAGCTGCACCTAGTAAAGAGGAGTGGGAGACAGATTTGCTGTCATAATTTTCTCTCCCATGCTCTTTCACTAGATGTGAATATAAATCTCTTTTAAAGGGATTAAAAGTACCTCAGTATGGTCCCTTGCATTTGTATCTAACAAGCTAACTAGGGTAAAGTTTTAAAAGTAATTTAAATTTGCTGCATTATAAAATCACTTGAAGGCTTTAATGTTAAAGGTTAACAATTTCTGTTAAAATCAGAGGGCACATTTACTTACAGAACTTGGGTTTTGACTTAATTTAGGCATCCAACAGAGGCCATTGTTACAGGGGATGCAAAAAAAAAAAAAACAGATTTAACTCTGCTGAACCTTAAAATTACTGTAATTTTCAGAGGGATCTTGAGAACCCATAAAATCTTAAAAATTATAGCGACGCACACACAACTCCGTAAAAGTTTTCAAACTTAGTCTCGTGACTCATGCTTTCAAAAAATATTTACTGAGCGCCTACTGTGCGCCAGACAGACTCTGTACCAGGCAGACGCTGTGTCACAAATCCTGACAAAGTTCTGAGTATTTGACACAACAAACCCACGAAGGAAAAACACAACGCTGAATTTAAATACTGAGAACCAAACGAAGCTTGAGCCTTTAATTTCCAAGAGGTTCCCTCCTAGTCCTGCCTTGGGGGATCTCGACAGCGACCTCGCAGAAGGTGGTACACAGAGCCCGGCCAAAGGCTGTCTGCAGTTTGGAAACTCCTCCAAGCTCCCGAGCGCGGCCAAAGGTGAGAGGTGGGGGGAGAGTGCACTTCGCGCAGCTGGAGCACTGCGCACCTGGTGAGGCCAAATCCAGCAAGCACCGCCTACCCCGCACGCAGGTGCCTCCGCCAACGGACGGCCGGGGGCTCAGGGGCCGCTCGCCAAGCCAAGCCGGATTCCAGCCACAGCTCCGCCGGCTGCCCGGGCTTCGGTTCGAAGCGGGGCGGCGAGTTCTAGCCTCCGGCTTCCCGAGGCGTGCACGGACCAAGCCGCTCTCCCTCACGTCCCCGGCCGGGCCTTACACCTTCCCCCCGCCCCCCCCCCCCGGCCCAGCCTCCCCGTATTACCCTGGCGGCGACCACAACCAGCGATTCTCCTCAGGCGACCAGCGGTGCCGGGCCTGCTGGCCCCGGGAGCCCAGCTCGCCCAGGGGCACGGCGAGCGCACAAGACCCGCTCCCAGTGCGGGCCACGGGGCGCAGCAAGGCGGCGCGACCCGGACTGGGGCTGCGGGCCTGGAACTCTGCCCCAGTCCCCTGCGGTCCGTCCCGACTGCACTCGCCCCAGGGTCGCGGCCCCGCCTCCCGCCCCAGTGCTGAGCAGCCAGGGGGCGGGGCCTTGTAGCTTGAGGGCGGGGCCGAAGCGCAACAACTTGGAAGGGTGAAGGGGCCGGCAGACGCGAAACCACAATTCCCGACTGGTCGTGCGCTGGGCCGTGGAGGCTGCTGGGAGAATGGGTCTCCTTCGCTCTTCCCCAATTGTGTGGGGCTGTTAGGGACCCGGGCGTCGCTGCAAAACCGAAGTCGCCGAGTGATGATGTGGTGAAGTCGCTCGCCTGTCTTTGCCACGCCCGAGAGGTTACTGGCAGCGGCGGCCGCTTCGGCTGCAGCTCTCAGGCTGCCACCGGTTTAGATCCTATTCCCTGAGGGAGCGCGGGCGGAGGACGGAGGACGTCAGGCCATTCCTGTGAGTAACATTCCAGTGCATGACTCGAACTTGCCCTTGCCAACTTCCCCTGAAACCGCAGGAGCTTCCCAGCCCCGAGCTCCTGCCGGTCCTCCGAGGTCACGCGCGGACGGAAGAACCGGAGGCTGGATATCGGAGGCCTGGGTCTTCGCCGGGTCCCCGCCCCGCGGTGGGAAGTGGTTTGTTTCCCAAGTGTGGGTGCGAAGTGATGGGCTCTGGTCTCTGGGTTCATCCCAGCTGCGCCTCTGTGAATTGGCAGCATCTCATTCTCTGCCGGAGAGCATCCACTTGGAGCCCCATCCCTGAGTGATGAGCGGCTTTAGTGTCTGGATGTTAAACCTTAAGCCTCGGTCACCATCTGTAATGTGAGCGAAAGGAGAGGATATTGCAAAGAGCTCTTTTTGTGTTTATTTGGGCTTTTTTTGAGATTGGTTTTGAGCCAGATACCACATATCTTTTAAAAGAAATGGTTAACTTTAGTTTCAAGCATACATAATAGACATTATTTATTTGTGTCTTTTTAGTACCAGCATAATCTCCCAAACACTTAAAAGAGTTCTGGGTCGTAATAATAATGGTGAACTCGGTTAATTGCCCACGAACCTTTTTATTAAAACCTGCAGTTTCTGAGCCGGGGGGAAAAAAGGCAGTAACTTTTCACTGGAAATTTTCCAAGCTAGAATGGATCATAGGAATAAAATAATATGAACTCTTTAGTTTTTTAAAAAGATATATGTCAGTAAAATTTGTCCTGACCTTCAAATCTTTGCCATAGAATTGGAAGTCAGTTACAGTGATCTCCAAATAGCATGTTAATAGCCTTGACGTGACACTTCAGAACAAATTGTGAAGGACATTTGGTGGTAAGAAAGGGCAGGCATAAAGACACTTTATCATCTCAGCAGTTTTTCCAGCTTTCTATTTTTAAAATTAATGTTCAACAAGTCTCAGACATTCAGCAATCATGTGTGTGAAAGACAGTGCTTTGTTATTTTACAGATTTTTATTCATATGTTGAAGGAGTCCTAAAAAAGAACAAACATTTGAGTACAGTTAACCCTTGAACAGCCCTGGGGTTAAGAGCACCTATCCCCTGCACAGTCAGAAATCCAGGTATAACTTTTGACTCCCCAAAAACTTAATTATTGACAGCCTGTTGACCAGAAAGAAGCCTTATTGATGACATAAACCGTTGATTAGCATATTTAGTGTTATATGTTTTTACATGCTGTACTCTTACAATAAAGTAAGTTAGAAAAAATAAAATGTTGGTGCACCTGGGTGGCCCAGTCAGTGGAGCATCTGACGAGCTCAGCTCATGATTTCACGGTTAGTTGGTTAGACCCCGAGTAGGCCTCTGTGCTGACAGCACAGAGCCTGGAGCCTGCTTCAGGTTCCGTGTCTTCCTCTCTCTGCCCCTGCTTGCAGGTACTCTCTCCCTCTCTCTCAAAAATAAACATTTAAAAAAAGAAAAAAAATGTTTAAAAAAATCACAAGGAAAAGAAAATACCTTTACTGTGCTGTATCCAGAAATAAAAATTTAAAAATCTGTATGTAAGTGGACCCTTGTAGTTAAAACCTGTGTTCCAGTCAGCTGTCCTTTCAACCAGCCAGGCACACCAGTCATAAGCTCAACATACATTCACTCACTTAATCGCTATAATAACCTTATTGTGCTACTCTGAGCCTCAAAGATTTTGCTTATGTAACAAGGGAAGATTCAAACCTGAATCTGCCTCACTTCAAAGTTACAGGTCAGATAAATTGTACCTACTTCAGAAATTATTTGCCTTAAAGGTTGGATGATTAAAAACTATTTTCCAGCATTATTTCCTATTCCTTATATATCTTGAATATCTAGAATAAGTTCCAAACCCCTGCTTTACTATTTTTGAACAAAGTGTTCTCTCTGTTTGCCATTTCTGTCCCCCACAGAGCTGCTCATTAAGACCCTAAAAGCTCATTGCGAATCCACCTCAGCTTAAGGCATGATAGAATTGGATTTTCATTTCAGAGTTCCTTTCTAGTTCAAAGGTTTAGTGATTCTACAATTGAAAATATGAGCCTGAGTATTATTCTCCACTGAAAATCATCAACATAAGTAGTCACAAAGAGTAGGAAAACTAGTTTCCTAAAAATTTTACATCAATACCCAAAATATGTTAAACACCAATATAAGAAATGAGACAGATAGTAATATATTTTTCGTGATTATTTTGAGCTCTTTATATCATCTGTACTAGTTTTCAAACCTCTTTAGTTCCATCCTGTTCAGTTGGTAAGAAATCTAAGGCATTAAAGTAATACGTTTAAAATGACTTAGTGAATGAAGGGACTAAATTATTCATGGTTTTCAGTCATATTTTTTCATATCTGTAGCACTCATGTAATAATCAGACACATTTATATAATACTGTGTGCTAGATACCTGTCAACATTTTACCTCTATTATCCTCACAATAGAACTATGAGGTGTTGTTGTTGATAGGCAATTGAAGCAGAGGGTAAGTTAATGTACCCAAGGTCATTTATCTACTAAGTGGTGGAACTGAGTGTCAAACTCAGGCAACCTCAGAAATCTTTAACATTTACTGAACACCTTCTGTGAACCAACCCCACAACTGGGTGTTTTTATGATAATTAGATCATTTATCTGTACAACTACTTTAAATAGAATGTAAGTTCAGCATTTAGTGACCTGCCCAAAGATATAAGAAGAATAAATGGTTGAGCTGAGATTTGAACCCACTCTTGCCTTTCTTCAAAGTCCTTATTCTTTCTTCTACTTTCCCTCAATAATCTAATCTTTATTAAATACCTTCGATGGGCTAGACACTATCCTAGGGATTTAGCCCCTGCTCTTAAGGAACACTGTCTGAAGAGGGAAAGACATAATTGTGACAGTGTATTAATAGGATAGCAGTATACAGAAGGCAACATACAGAAGTACTATAGGAACAGGGAGAAAGGGAGTGAAATCTACTAGGGTGGGAAGGCTTGGGGCAGTTTGGAAAAACAAATGGGAATAAGCCTGGACAAAGAAAAGGAGAAGGGCTTGTTATGGGCTGAATAGTGCCCCACCAAAATTTATATGTTATAGTCTTAACCTCTAAAACCTCAGAATGTGACTGTATTTGGAGATAGAGCCTTTAAGGAAGTGATTGAGTTAAATGGGGCCTTTGGGGTGGGTCATATTTCATTCTGACTGGCATCTTTATAAGAAGAAGAACTTTGGAAACAAAAAGAGACACCAAGGTTATGTGCACAGAGGGGGAAAAAATTATGTGAGAACACATTCACAGGGCGGGCATCTGCAAGTGTCAGGAGAAAGCAAGCCTGCCAACACTTTGATACTCGATTTCTAGCCTCCAGAACCATGAGGAAATAAATTTCTCTCATTTATGCTACCCAGTCTATGGTATTTTGTAATGGCAGCCCTAGCACACTACTGCAGGGATGTTCTAGCAAAAGGAATGACATACAAAAAGCCTTTGAGGTGTGCCAGGTGATTAGGTTTCATAGTAAGAAGTATTGAGAGATGAAGCTGGAGATTAGGCTGGGGCCATATTAGGACAATTTTGTATGAAATGCTAAGGAGCTGAACTTTATCCTAAGGGGGATGGAATGGAGAGGGTTTGTAGCAGAGGAAAAACATCAGACCTGCATTTTAGAAAGACTACTCTGAACTTTGTGGAGGATGGATTAAAGGTGATAAGCCTGGAAGCAAGGAGATCAATTAGGTGGAAGCCGAACTAAATATTTTCTTGGAATACTGAAATGTCAAACTAAAGCAGAACTATTGTTAACACAAGGAAGATTGTAAAGGCCACAGCTAACCCTTAGGTCAGACATGGGAGGATTTAGGAAGAATTTGTATATACCTCTTTGTACCTAGAGACCAGCTTTACTTTTGACATTTTGCTTTCCATAAATAAATAAAACTTTGTATCACAGAATATTCAGTATTTTCCCACTGCATTTAATAGATGGTTTTATGGGGCTTACACTGTTCTAAGCCAAGTCCTCTGATGACCTTATGAAATATCTACCATTATTATCTCCATTTTATACGTAAAGATATTGAAGCACAGAAGAGTCACTTCCCCATTGTCACATAGCGAATGGCAGTGTTAGAATCAAACTCAGCCTGTCCTCACGGTCTGTGCTCCTAGCCATTATACTACATGTTACCCTATGTTATTTATTAAGATCTTCAAGTACCTACGAAAGAAGGAGAGAATAATACAAAAATAAATCGGGTATGTTTGCTATAGGTAGTATATAGTTTATCATAGGAAATAAAGAACAATTATATGTTTAAAATGTTTTAGAGAAAAATGGAGAGTATTGGGAAGTAATCTTATTTCAGGTTGAGACTTCTGGGAAAACTGGCATTGGGAAAAAGTGGCATTTGAATTGGGGTGTAAAGAATGGCTAGACTTTGAATATGTAGGAGGAGAAGATATATTAAAGGTAGAAGAAATTCCATGAACAAAGTTATAGGATTGGGGATTTCTTGGTGTGTTTAGAGAGCTGGTAAATATAGTCCTTTGTTTTGTCTGGACTATATTATGTGATTGGAGAATCCAGTTTGCGTGTTAGGGGGACAGCAAATGCCTGGTAAAGAGAGCTCTTAGGGGAAAAGGGGCAATGAAAATGTGAGATTTGAAGTCAAATGATTGAGGTATATGCTAGATGTAATTATTTTTTAGGAGAGGATAAAGCTCATTTAGTCCTAACTCACAAGTTAACAAGTCCTGTCTTCAGTATCTCACAAATCCCTCTTACTGTTTCCATTCACCTCATTTATGCCTTTATTACAATAATCCAGGCATAATTTGATAACGTTTTAAAATTATTTTTGTCTCTAATTTTTCTATCCCTGAAATTTATTCTGTATTCTGACTCCGGATTTATTTCTTAAAAGTCACTTTTTTTTAAGATTTTATTTTTCGGTAATCTCTACACCCAGCATAGGGCTAGAAATCACAACTCCGAGATCAAGAGTTGTACGCTATGCTGACTGAGCCAGCCAAGCACCCCTCAGGTGTCACTTTCATTTAGAAACTTGTTCCTTGGAGGATCAAGTTCAGACTTCTTAATCTGAACTTGCCAAATTTAAGGTTCCAAGTACTTCCCCATAATCATTCTTACTTAAATTGGTCTGTACACTGCTGCCCAACTGGCTCTGTCTGCTGTTTACTTTGGGGCTTCAGTTTTTTTTTTTTTCTTTGTCTTTTACCTACCAGACACTCCCCTTCTCACCATTCAAATCCTTTCATCCTTGAGGAACCTATTTAAATCTTACTTCTGTGTGAAACCAGATCACTTCAGCCAAAAAGAGCTTTCCTCCCACTGACTGTATATAGAACAGTTCTGTTCTAATACTCATGAGATACTTATTATCTTGTGGTGTTATCTTCTTTTCTTAGCTATCTTAGATCATGAAATCCTAGATTTAACCTAGATCATGGAGCTCATTAGAGCTCTTCCTGATAGACCTTAGATTTCTTAGATCTTTAACCTCCCTTAGGGCAGAGTCTGTTGTATACCACTATTTTTTCTTTTTATCTTTTAGTTTAATTCAAGAGGCATTTGTTGAAAACTGTCCAATAAGAAACTGATTGACCAGTTGTTAGTTCAGGTCATTTTATTGAAATTTCTTATATAACTAGCTTCTTAATATGTAATGTTCCTACCTTTGTTACTGACTCATATAACCTTGGGATATCTTGTTTAACCACCCTGGATTGTGATTTATTTGTGCTAGAAAATGAGCATACAAAGTTACTCATGGTATAGAGGTCTAACTAATTCATGTTGTAAAGATCATTGAGGTCTTTGAAGCTTATCCATATCTATATCCATTAGCGTTTACCAAACTTCAAGTTCTTTCTCTTTAGAAAGTTTCTGAAAATAAGGAAGGAATAGTTAAGGGTCTAATTTATGAGTGTTACACTATTTTGTGTCACAATATAGTTGATACGTGGGTTAATGGTGAAAGAATTCACCCACCAGTTCAGTTAATGGTGAATTTACCCACTAGTTCAGTTAATAGTTCATTTCAACAACAAATATGTATTGAGTTGCTTAAGCTCCTGACATTGTATACTCATTCTGATCAGCAAGAAAGAAGAAAGGGAGAAAGTAGACCCTCCCCCTTCCTTCCTGGAAGAAAACTTCCTGGAAGTACATTGTAATATATCTTGTGAAAGAAACAAATTAGATGCTGAGTTAGAAAATAAAGATGGCAGGGGAGCTTACTTTTAGATCGGGTGGACTGGTAACTTCTCCCTGAGGGTGATTTTTCAGCTGAGACTGAAGAGTGAGAAGTAGTTACCATATAAACAACAAGAGGGAAGGGTGTTCCAAGTACAGTGAACAGTTACAAAGGCCCAGAGATAGGAGAGAATGTGATGAGGAAGTAAAAAAAAAAAAAAAAAATGACACAAGGTTGTGTCTCTGTGGCTGAGTATGAGCAAGGAGAGTGGTGCAAGATGAGGGAAGAGAAGTAGTCAGGGGGCCAGACTAGGCCAGACCTTGTAGACTGTGATTTGATGTGTGGATTTTATTCTAGGTTTTTTTTTTTTTTTTAAAGGAATTTAGGGTTGTTGGGTTTTTTTTTTTAATGTTTATTTATATTTGAGAGAGAGAAACAGAGTACAAGCAGAGGAGGGGCAGAGAGAGACAGAGACAGAATCCAAAGCAAGGTCCAGGCTCTGAGCTGTCAGCATAGAGCCTGATGGAGGGCTCAGACCCATGAGCTGTGAGATCATGACCTCAACTGAAGTTAGACACTAAACTGACTGAACCACCCAGGTGCCCCAAAGGAGTTTAGTTTTTAAAACATTCTTTCTTGTTGTCTTACAGAGAATACAAAGAAGTTGAACATGGAGTCCTGTTAAGAGGCTGGTTCATAGATTAAGAGCTAATGATGGGTAGAATTAGGATGACAGAAGAGGGGATGAAGAGAAGTGGGCACATTTAAGGCATATAGTGGTACTAGGCTGTATAGGATTTGGTAATGGATTGGATGTGGAAGATGAGAGAAAGGAGGCATCTACTGTTCAGTGGATTAATTCAAGGGATTATAGTCAGCCTGTGAGAAATTTGATTGGGGCTGAGGAAGAAGTCTGGTCTGAAGAGCCAGATTGGGAGTTATAAACACTGCAGAGGTAGTTTAATCTGTGGTAGTGGTTGGTTTGCACAAAGGTAAAGGAAACAGAGCAGCAATAAACGCAGTCACATTTGGAACTTTGGGAAACACCAATGTTTAAAGATCAAGGGGAGGGAGCTGGATGAAGCAATGAAGAGATTTGAGAAAGTGCATTCATTGTAAGATGTAGACTTCAAGAAGGTCATAGGAAAGTTGAAGTAGGGAGTAGTGAACAGTACTGAACAAGAGATGCTAAGATAATAACTAAGAAGGTATGACTGGATGGGTAAGCAGGACCTATAGGTAACTGAAGAGAAAGCAGTTTCAGGAAAAATCAGATTATAGTGAGGTTGAGGTGTGAATAAAAGATGAGGAAGAGAGTAAATACTCTTTGAAGAAACTTGACTGAGAACAGAGAGCAGTAGCTAGAGGGGAACCCAGAGTCTTGAAGAAGGGAGATTTTTAAATTTTAATTTTATCTGTTTTTTATAAAAGTGGAAGATTTTGAGCATGATAATTGACCAAGGAAGAGGTTGCTAATGAATAGGGATAACTAGTGGAGTAAAGTTTAGAGAAGGCAGGAGTAGAGACTTTTAAGTAACATATATTTCAGTATTTTATAACTGGGTGGGCATATACATATGGTAGACAAATTGTAAGATAATGGTAAAATAAGTTTCTCTCCCTCTTCTGTCTTCCAGCCACCCAGTTCTTCTAAGAGGATTACCAATTTATACTCTGATTAACAAGTGCACAAGTACATGATTGAGGTTATGCTTATGTTTAATTCTCAGAGTTTGGAAAGAAATCTAGCTATAGATTATATGGATTTATTAGTGACAGGAATAAAAGTAAGAAGGATGGAGAACAGAAAGGGGTTCAGAGATGAGTGTCAAAGATGTGGTATGGAACTGTCTCAGAAAAGGACATTTAAGAGGATAATGGAGGGCATGCCTATGATGTGAGGCCCATGGTTGATGACTAAATTTACAGCAGCCCCATTCCATGTGGTTTTGTAACTTTTCCAGAAGAACTTAACTACTTCTTTATATTTAAAATGGTTGTCAACTGAGAAAATGGACTTCTCAAAAATTCATCACGTAAGTAAAGTATATACATGTTTGGGGTCCAAGTGCCAAAGCTCTGCTTTCTACTCTTACTGCTTTCAGTCATAGGCATGTTGTGTGTGGTGCTTTGAGGTTATTCAGGCCAGTGATATAAATCTAAACAAAGGGAAGTTTGTTGGTTAAGAAAGAGCATTCTCTGTCTGAAGGAAGAAAAGAAGAGGAGGAGACTAGAAACCAACTAAAATGTGTCTGAGGTGATACTACTGTTTTTAAAGCACATAACTTGACAACTTAAAAAAATTTTCAACCATTTTTATCTCTTTAAGCTAGTACTAGGCTAAACCACTGACTTTTCCTTTGTTTTATTTTTAGTCACAACTTCAAGACTACAAAACAAGACTTAGATTAGCAGTTGTGAGTTTAAGAAGATATTTGATCATTTTCATTTGATGTGGGACTTATTTTAAATGTATCCATAAACAACTGCAAATGCTGTTAGTGGAAAACATGATAAATCTGAGCAAGAAGCCAAAGATTCCATTTCAGCTTTTCTATGAAGCTGACAACTAGTTCTTTTTAGTTTTTACAAGAAAAGTGGGTACTGCATTATTGCTATAAAGATGATAAATCACCCTTTTAACCGCAAACTCTTATATAGAGGTGTTTTGTTGTTGTTGTTTGTTTTTTTTTGAGAGAGAGGGAGGAGAGGGGGTGTGGCAGAGGAAGAGGGAGAGAGAGCATCTTAAGCAGGCTTTAAGCCCAGTGCAGAACCAAAGCAGGGGCTTAATCACATGACCCTGAGATCATGATCTGAGCTGAAATCAATAGTCGCTTAACCAACTGAGCCACCCAGGCACCCCTTATATAGAGTTTTTCGTAAAGCAAATACAGTGTTTTCTTTCAAATGTTCGATCTTAATTTTTCAAGGCAATTCATTTAATTGATATTGGACTGAAATGTATTCGTTAAATAAATTCATGAAGTGGACTGAAATTTTGTTTGTTAAATTACTTCTGTAATTCAGTGTGTTGACATTTTTAATCTTTAAGCTTATAGTTACGTATGTGTTGTGAGCCTACTATGTGTCTGTTGCTTTTAGCTTGGAGCATACAAAAATAAAATACCTTCATTCAAAAAGCTCACAGTGTTATAGCAAGGAAGAAAGTGAGCACATAGTCTTCTGGTAACATCCAAGAAGAGCAGTCAATAAATACTGACTAAGTTGTAAAATAATAATGAAAACTTTTAAGATTTCCTAAACCATTTTTTCCATGTTTGCAACCCACTATGTATTTCTCATTAACGATTAACAGAAAAATTCTCACAAAAGAGAGAAGAACTTATATTTTTCTTGGGGTTCAGTAAAGAAGGGACAGTGTATATTCATAGCCAGCCTGTAGAAAAGTAAAAAGAACACCAAGATGAGAAAAGCACTTGACAATACTGCTAAAGGAAGAGAAGCAAGCCAACTAAATCCCTAGTGTTGGAGGGATGAAAGAAAGAAGTAATTGAGGAGCTAACCAAGGGCAGAAAAACAGGTCCTAGGGTTCAGTCTCAAGCAGACACCTTTTGGGTTCTCTGATAACCTGGTTATCTGGTTTCTCAGCCAACAGCCAGTTAGAAAGCAGAGAGGCACACTGCAATGGCAAAGTGTAATAGCCTCACAATGAGAGAGAGAGAAGAAAATGAGAAGTGGACTTAAAGTCTTCAAAAAGTTACCATTTTCTGACCATTTATTGGAAGAAAGAGCTTTTTAAAAGCTTATAATCCTGGAGGGTACAGCTATAGTCACTATATTATAATATAGTAATTGGTAGCCATAGTAATGACCCTGAGTCATCAAATTCTTTTTAGTCTATTCTATCTAAGGACTTTTTCCCCCACTCCCAAGGCAGTTGGACTTTCTCATTACCATGTTTTGACTTTAGGGGAAAAATATTTTACTACCAATGTTTTTAAAATAAGAAAACTTGGTTGGGAGGGGTCATTATTAAAGGTTTTGTGGTTTTTGCCACAGTGTTGTCAAACTCATGTTTGCAACTTCATTGTAACTGGTGAGCTTAATTGTTATAGTCCTGTCCATAGCTAACATCTCTTACTGAAACTCATGAAAAGCCTTTATAGACTTTTGTAAATTGTACAAAGAAAGCACTTAGTTTTCAAATGCTCTGACAGTCTTAGGTTTCTCATGTAGTTTCATTTTTGTCCCTACTACAGAAGGCAAGGATATAACTTGACTAGAGATTAATTCATTCATTAAATAAATATTTATTGAATGCCTGGCATATGCAAGATATTAAGATATAGGTGGGCTTAATTTATTGGAATAAGGATTTATTGTGGTTTATAGTCCACTAATTTTAGTGGAGTGGAGAGAGAGAATTTCTCAAACTATGCATGCTCACTGTCCCCCATACTCCCACTCTCTTGGTAGTAGATCTCAAGAGTTTGAAGGTCCCAGCTCTGGGAAAACATAGACTTGGGTTTGATTCTGAGATTATTCTAGCTTGGGCAAGTTAATTATCTCTAAGATTCAGTTTTCTTGTTTATGAAATGGTGACAATAATAGTGTTCACATCTTGGGGTTCTGAGGATTAAAAGGGATCATGTGCATAAAGCATTTATTCCAATGCCTAGCACATAGTAAGTACTATATCAGTATTAGCTATTATTATTAGGGAAGACTGAATTTGGAACAGAATTGAGAATATATTTCTTTATCATGCATTTTTCATTTGAAACACAGAAGGTTCTTGTGTCTTTATTATCAATTGTTTAACATTATAAGCTGATCTTAGAAAACTAATATAGTGCTAGTTTTACTTGTTATTTTCTACAGTAAATTCACAAATTTAACAAAGAAGTTGGTTTGTTTTCATAGTTTCTGCTCAGGAAAAGTCTCATAGGGCAGTGATATCTCCTATTCAAATGTTCAAGTCTAGAAACTAAAGTTTTCTCTGTGTACTCTGAGTTGATAGATCTGCAGGAAAAGACACACTAAGCAAACTCACTCAAGAAGAATAATCAAGCCAGAATGTCTTCTGTTGATATACAATAGAACTGTCAAGTGAACTGTATGTTTTGGTTTCCAAACTATATTTTTCTCTTATAGGAAAATCTGCAGGACAAGCCAAGTTAACAAAAGTTTTGTGTGTTTGTGTGCATTTAGACATGGAAGACATTTGAAGCATAAGAAACAATTTGCTTAGGGAATGGGGAGGGGTGGGCTGAGTAGGAATAGGCATTCTGAGAGCCACACTAGCTCACAGTCAAGGGGGCTGAAGCTGGAGGACCAGGTAGGAAGCTATTGCAGTAGCCAGAGAGAGGACTTGAACTAAGGCCATGGCAACAGGCTTGGAGAATAAATAGACAGGAACAGGTGACTACATGAAAAGAAGGAATTGAAGAGAAGAAAGATGACTCTTAGATTTTTGGCTCTGCTGATCACTTAAATTGATAATATTAGTAAATTATTAGTAAAATTAGTAAAACAAGAAAAAAACAGATTTCATGGGAGAAGGATGTAAGTTCATTTTGGAATGTGATGAATTTATGGTATTGATTACAAGTTGATGTTTAGAGTTCCAGTTTAAAGTCATATGCCAATCTGGGCTAAAGATAGGGACTTGGGAAATAATTATAATATAATTAGAAATTAAGGCCTTGAAGTAGAAGAGATTCCTTAGGAGAGAAAGGAGAGGGCCATGATAAAATCCTGAAGAACAGGGGCTACTAGCTGTTAGTAAGGCAGGTAGGGAAAGAGAGTTCCAAAATTTTCTCAACTGCCTACTGACTGTGCCTGTCAGGCTCAGACTCTCATTGTCTCCTGAGTGGCAGATAATAGCCATAGCTCAAAAAATTTACCTGAATTTCATTGGCAAACTAGAATCATCCATTGCATGTCAGTTCTCTCTCAAAAGATAACCTTATCTTGAAGTCCCAGAGTTAATTGTGACAACTGATTTGGAAAACAATGACTAATATCTAAGCCACAATGTAATTTGAACGTCTCTTTGCTTAGCAGAATTACATTACTGAAATGGTTATATGTCTTAGATATGCACAATTCTAGAAATCATTGTAGAAATATATATGTTTATAAATATGTTTATAATATTCTGTCCCGACCACTCCCATTTTAAGTTACACCCTGTTCCTGGTCATATAAGATTGCATGTCCTGGTGCCACTGATTACTTTGTTGATCTCAAAAACCGTAGTACCTATAGTTTGTTTGTTTTTTTTTTTTTTTTTTTTTGGAATCTTTTGGAAACTGCTATCTTATTATAAGTTTAAAATAACTGAAGGATTTAGGATCATCAAGCCACCAAAAGCAAGTTTAGATTTGATTGTTAGAGGAGACAAAGAGAAATGAAGACACAGGTTTCTACCTCTTATTGAATTAATTCTGTTTTTATAATCTGTATTTACCTTACTGCTATGCTGAACTGGTGTTTCAAGGGATCTCCCTAGCTGTTTTATTTGAAGATAAGTCCTGAAGAGCAGATTATACAATAATACTCCTAAATCTGCCAGCATGATTACATCTGTTCAGTTTATTTCTTAATCTTCTGTGAACTATTTGTAGGTTTTCTGGTGATGATGTCTCTTGATTTAAGCTACTGTTTATAGCCAGTCAACACTGAAAGAAAATGCTTTTTGATTTGTTGGGGAAGGATTTATTTAGTTCTAGAAATATATATACTTTTGTGGTATAGTACCGATGGAATCTGTTGTATAAAATGTCTCTGCTCGAGGTGTTTCCCCCCATTTTTGGTTAAAAGAACAGAAATCCCAAATTCTATGCCATTTACTCTGCATTACTCACTTTTGAAGACCTATAATTGTTTTTACTTTTTTTTAATCGAAAGGACATAAATTTCTGTTTAAAAAAGACTTTAAAATATAATAGCTATGACGATTTTATTAATATCCCAGAATATAAATTCTTGACACCAACTGCTCTTGTGAATAAATATTTTATTTTATTTTATTTTATTTCATTTTATTTTATTTTTTGGGGGGGGTTATAAAAGTTTATTTCAGGATCATGTATTTCCTTTTTTTTTTCTTTTTCAAATTTTTATTTAAATTCTAGTTAGCTAACATACAGTGCAATATTGGTTTCAGGAGTAGAATTCAGTGATTCATCACTTACATACAACGCCCAGTGCTCATCACAACAAGTGCCCTCCTTAATGCCCATCACTCATCTTGCCATCCTCCACTCATCCTCCTCCATCAACTTTCAGTTTGCTTTCTGTCTTTAAGAGTCTCTCGTGGTTTTTTTCCCTCTCTCTTTTTATCTTCCCTTCCATATGTTTACCTGTTTTGTTTCTTAAATTCCACACATGAGTGAAATTATGGTATTTGTCTATTTCGCTTAGCATAATACACTTTAGCTCCAATCACGTTGTTGCAAAAGGCGAGATTTCATTCTCTTTGATGTTTTGAGTAATGTTGCAGTGTGTGTGTGTGTGTGTGTATTATATATATATTATATATATAATATATATATATATATAACCTCTTCTTTAGCATTCATCATTCAGTGGACATTTGGGCTCTCTCCATAGCTTGGCTATTGTTGATTAAGCTGCTGTAAACCTCAGGGTGCATGTACCCCTTCAAATTTGTATTTTTGTATCCTTTGGGTAAATACCTAGTAGCGTAATTGCTGGATCGTAGGGTAGTTATATTTTTAACTTTTTGAGGAACTTCCATGCTGTTTGCCAGAGTGGCTGCACCAGTTTGCATTCCCACCAGGAGTGTAAGAGGGTTCCCCTTTCCCCCACATCCTTGCCAACCCCTGTTGTTTTGTTGTGAACAAATATTTTAATATATCTTTAACCTAAATGTCAGCTGAGTGTCCAGACAGACCCTTTAAAAGCTAAATAGTTGTCTTGAACTTTCAATTTCATGTTATAGGGAAGCCAAAACCCTCCCTAAGATATCTGTAAATTCGTGGTGTTCTTGTGGCTTCTGAGCTACTGCCATCTGGCTTCTGTCTCTCTCTCCAGAGGAAGAAAAACAGTTACTTTCCTAATCTTATGCTGAGCATCTTAGCCTTTCTTTTGATGCTACAAGGCCTCACCTTCCACAAGTGGCTTTTCCATGTATTGTCCCAAACAAAAACCATTTGTTTCCTAAGAGGAGCTCTACTGTCATATGTTAAGATGACGAAATGTGTACCTTATTAGATGTAACATGATAATAATAACCTTTTTAGTAAATTTTATTTTCTCCATTTATCAAACTTTTAATGGTTTTTAAATAAAAGTTTATTTATTTATTTTTGAGAGAGAGAGAGAGAGAGAGAGCACGAGCAGGGGAGAGGCAGAGAGAGGGAGAGAATCCCAAGCAGGCTCTGACGCAGGGCCCGATCCCACGAACTGTGAGATCATGACCTGAGCTGAAATCATGAGTCAGATGCTTAACCAATGGAGCCACCCAGGTGCCCCAAACTTTTAAATATTTAAATAATTCATACTAAACTCAGTCTCCACTCCTTAGAAATTAGAAGAAACCACTATCTTGAAAAAGCTTGTGCGATATTAGAATTGAATATACTGTCTAACATTGTGTAGCTCTTTTGCTAGATAATACAGAGAAGATAGTGCTCTCTTAAAAGGACATAGGATTTTAGATAGAGCTTAAGTGTCAAGTTGCTCTTTTCTTAGAGAAATAAATCAACACTGTTTTGTGAATGTGAGACTGAAGTCTCCCCTTTTGAGGTTTGCATTTATTTAGTATCTTTGAGCTGTTTCCTATCCTACTTTCTTTGACTAAACTACCATATGACATCACTAAATTATTTTTGCCTGACAGATAATACTTTGTTTTTCACATTTCTAAGCCAATTGTGATTTTTTTTATAGAAATGAATTTGAAAAAAATAGGTGATGGGAAGAGACATAAAACTAGGGATGTATAATTAATAGGCACTGCTATTTTAAGGATTTTATATATGTACTGTCTCCTGTGATACTCATTGTCATGCTGGCATGTCAAGTACAAGCTGGAATTCCTGTTCCTGAAGCAGAGTTTTGGAAAGATGATGTTGATAATGCTTATTCAGCTATTTGTTGCATTTTCTGTAAAAGTTTGGTGTTGTAGATTTTTATTCTGTGGTCCAGAAATACCATGATTTAGGGTATAGACCAGAGGTAAGCAGACTATACTATAGCCTATGGACCAAATTCAGCCAGTTATGCAAGCTAAGAATGGTTTTTATATTGTTAAAGGGCTGAAAAAAACAACAAAGATAATAGGTGGCCACAGAAACCTTATATGGCTGCAAAGCCTAAAATATTTACTACCTGGCTTTTCACAAAGAAGTTTGCTGACCCTTGTTATGGATTCTTGAGTTTTAAAGTGGATGAATAACCTGTTAATTGTTAGAAATCACTGATGGAAACTGTCAGTGGCTATATAATTGTAGATTCCGAGTACTGTGGAATTCATGTTACCATGATAGTATAGATTGATAATATGTTGACATGGAAAGATAAATGAGTGGGCTGTTAAACAGTATGTTAACATTCTGTCTTCCAATGAAAGGTGGTAAAAGATTACAAGTAGCTTTCATTTGATTCTTTATATTTATCTACTGCTTGATTTTTTAAATTAATATATTACTTTATAATGAGAAGCAAAAGTATAAATGTGCATACTTTGTGTGTTGTGTTGTGTTTGTGTGTTTTAAAGAGAAAGAGAGAAACTGAATGAATATTTCCAGTGTAGCTTATAGCTGATTTTCATCAGATGAAAAAGAAGTTTAAGGAATGTAGCAATAATTATTCACCACTTTTATTAAACTCTTACCTTTTTAAAATTTAATTTATTTTTTTTCATTTGCGTCCAAGTTAGTTAGCATATAGTGCAATAATGATATGATTTCAGGGGTAGAATCCAGTGATTCATCACCTACATATAACACCCAGCGCTCATCCTAACAAGCGTCCTCCTTAATGCCCCTTGCCCATTTAGCCCATTCCCCCACCCGAAACACCTCCAGCAACCCTCAATTTGTTCTCTGTATTTAAGTCTCTTATGTTTTGTCCCCTCCCTGTTTTTATATTATTTTTGCATCCCCTCCCTTATGTTCATATGTTTTGTATCTTAAATTCCACATATGAGTGAAGTCATATGATATTTGTCTTTCTCTAATTTCGCTTAGCATAATACACTCTAGTTCCATCTATGTTGTTGCAAATGGCAAATTTTCATTCTTTTTGATTGCTGAGTAGTATTTCATTGTATATTGGGCTCTTTCCATACTTTGGCTGTTGTAGATAGTGCTACTATAAACATTGGGGTCCACGTGCCCCTTTGAAACAGCACTCTTATATCCTTTGGATAAATACCTTGTAGTGCAATTGCTGGGTCATAGGGTAGTTCTATTTTTAATTTTTTGAGGAACCTCCATACTGTTTTCCAGAGTGGTTGCACCAGTTTGCATTCTCATCAGCAATATAAAGGGTTTCTCTTTCTCCACATCCTTAAACTCTTGTCACTTTTGAACTTAAACATTTTTACCTTTAAAGCTTTTACCAGTGAACCAAGCACCTGAAAATGCCAATATTGAGGCCAAATCTCACTTTTTTTTTATCATTACCTTAGTTGAAATCTAATTACACTGCTTTAGAGTAGCTAGATAGTAATATAAAAGTAAATGTTTCCTATTCAGGCACATGTTCAAATTTTAAGGATTGAAGAGACATAATAATAATTATATGAGAAGTAGTCTGCCTTCTGAAAAAAAACAGTAGGGCTTCCATGGGTTTTTAAATTTTTTCCCTTTTATCCCCTACCTTGCTCCAAGTTTCCCTCACTTTCCAACCAACAGGCAAACATTTGAATGTGTTTATAAGTTTAAGGCAGAAAAACAATTAATTCATTGTGTAAATGTGATTATGGTATCTCTCTAACTTTGCTTCTTGCTTTTTAAAAAAAAATGTATTTATTTATATTTTAGAAAGAGAATATAAGCAGGGGAGGGGCAGAGAGAGAGGGAGAGAATCCAAAGCAGCCTCTGCATTGTCAGCGCAGAATCAAGTGTGGGGCTCAAACTCGCAAACCATGAGATCATGACCTGAGCTGAAACCAAGAGTTGAGCACTTAGCCAACCAAGCCACCCAGGTGCCCCTTGCTTGCTTTATTCACTCGGCACTGTATTTCTAGTGCTATGTTGTTCCATGTTTGTATCGCCAGAGACAGGTAATTACCAGGAGCAAAATTGCTGGACTGTAGGGTATGTATGTATTTAATTTGACTACATAGTTTCTGTTGGTTTCTTTGAATGGCTGTACTCCCACCATGCATTATTCAGGGAAATTTTTATAAGAGTTTCCCTAACACTAATAGTTAGTGACAAGAAAGGATTACCGTAGGTAAGAGTAATTGTTAGAACTCCTGAATTATTGCTAGGTGGCAGTTCCAGGTGAGATATATAACCATGCTTTTTATAAGAGCATGTACTTTTTGAGAGTAGAGGGGTTAACAGTGTGGAAGGGTAGGAACTGATCTGAATTCTTTATCTTCTACATCCAGATGACCAGGTACCATGAAATGGTATGGTTTGTATTTTATAATTTTACCTCCTCATCTATTTAACTTCTAAATTATATTTAACACATAAATAATCTTTAGTGTGTATCATGGACAATAAAACATTGGATTGCAAGCAAACATTGGATTGTTCTATGAATGTCCCACAAGACAAGCAAACATTTCTAATAAATTTTACCTTGATAAATGAGCAATGTCTTGCAGTAAGAGAAGTATGTAATGCTGAACATCACATGATCACAACTGAACCAATGGTTCTTAAAATTCGGTTTGATATATGAGTGCTTTGGATTACAAGCATGTTTCTGGAAGGAATTATGCTCGCAAACCAAAGTTTTACTATACTGTTACATATGCTTTAATAAATACTAATTCATTTAATCCACATAACAACTCTATAAGATAGGTACTATTATTGTCCCAGTTTTATAAATGAGGAAACTGAGGCTATAGAGGGATTAAGTTATCCACGTATAGATTTCTCAGTTTTAATAAGAATCTGTAAAAATAAATGAGTTATGTAGTATATGTTATTTCATAGTCCATTATAAATATAAAGGTGCTATTTAACTTTTGAATACCAATGTATGTAATTCATCATAAGACCAACAGGAAAGGGAAACACATCTACTAACATGTTTAATATTATACTTCTCAGGATTTGAAAATAATATCTGATGATAGTGATAACTTTTATTAGATGGCATAGTTGGTATTCCAGCACATTGGATGTGTGAGTTTTCCAAATGGGTAAACTTTAATTATTTAAGCATCACAAAATAGTATCTTTTAATGTTTTCTTTTAAATCCTGCTTTTATAACTTCTGAAAGACTAGGTGTGGAAGCATGATTTAACATTTTCCTCATGATTGGGGTCATATTTTGATAACTGTCATTGTTCTTTGATGAGGATATAGATGTGAAATATGAAACAAAATGGCTTCTGATAATGACTAGACCTTGCTTTCTTGAAAAAGCCCCTACTATTTTTTTGCTTTTGGATTATTTGCCTAACTTTATAAAAGGTAAAGTATGCAATGTGCAACCACAGTTGTATAATGTAGCTGCGCTTCTGTAAAATTGATCATTGACTCACAAGTGGTTCCTTGCTTAGGAAACCTTCAGTGTTGCTGTGGTGGCTCTTAGTGATGTAAAGACCTTGATGAATCACAGATACTTATGAGCAGTTACCTGTTCTTCTGCTGTTCACTATTTGTTGAGGAAAGCACAGAGAAATAGTATTCCTTTCCACTTCAGTAGTTTGGACTAGATTACTTCAAATAATATAAATTCGTTATCTTTTGCAAACAAGATATCAGGCTAAAGTTTTCTTCGGACCTTTAATATTTGGCTTGAAATGAAATGCCAAGCATGAATAGCACCTAAAATTACATGCCTAAACGTATAGGACAGAGAGCCCTGTTTTTGCATGGTAGATTTACTTTCTTATACATTTTGTTTAAAACACAAACTCATCTGTTTAAAATGTATAATTCATGAACTTTCTGGCTAGGGACGGAGTATGCCCCAGAGCAGATTCAATTCTGCTGATCACCAACAGATGGTTGTTTCAACTCAGCCATTATTGTTATTTTTAGCGTGTTTGCTTTATATAGATACTTTTGAGGTATTTTATAAATATTACAAACTCCATTTTGTCCCTAAAAGCAGTGCTGGTGGTAGATTGATGGACACAAAAGTAGAAATGGTGTAAAAAATTGAAAGTGAGAAAATTACACATATTAAATATATGATTAGGGGTGCCTGGGTGGCTCAGTCGGTTAAGCGTCCGACTTTGGCTCAGATCATGATCTCACAGTCTGTGAGTTCAAGCCCCGCATTGGGCTCTGGGCTTTCAGCTCAGAGCCTGCAGCCTGCTTCGGATTCTGTGTCTCCCTCTCTCTCTGCCCCTCCCCCACTCATGCTCTGTTTCTCTCTCTCTCTCTCTCAAAAATAAATAAACATTAAAAATATATATATATATGATTAGACAATAAGAATCATTCTGAAAGACAATTCCATGAAAAAAGATGGATCTGTACAATTGACACTCAGCAGAAGGTGAAGAAATGTGAATGTTTGAAATAGTTTTGCATTAAAAGAATTTTTTTAAAAAAATGGGGTGCCTGGGGGCACCTGGGTGGCTCAGTCAGTTGGGCGTCCAGCTTTGGCTCAGGTCATGATCTCACTGCTGGTGGGTTCAACCCCCACGTTGGGCTCTGTGCAGACAGCTTAGAGCCCAAAGCCTGCTTCAGTTTCTGTGTCTTTCTCTCTCTGTGCCCCTCCCCCACTTGCACTCTATCTCTCTCTCGAAAATGAATAAATGTTAAAAAAAATAAATAAAAATGGGGTGCCTGGGTGGCTCAGTCAATTAAGCATCTGACTTCAGCTCAGGTCATGATCTCACAGTTTGTGGGTTTGAGCCCTGCATCAGTCTCTGTGCTGACAGCTCAGAGCCTGAGTCTGCTTTGGATTCTGTGTCTCCCTCTCTCTCTGCCCCTCCTGAGCTCATGCTCTGTCTCTGTCTCTGTCTCTCTCTCAAAAATAAACATTAAAAAAATTAGAAATGGTTTTGGGAGAGGATGGTTGTTAAAGTGGGATGCCTATTTAGTTATTTAGTCAAAGATTAATTCAGTTAAAGTTGGGAGTTTAAGAATTTAAAGCTAAGTATGGTGAATTCAAGTGCTTCCGTGGAAACTTATCAAAAACCACAGATGGCACCATGGGTTTAGTGTTTTTCCTAATCTGCAGGTAAAGCTCTGGTGTGGATTCCTTAGCTGCCAGAGGTTCCCTCCCGTCTCCTGTTGGTAGAGATTGTGGCAGGGGAGGAGGGGCAGTTGCCTGCCTCAGCAAATATTTATTGTAAACAAAACAGGGCAGTTTTTTTAAAAATCCCCAAAATATATCAGGAGGGAATGCAGAGCCTGTAAACCTGAATCTCACTCATGGTTTTGGGCTTTTAAACTAATGGATTTAACAGCCTTTGGAATCCAGCCTGTTTGTAAGTAGAGCTGCCTCCATAAATTTCATATTCCGAAAACCCTACTGATCTTTAAATCTAAAAAAGATCCCTAAAAAGGGGGTGGAGGGATACAAAAAAAGATGTGATACAAAAAAAGGGGAGGATACAAAATATTTGCTGGGCACAATTCCTGTTTCCTACGGGTGAACTTTACAACTGCTGGTAGAATATTTATGCTGAATATAGCCAATGTAATATACTGGGGCACATCAGTGCAGCTGGACTTGGTGTGATGTGTGGTCTCTGCCTTTGTGAGGTCTGCTACTTACTCTTCAGATTGGATTGTGGTGGTGACACCCCCCCCCCTTTTTTTCAACTCTTAACACTAAAGCAATCATACTGTCTTTTTGTGGTTTAATACCTGGTTTTAAAATTATTGGGTTTTTTGGTAAATCTTACCTTTGATGTAGCTAGACAACATTAAAATTAGTATCTGTTTCAAAAACCTATTATTTAATGTAGAAACATAGTAAACTTATTTTTTAAATTGTACAGGTTATCTTTTGACTGAATTAGGGTTCTCTCTGCCTAAAAGAGCTGCTGCTGATGGTGATTGGCATTCTTCCCACTTCTCCATGCAAATGAACAGACAACATGTACTTTAATCCCCAAAGTATTATTTGCATGTAAAGTTTTAAAGTATATTCCTAATTTAAATGTTTGTTAAATCTTTTTTGTTTTAATGTTTGTTTATTTTGAGAGTGGGGAGAGCCAGAGAAAAAGGGAGAGAAAGAGAATCCCATGCAGGCTCTGTGCTGTCAGTATGGAGCCTGATTTAGGGCTTAATCTCACAGTTCGTGAAATCATGACCTGAGCCAAATTCAAGAGTCGGATGCTTAACCAGTTGAGCGACCCAATAACCCCTAAATGTTTGTTAAATCTTTATGTTTATTTTAATTGTAGGCTCTGTGCTTCTGTTAAGATGAAGTTTCTCTGAATTGTTTTAGTCTTTTCGGTAAGGCTGTTTTGGCCAGAGTATCCTGTTTTAAGGAAGTAGCAAGATTTTTTTTTTTTTTAAGGCACAAGGCCTATATTTAGGCACACATTGTTGACCATTTAGTTTCCATGGCTAGGCTACACTAAGCCATTAGCTACGCTGTTTTCTTCCAACAATATTGCTATCAATGACATGTTTTGGTTGTTCTTTTTAAGTCTTATTCTTGTTTAAACAAGTCACTTGGCTATTTTACTTTATTTTCTCCTAAATATGCATGATTTATAAAGGCTGGCTTCTTGTTAAATAACACATGCTTGGTTGATCAAAGAAAAGCAGTGAAGTTGTTCCTGAAAAGAGTGAATAAAAATGGAGCATAGAAAATAGTTGGTGCTCAGGAGATACTAAGAATGTGTTGAACGAACAAGGAAGGGCACTGAAAATATGTTGTTTGTGCTTGCCAGAGTTTTCCAGCAGTTTCTACTACATTTAGAACTCTGACTCTGCGGTCTTTTTGTTTAGAAAGGAAATTGATAAATGGCACTAAACTACATCACTTGTTAGAAAGCAGGAAGTAAATGGGATTTCTTATGTTAAGAGAAGATGCCATTAAAGTGGTCAAAAGTACAGTTTATATTGTTCCCAACTTTGTGTAAGGCACAATAACAATAATGATAATAAAGTAGTAGCATTTAGTGATGATAGAAATAGTAACTAATATTTGCGTAGAATTTACTGTATCCTAAGGCATTGTTCTAAGAATTTTACATGCATACATGCATCAGTTTATGTAATTCCTCCAACTGATTCTCTGAGGTGGGTGTTACTATTATCCTCTCATAACTCACTCAATCCCCATAGCCACCAAATAAATAGACCCTGTTATTAGGCCCATTTTATAGATGAAAAACATCAGATTAAGCAATTTGTCAAAGGTCATAGAACTAGTAAGTGGAAGAACTAGAGTTCAAATATAGGCAGTCTAGCCCAAAAATTCATGTTCTTAACCACTGTAAGTAGGCTGAATAATGACTGTCAAAGATACCCAGATCCTAATACTCTGGAACCTGTGAATATTACCTTATATGGCATAAGGGATTTTATGGAAGGGACTAAATTAAGGTTTTGAGATGGGGAATTATCCTGGATTATCTAGTAGGGCCCTAAATGTAATCATAGATGTCCATATTTATACGAGGGAGGTAGAGAGTAATTTCATGAAGGTTTTGTAGCAGTAGAAGCAGAGAGATTTGAAGATGCTTTGCTACTAGTGGCTTTGAAGGTGGAGCAAAGGGCCCTGAGCCAAGGAATGCAGCCTTAGAAGCTAGAAAAGACAAGAAAATGGATTCTTCCCTAGAGCCTTCAGCGGAAGCACAGCCCTTCCAATATCTTGGTTTTGGTCCACTGAAACCACTTCATCGTTTGATGTCCAGAACTATAAGATAACAAACTAGTGTTGTTTCAAGCCACTAAATTTTTGGTAATTTGTTGCAGTAGCAATAGGAAACCAATATAACTTCTATGCTATGAATAAAGGTACTAGTTATAGTTAACGGCTTTTATTGTAACAGCCCTTTCCCAGACTCCTTGAAGGAATGAACCTCAGTAATAATCTCCTTCAGTCATCTTTGCTTTATAAGGCACCCATCACTTTATTGTTCAGTCCTTTTCTTTTTCTGTATGAAGATTATTCAATCTTCAGACTACATCTATTACATACTCAGAGTAGCTATTCTGAGCTCAGAGTTGGCTGTTGAGCCAGAAATTTAAGAAATATTGGGCAGAAGACATCATCTTTTCTTCAGGCCCAAACAAAAGGAGAAGCTGAAGGGAGTGAGCATTTTAGTGTCTACTGTATGTAAGACACCAAGCTAGGAATTTCTATTTTTTATGTAGTTCTCATACCTGACTCTCCCTATAAAGAGTAATTTATTACTCCTACCTTGACAATGAGGAACTGTTAAATAATGTGCTCAGGATCAGAAAACCTTAAATAAGATGAAAATTCATGTTTGCTTGGTGCCAAGGTGCATACATTGTTTTATGCTCAGCACTGCTACTCCAAACTAATCCTACTGAGAAGCTCAGATCTAGACCAGGGCATATCCAAAGAGTTTACTTAGCTCTAAAGAGTCATCATAAAGAACATATCATTTCCAGATGATCTCTGACCTTGTACACAGTCTTCAGGTTAGGCACGTTCCTGGATTGCCCTGGAAATCTAGATTCTTCCTGAATGACTCTGAAGATGGACTTCGTTCTGTATTCAACTTGGTTTTCTTCTTATATAGAAGAGTTAAGCCTAAACAATTAACACCACCTCCTAAACTAATTAAAAACAATCCTCGAGAGCAAAGATCTGGAGTCCATAGTTGAGCTTTATACACAGTCTTTGTGTATGTGTGTTTCTATGTGATACATGTAAATATAAAAAACAGAAAAAGTAGGAATGCTAATATAAAAGTAAGCCAGCTAGTAGGTAAGAGTGGCAGGCAGAAGGTCCCAAGGTTATCATTAGATTTTCACAATGGTCTTTGATTAAAATATGTTTAAGAACCGTAGTTCGGTTTAAAAGTTTAAAAGTTTAAAAGTTTAAAATCCATTTGGCACAGTATGAGAGGCATTTTGCTTCTATCTCTCCTTTTTATCTCCCTCCTACTCCCTCTCTCTTCCTTTTTTGTCTTCCTTTCCTCTTTACTTCTTTCTTCACAAGCAAACTTGTAACTTACTACTTTTTTAAAAATGCTTTCTTAGACATTGAAATAACTTTAAATACATTTAGAAGTGTAGAAAATAGAAGTCTATTCTATACTGAAATTCTTCTAGAGGTAGTGATCTAATTATAAGTATCTAAATGTAGGGTGGAACCCTGTTTGAGTAGTTGATCTAGGAAATCATTGATTTAGACAGCTGATTATTTGATACCCGAATTGTTTTACTGCTAGATCAGGAGTTGGCAGACTTTTTCTAAGGGTCAGAGAGTAAACATGTTAGGTGTTACCTGACTATAAGGTCTCTGTCACAATTACTAAGCTCTCCTCCTGGAGCATGAAAGCAACCATTTATCAATAAATGAGTGTGGCTGTGTTCCAGTAAAATTTCATTTATGACACTGAAATTTGAATTACATATAATTGTCATACATTTTGAAACATTTTAACTTTGATTTTTTTTCAACTATTTAAAAATGTAAAAAATATTCTTAGCTCAAAGGTGGCAGGCCAAATTCATCTTTCAGGCAGTAGTTTGCTGACCCTGCACTAGATATAGCCTATTATACACTAGCATGCTTATTCTTATATTTGCATTACCATTCTATTTTTTAAAATATATTGCTGGGTTAATAATCTATAAATTTGGGTCCCTGGGGTATTATAATTTAAAAGACCTTTGCAAAGATCATATGTAACATAAAGACGTATGAAAGTTTTTGTTTGCCTACTGACGAATCCCTATCCCCTCCCCCACTTTGTTGGCAGAACCCCTAATTAAGATTTTGTTCTAATACCTGGTGGTCATATACGTCAGTGGAGTGTGCTTTCTTCTTCCTCCCGATTTTGGGGTGTTGGAGTGGGCAAATCTTTATTGGTTTGATCCAATTTTCATTCCTTTCCCTTTGCAGTGATTGATTTAGGAATGGAAACTGGACAATAAGGAACATAGGGAAGAATTCAGTTGCATACAATAAACTGATCTTGCATATTAAAATGAATTTTTGACAACTGGAATTAAAATACCTAAAGAAATACTTTTGAGTTTTACTTCATTTTGCACTGGCCACTGCAGATTGCTGTATTAAGTTTTTTGGGGTTTTTTTTTTTTTTTGGTTTTTTTTTTTTTTTTTAATTCAAGTTAGTTAACATGCAGTGTAGTATTAGTTTCAGGGGTAGAACCCATTGATTCATCACTTTCATGTAACACCCAGTGCCCTTCCCAACAAGCATCCTCCTTAATGCCCCTCACCCATTTGGCCCATCCACCTGCTCACCTCCCCTCCAGCTACCCTCAGTTTGTTCTCTGTATTTAAGAGTTTCTTATGGTTTGCCTCCCTCTCTGTTTTTATCTTATTTGTCCTTCCCTTCCCCTATGTTCATCTGTTGTGTTTCTTAAATTCCACGTATGAGTGAAATCGTATGTCATTCTCTGACTTATTTCGCTTATAATAATTCCCTCCAGTTCCATCCACATTGTTGCACATGGCAACATTTCATTATTTTTGATCACTGAGTAATGTTCTATTATATATGTATACCACATCTTTGAAAAGTTTTTTAACATTTATTTTTTTTAAAGTTTATTTATTTTTGAGGGAGAGAGAGAGAGCATGAGTGAGAGAGTGGGCAGAGAGAGAGGGAGACACAGAATCCGAGGCAAGCTCCAGGCTCTGAGCTGTCAGCACAGAGCCCAATGCAGGGCTCAAACTCAAAGACCATGAGATCATGACCTGAGTTGAAGCAGACGTTTAACCTAACTGACTGAGCCACCCAGGCACCCTGACTACATCTTCTTTATCCATTCATCAGTCGATAGACATTTGGGCTCTTTCCTTAATTTGGCTTTGGGAATAGTGTCGCTATAAACATTGGGGTACATGTGCCCCTTTGATTAAGCATTTTCGTATCCTTTGGATAAATACCTAGTAGCGCAATTGCTGGGTTATAGGGTAGTTCTATTTTTAAATTTTTGAGGAACCTCCATACTGTTCTCCAGAGTGACTGAACCTGTTGGAAACAAGGGAAACAACAGCAAAAATAAACTTTTGGGATCTCATCAAGATAAAAAGCTTCTGCACAGTGAAGGAAACAATCAACAAAACTAAAAGGCAACCAGTGGAATGGGAGAGGATATTTGCAAATGACTTATCAGATAAAGGATTAGTATCCAAAATCTTTAAAGAATTTCTCAAACTCAACACCCAAAAACAAATAATCCAGTAAAAAAATGAGCAGAAGACCTGAATAGACACTTTACCTAAAAAGACATCCAGAAGGCTCACAAACACATGAAAAGATGCTCATCATCAGGGAAATACACATCAAAACCACAATGAAGTACCACTTCACACCTGTCAGAATAGAATGAACAAACCTGGAAACAGTAGATGTTGGTGAGGATGTGGAGAAAAGGGAACACATTGCACTGTTGGTGGGAATGAAGTTTTTATTTATATTTCAGGTAACATACAGTGTAATATTAGTTTCAGGTGTATAATATAGTGATTCATCACTTCCATAAAACACCCGGTGCTCATCACTAGTGCACTCCTTACTCCCATCACCTATTTAACACATCTCCCCACCCACCTCCAGGTAACCATCAGTTTGTTCTCTGTAGTTAAGAGTCTGATTCTTGGTTTCTCTCTCTCTTTTTCCCTTGATCATTTGTTTTGTTTCTTAAATTCCACATAGGAATGAAATCATACGGTATTTGTCTTTCTCTGACTTATTTCACTTAGCATAATACTCTCTAGTTCCATCCATGTTGCAAATAGCAAGATTTCATTCTTTTTTATGGCTGAGTAACATTCCATTGTGCGTGTGTGTGTGTGTGTGTGTGTGTGTGTTTGTACATACCACATCTTCTTTACCCATTCATCAGTTGATGGACACAGGCTGTTACCATAATTTGGCTATTGTAAATAATGCTGCTGTAAACTTCAGGATGCATGTATCCATTTGAATTAGTCTTTTTGTATTCTTTGGGTAGATACCTAGTAGTGCAATTGCTAAATCATAGCATAGTTCTAATTTTAATTTTTTGAGGAGAATCCATATTGTTTTCCACAGTCGCTGCATAATTTGCATTCCCAACAATGCACAAGTGTTCCTTTTTCTCCACATCCATGCCAACACCTGTTGTTTCTTGTGTTTTTTATTTTAGCCATTCTGATAGGTGTGAGGTGATACTTATTGTAGTTTTGATTTGTATTTCCCCAATGATCAGTGATGTTGAGTGTCTTGTGTCTTTTAGCCATCTGTATGTCTTCTATGAAAAAATGTCTATTCATGTTTTCTGCTCATGTTTTAATTGGATTATTTGTATTTTGGGTGTGGAGTACATAAGTTCTTTATATATTTTGGATACTAATCCTTTATTAGATATGTTTTTTGTAAATATCTTCTCTCATTCTGTAGATTACCTTTTAGCATAACATTTTTAAATTTTTATTTGTTAAAATTTTCTGAATTCAAATATAGAAAAATTAAATTTTTGTTATGTCAACATAAAATTATAAACTCCTTTTTTGGGAAGGACTGTTGTTTATTCCATTATGTCTTTTTAACTTACACAATATATTTTTCAAAAAAAAAAAAAGGCAACCCTATGCCAATAACCACAGAAGTTTTCCAAATTTTACTGGTCCATGTAAACCTTAAAGTCTGGATGTTGGAAATCTTGGTCTGTACTCAGTAAACTCCATTCTTACCATCTCACTTCCTGAATCCTTGCAGCCTGAATCCTTGCAGCGTGGCTGAACTTGTTTCTAGAAGGTTAATATTGATTTTATGGTCCCAGCACCCGCTTTTTTAAACCAAATTTCCCCTTTGCCTTTTCTGTAATGTTTAATTCTGTGCCTATTTCATCTTTGAAACTCTCTTCCGTAGCATTTACTGAGAATGTTTCTTTATTCTACCTTAGTGACCATTTTTCAGTTTCTTTTAATGCCTTTATTTTGTTCCTATTGTGACTCTTGTAAAACACCGAATGTTTAACGATGCCTATAAATAGCATGCATGAGAATGAATTAGCCATAAATAGAAGCTGGAAGTTGCTAAGTAGAGACTATTTAGTGGTGACTGTCTTTTGATATAAAGCTAGGCTTATAACCAGTATTAAATAGTTTCCGTAACTGATAATAGTTGTTTTTATCAAGTACACACATATATTTAATTCATTGCATTCCTTGGTATGTACCATTATTAAACCACTTCTTTTTTATTGGACTTAAAATTTTTTTCTTAATGTTTGTTTGTTTGTTTTTAAGAGAGACAGAGAGAGCAGGGGAGGGGCAGAGAGAGAGGGAGAGAAAGAATCCCAAGCAGGCCAGATCTGCACTGTCAGTGCCGAGCTCGATGCAGGGCTCGAACTCACGGACCATGAGATCATGACCTGAGCCAAAATTAAGAGTTAGATGCTTAACCTACTGAGCCACCCAGGTTCCCCTTAACCATTTGTTTATGGATATTTTCTTTCCATTTGTGTGCATGTGCTTTAAAAAAAATAACCACATGGGCATTCTTGTGCCTACATCTTGACATACTTTGTGAATATATCCACATTATAAATCCACAGTGGTAGAGTTGTTGAATTATGGTGTATGTGCCCTTAAAAGTTTGGTATACATTGCCAAATAGCCTTTCTAAAAATTTGTACCATTTTGCACTTTTATCAACAGTATGAGTGCTGCTTTTTCTGTGCCCCCTTCAACAATGAATATAATAAAACTTAATGTTTGCTAATCTAATGGGTGAAAAATATTTACATTTTTATTTATTTTAGGTATAGTGAAGTTGAGCAACTTTTATATCAGTGGTTCTCAACTGGGAGTGGTTTTGCCTACCAGGGGACATTTGGCAATGTCTGCGGACATTTTTGGTTGTTATAACTGGGAGAAGTCCTGGGGAGAGAATTCTACTGGCAAGCTGTTCAACATCCTGCAGTGCACATGGCAAAGCATTATCCCCAGATACCAGTAGTGCCAGAGTAGAGAAACTGTTTTATATTATTCCACTTCATATCTTTTGTTGGTTTATTATCTATAATTCTTGAGTTATTTTATTGATTACTTTCAGGTTTATAGTACACAGCTTTAACTTATCACAGATTACCTTCAAGTAATGTTTTACCATTTCATGTACAATATAAAAGCCTTATAACAGTATATTTTCATTTTTCTCCTCCTGGCCTTTGTGCTATTACTGTAATACATTTTACTTCTACTTATGTTATAGATCCCACAATTTATTATTATTATTATTATTATTATTTTACTTTAAACAGATGATTATCTTTAAATTTTTTCAACATTATTATAATTTATTATTAGATTGCACATATTTCAGGTGAATAATTTGATAAGTTTTGGCATGTATATATAATGGTGAAACCAACACCAAATATCACAATAATAAACATATTCATCATCCCCAAAACTTTTCTCCTGCCCCTTGGAAATCTCTCCCCCAACCCCAGGTAGCCACTGATCTTTCTTTCTGTTGCTATAGATAGGCATACATATTTAGAATTTTATGTTAATGGAATCATAAACAATATATTTTCTTTTTGTCTGACTTTCATCTGGCATAATTATTTTGAGACTTATCCATGTTGTAGGTATCACTAGGAAATCATTCTTAAAGACAGAGATTCCAGGTAATTGGCCTGTTGTTATTAAAGACATGCTGAATTCTAAAGTCACTTGATATGTTCTTTGTTTTAGGTCATGACTCTCCAGAGTATGATAATCACATGAGAGCACTCATTGCTGCAGATGTCATTTGACTCATCATAAAATATCTGTTTAAAAGAAAATATCTATACGACCAGATCCATTTCATTATTGAATGGCTTGATGGATTTCCTTTACTCTGATTCATACCAAAGCTGTCCTTGTCAACCAAAGCAAGAAAGGATCCTGCATGAGTCAATCACAGAATGCCATTTTTACATCACCAACAGGTGAAGAAAACCTCATGAATAGAAATCACAGAGACTCAGAGAGTATCACTGGTGAGTACAGTTTAATAAATATTGAAGTGCTATTCCTTACAGGATAAAATGCGGATGCCTCAGTCTAGTATATAAGATCTACCTTGATGAAACCCTGGCTTCACTTTCCAGCCTGATCTCCTGAGAGATCAGCTGAATTAATCTTTCCTTCTCCTGGGCTCCTGCTGAATTATCAAAATCTGCCTTGTGTCTTGTGTGTCGTGTATGTTGGATTCTCCTGTACTTGTGAGCCCTGGTCAGCAGGAACTGCATCATACTCACTTTCTCCCATCTTTCCTTTTTTACGTATCTTCCTGTCTCCACAAGGACAGAGTTGCTTGCATTTGTATACTTTGCAAGCACCTGACAACAGTTTAGACACTTAAGAAGCTCTCAGGACATAAAGGTTATTCAAACACAGGTACAGGCCCATAAGTCCTTATCTGTAAGACCAAATCAAAAACTCTGAATACTCAAAAGTTTTTCATAATCTTTGGTTCTAAAATTCATTGGTCCACAAAGCTTGACTTGTGTAGCTATTTCTAGATTTATCTCACTTAGCATGAATATTTGTTGAAGATGTATTAATATTTTTAAATATGGGGTGCTGCTACAAAACCAGTTGGTGATGTTATATATCATACAGTAGACACATAGCACTACCTTTCTAAAACTCCAAGAAATTCTGAAATCCATCCAAACACAAAGTTTTTTTCAAGTTTTTATCAGCTTTATTGTGATATCCCCCTCTTCTGTAACTCCAATCGCATGTATATTAGACTGCTTGATACTGTGACACAAATCACTGATGATCTGTTCATTTTTTCCCCCATTTTTTTCCTTATTGCTTCATTTTAGATTATTTCCATTACTATTCCTTCAGGTCTACCTCTGTTCTTTTCATTTGGGAAAATGTCATTTCTGATGTATTTTTATCATCTTTGTCATTGATTCATTTTCCAACTGATAATGGATTACAGCTTGCTTATTCTTTGCATATCTGGAAATTTTTGACCAAATGCTGAAAATTTTGAATGTTACATTGTTAGATGTTTAGATTTTGTTGTCTCCCTTGGAAGAGTGTTAAAATTTGTTCTGGCACAGCCTTAAAGTTACATGCTGATAAGGTCGATCCTTTTGAAGCTTGTTTTTAATCTTTGTTATGTGGGTCTCTAGATCACACTTAAATCATACTGGAGTATGCTTTATTCTAGTGTTAATTTAATCCTACTATCAGTAGGTATGACCTTTGTAAGATCTTTGCCGATTATCCCAACTGTTGATAAGGGTTTTCTACAATGGCTAGATGAAATTCAGACCTCTTTTAGTCTTGTGTAGGAGAGTGACACAATGTAGATATGAAGATGTGGAGGAAAATTTGAGTGTACGCAGACAGACCAGTTTTGAGGCCCTTCACAAGGAATAAGAGGAGTCCTTGATACTAAATGGGCACAATGTGGCTAAAAAGAACTGGGCGTATGAAAGGGACATTTGAAAGATAAAATGTTAGCAAGGGGATTGTTAGGACTGGATAATCAAGAGAAAGACAGACATAATTTCACTCATATGTGGAATTTGAGAAAGTTAGCAGATGATCATAGGGGAAGGGTAGGAAAAAGAAAATAAAAACTGAGAGGGAGGCAAACTATAAGAGACTCTTAAATATAGTGAACAAACTGAGGGTTTATGGGGATAGGGAAAATGGATCATGGGCCTTAAGGAGGACACTTGTTGAGATGAACCCTGGGAGTTTATATGTAAGTGATGAATCACTGGAATCCACTCCTGAAGCCAAGACTAACACTGTATGTTAACTAACTTGAGAATTTAAAAAAAAAAAAAAAAAGACTAGGTAATCAGAAAAAAAAAAAGAATAATCAGGAGAGTAGTAAATAGTACATTATCAGAAACACAGAAGCAAATGGGGGAGCTAATCAAGGTATTTAATCTACTAAATCTTGACTGTATACTTATTTTTATTTTACTTTATTTTATTATAGAGAGGAAAGGAGAGGGACAGAGAGAGAGAAGGAGAATCTTAAGCTCCATGCTCAGCACAGAGCCCCATGTGGGGCTCAATTACATGACCATGGGATCTTGACCGGAGCTGAAATCAAGAGTCGGATGCTTAACTGATTGAGCCACCCAGGCAGCCCATGTGTATACATTTTTAAAATTACCTCTTGGAAGTAGGGAATTGGTAACCTTAAATTTTCACAGAATTTCATAAGTGCATATTAAAAGACAATTTCTAGGAAATAATAGCTCTATTAATGAATGCTAAATTTTGTTCTTCATTTCCATTATACCCCTGAATTGCCTACAAGCCTGTTTTTAGCTCTGCATGTATTTATAGTCAACTTCTCTTCCTGTGAGTATTACACTGACAATCTGTATGTGATACATTTATGGGAGGAAAATTTTGGATAATCGCATGGAATTCATAGTAATAAAATTTGGTTGTATTTTTAGGGCTTTTAAAGAGATCTGCTAAGCGTTGAAAGCTTCTTTAGAACCATATGTAAAGTTTTAAATGTACCTCATCTATGTGATTATATATCTCATCTTTGTGATTATGAATCACTGATTGTCCAGGTTAAAGAGGGGTATGTGATATTGTTAACTTCATCATATTTGATTTATTAAACTGTTATTGCTAAGTTAAGGTCAAGTTGTAGAAATTTACTCTTTTAAGATATATTTTCTTAAAATGAACTTTGTTGTTTTTTTTGCCGAAGTTAGAATATGTTTCTTTGTACTACCCACAAAGGAAATACCAGATCTCTTTATAAAGTGTGAGGGTTGATATGACATCCTGTATTTTCTCTATTTTAAGCATGTTAAAAGGGATAAGTTTACTTTTTTGGTAGACTGCTAAATTTGGCAAGTGTTAAATGATGGGCCGTGTTTGGAACAGGAAGCCAGGAGCAAACACATAAAGGCAGAGAAGCAAGTATGTTCAGAGATGTGTATGCAGGAGGTAGCTAGAGGTGTGTGGGTGAGAGAGTAGTGCTGTGAAAGGTATTCAGAACTTCAAATGTACCACATCTTTAAAATAAAAATGATAAAGTACTAATACTAGAACACTCTGCTAAAATGTTAATAGTACTGGTTAACATTTAGCTAACAAATGTTCATTTTTTATATCTAGCTACTGTGAGAATATATTGAAATGTAATTTTTCTGAAGTTTAAAGAATTCTCCCACAGAGTTCAAATTCTGTTATTAAAGAACATCATTTTATTCCTTTTGAACTAGCTATTTTCTGATGGTTGTTTTGTTTTGCCTTTTTCTCCCAAGCATATAATTTATTTGAGCTCAGATCTCTTTTAAGCAGCACCAAATAGACTGATAAGGAGGAAATATGAAATTTGTCCAAATTCATTTAAAAATTTAAAAACATAATTATATTTACCAAGCAATATATATTTTTTTCTTGAACTGTCTTTTTTTTCAATTTATCTATTTAAATTCAAGTTAGTTAACATACAGCATAGTAGTGGTTCAGGAGTAGAAGACAGTGATTCATCACTTACATATAACACTCAGTTCTCATTACAACAAGTACCCTCCCTAATGCCCATCATTGCTTGAGGTCAAAAGCAAAAAGGTCTCCATACTTTAATTATTAAACTACTTATGTTTCCAAAAACTATGCTTCTTAATGACTGACATAGTTTCTATGTCAGCCCATCCCCCCAACCCAGTTCCCCTCCAGCAACCCTCAGTTTGTTCCCAAGCAGTATGTTTTTAAATAGAGTATAATTAAAATTCATGGTATTATTTTTACTATAGAAGTTTTCATAGGAAGCTAGAGAAAGACCAACTATATAGTAGCAGCATATATTAGTAAAAATCATTAGGGGAATTATCCTGACTAGTGTTTCTTTGGTTATCCTACTTTTGCAAACTAATTTCATTGATGTTTTCTCTATAACTAGTAAATTGGAATATTTTGGATTCATTTACATGGAATCTCCTCTTTAGATGTCTGCTCCAATGAGGATCTCCCTGAAGTTGAGCTGGTGAGTCTGCTAGAAGAACAGCTACCCCAGTATAAGCTAAAAGTGGACTCTCTCTTTCTATATGAAAATGAAGACTGGACTCGGTCCCCACACCAGCAGCAGCATACATCTGATGCCCTCTCTCCAGTCCTTGCGGAAGAGACTTTCCACTATATGAGTGAGTATTTTTTAGCCTTTTAGAGTTTGTCCATTGAAATAAAGATCATAAGTATCTTGATGTTGACTTCTGAAACGTTTGACATTCCTAGCCATTGTTCATTGCGTACCTACTTTAACTTAAACTGATTTAACAGCACAAAGAGATAATTCTGTATTATGTCTGAATGTAGAAGGTTTGTCATTCTTTATGACTCTGAGTGTCTGTGGTTGTAAGCATACTCAGATGTTTCCATTTCTTCTTTCTTTTATTTGATACTTTTCTCAGACTGAGTAGAAAAAGGAACTTAAAAAAAGTAGTTGAAATTTTAATTTAAAAATTTAATATTCCTTGTATCTCAAAACATTCATTATACTAGTAGTTTGATATACTGAGCCATCAGCTTTTTCACTTTATATTTCCTGTTAAACACAGTCATAGAAACTATGTCAGTCATTAAGAAGCATAGTTTTTGGAAACATAAGTAGTTTTAATAATTAAAGTATGGAAACCTTTTTGCTTTTGACCTCATTCCAAACATCTGCTTTCAGGCTGAGCTGACTTTTTTTTATTCATTCACTATAAAAATATGTGTATAGTAGCTTTAGGATACATAAGTAAAGTCTAGAAGTTCAGCATTGATATGTTTGTAAAATTCTTTTCATTTGAGTTACATATGACATTGCATCAGTTCCTACACATTTTCCCAATGAGTACTTCAGTGTTTTTAATGATTGTTGTAAAATACTCATTTTTATAGTAATCATTAACTTGCTTTTAGTAGTTTTCCTAGAACCAGGTTACTTACCGCTCAGGAAAAAAATGTAAGCATTGTTTAAACTTGAATTGGAATATCAAGAAACTCAAAACTATTTCCTCCTTAATAATTCTTATAAGTAGCTGAATATTAAATTAAAGCTTTTAAGGTTTTCTTAACTTTCAAGTTTGAGAAGTTTGCTTGCAATTTTCTGAAAAGTGATTATTTGGTATTCCATTTCTCTTTGTTCCATACATTTTTAGATTTGTGAGAAGAAAAGTTCAAACTGAAATTTCATTAGGATAAATTTAGTTTTTGTCACTATTTTGATAAAGTGGCACTTGAAAATGCCCCTTTGGTTACTTTTTCTTTGTCATATATGTCACTGGAGGATAGAACTGTAGCGAGAAAGCTGTCTTAGATAACGACTTAATAGAGTTACTTTTAGAGAGAATTTTAAATAAAAATAAACTTTGGAAAATAAATGATAATCAGATTCTAAAATTCTTGGTTTTCAGGACTTTATACAAAGCAAACTGTAGTGTTCAAGGGAGCAATTTAAAACTTGAGATTAATAGGATGTTACGGATCCATACTTCCAGGATCCAGAAAACTATCTTTTTCCCTTAGTCTAACGGTACTACTTTCACTTCAGCAATTTGAAAATTGAACTATATATGAGATATTTAAGGTTATGAAGCAAATAAGCTAGGATTGGTCCTCTAATACTTTATCTCTATATTATAATTTCACTGTTATTTTAAAAGTATCAATTCTTTGGGTTAACAGTTCACTCAAATATAAATAGACTTCATTATGAATTTGTGTCTTATGAATGTAAAAGATAAGTGATTTACTTTATTTAGCAAATTGACCGACATTTTAAAAAGCAAGATATAAAACATTCTCTGACCCTTTCCACCAGTTTTCTGTCCCTTTGAGATGTCAATATCCATGGCTCTGAATAATTATTATGTATCCTGATAGGACATCCTAGGGTTTAGTTCCCTAGTGCTACTTCAGCCCCTTCTAATTCCTCCTTCCCTCACATGCCAGTAGATACTTATACTCATTAAAATGAATTTTAACAACTAATAAAAAGAGATGGCCCAGGCAGAGAAACTTCTGTAACACAAAGAAATTGAAAGAGCTGTGAGAAGAAAAATAAATTTAGAGGGAAATATGGGCAGGTTTGGGGTTGTAAGCCTACCTCACATGGATGAAAGGATACTGGTTATTCTCTGAAACCCCCACCAAACCAGAAAGAGATTGTTTACTTTTAAACTAGAACACTTGGGAGCAATGGGTGGGTCCAAAAAAATAATGCTATCCTAGTCCTTGCCATATATAAAGTTTAAGATACAGAATATTTTGCATGCAGAACAAGTCATTTCAGGATTTTCTTAACTTTATTATTTTTTTATTTTTTAATGTTTTTATTTATTTTTGAGAGACAGAGAGTGAGTAGGGGAGGGGCAGAGAGGAGACACAGAATCCAAAGCAGGCTCCAGGCTCTGAGCTATAAGCACAGAGCCTAACGCAGGATTTGAACTCAGGAGCTGTGAGATCATGACCTGAGCCAAAGTCGGACGCTTAACCAACTGAGCCACCCAGGTGCCCCGAATTTTCTTAACTTTATTAAAAGAGAGACCCAGAGTGAGCTATGGAGCGAGCAGTGAAGTCAGAGCACATCATAACAGAAAGTACCGTTTGTTCATGTTAAGGCTAAAAATAGAAACCTGATCTGCCTTTCAGGGTATTTTTTATTTGAGAATAAGGGATCTTATCTCCTATACTACTTTCTAATACATAAGAAAAGGGGTTGGAGGAAATGATTAGTCTGTAAGTTTTATTTAAGAGATCAACATCACTTGAGAACTTGTTAGAAATGCAAATTCTTGGGCCCCTACCCCATATCTACAGAACCAGAAATTCTAGGATTAGGCACGCACAGCAGCCTGTGTTTTAAAAGTCCTCCTGGTAATGTGGATGCACATGCAGATTTGAGAACCACCAGTATAAAGCATTGTCAACCAAAGCTATGTGGCCATTCACAGTGATGTGAATTGGAGGATTTAAGAAATTAGGGAGGTTGTATAATTTTGTAGAGAAAGACAGTTGTAGAAATAATTACTTCTGTTTGGCAGTTATCCTTCTCCTCAAGGTCTGCCCTCAAAAACTATTAATCTGGGGCACCTAGCTGACTCAGTTGTAGGAGCGTGTGACTCGATCTCAGGGTTGTGAGTTTGAGCCCCATTTGGGCTGTAGAAATTACTTAAATAAATAAAACTTTAAAAAAATAAAGCACAAAACTTAAAAAAAATTGCTTATATCTATACTGTCAGGAAAGGAAATATAACTGATAATGTTCAGGAAGCATTAACCATAAGTCAGATCATGGAAGTTAGCAGATTTATATTTCCTCTCAACCAGTTCCACAAAATAATCAAGTCATATGCCCCAAGACATTTATTATTATCCATGAGAGAATTGAGGAAATTGTCTCGCTCAAATCATTGTCAGTAGGGCTTAATTATCCCTTGGAACCCTGTTGAGAAAGCTGTCCTAGATGGTACATATCATCAGATGCCTTCTTTTTGTTCTTAGTTCTTTTGAAGGCAGTTTTTTGTATTGCGGAAATATTATCTGTATTATACACCAAGAGCGGCAGTCACTTATTTGGAGTTAAAACTGTAAGACCTGTCTGTAGTTATCAGGAGCTGTTGCAGCTTTTACTATGCCGTTTGGGAGGTGTGTATTTCATTGTTGTTTTTTGTTGTTTTGTTTTTGAGTTTTTGCTCTGAGAGGGTTGAAGAGATTAGAAGTCCAGTTAGTTAGTTAGTTAGTTATGAGAGAGAGAGTGTGTGAACAGGGGAAAGCAGCAGAGGGAGACAGAGAGAGAGAGAGACAGACAGACAGACAGACAGATAGACCCAAGAAGGCTCCACATTCAGCACTGAGCCCGATGCAGGGCTGCATCCCACAACACTGGGATCATGATCTAAGCCGAAATCAAGGGTCGGATGCTCAACCAAGTGAGCCATCCAGGCACCCCTAAATGTCTTTTTGAATTTCAGTAATTGTGGTAAAAACTTTAGACCTTGAAAAGGGACATTGAGAGAAATATCAAGCACCATTTCATATAATTACAGAGATATCAAAATAGATTAACATTGGCCCTTCTCATCCTGAAAAAAATGTGAGATTGGGTGGTTGATGTGAAATTATGAAGAATTAGAATTTAAAGTAAGGATTGTGAAGTACTTATGTATATTCCCTCTCCAATATTTTTTTCAGGAATGTTAGATTCTCCAAATATTACACCAAAAATGTTGAGCATTAATTAACAACCTTTGAAAACCAAGTTGCAAGACTGTCCTGTAAAAATTTATCATCCCCCCTAATGTATAAATTTTTTTAGAGAGAGTTAGGAATTTCATGTCTGGGAACAATGAACACTGCTAAATTTTGTACCACATAACATTTTTATTTTAACAGCTGAGAACTGAAGGGAAAATAGGATTTAATAGGATTGATTATAATAAAATCAGTCAGCTTGGCTCTACATTTTTGGTTGCAGAATTGCAGTGAAGAATTCGTCCATCGCTTTGGAAGCATTTAGTCACAATGCCTAAATGCCAAGAGAACACATAAGAGCTTTGCCCTGAGTACTTTTGGAATCTTCCCAAGTGGCATATCTACCAGGAGTACTGTGTTAAAGAAGACAAGACAAAAAACTGACAAGGCTACAGAGAGGAATTCATTGCATTTCTGTATGCTTTGTGACTGACATCAGTTGAGCTGCTCTGTGCAATTGAGGTGGCTTAGCCTTTGGGGCTCAGTCGTATATATAGACTGTTTCACATAAAACAAAAATTGGCGGGGTACCTGGGTGGCTCAGTCAGTTAAGCATCTGCCTTTGGTTCAGGTCATGATCTCATGGCTCGTGAGTTTGAGCCCCACATCTGGCTCTCTTCTGTCTGTGCAGAGCCTGCTTTGGATACTCTGTCTCCCTCTGTCTCTGCCCCTCCCCCACTTGCAAGAGCGCGCGCTCTCTCTCTCTCTCTCTCTCTCAAAAATGAATAAATAAAAACTTTTTAAAAATCCAAAAAATAAAAATAAAAATTGGATAATTCTGGTTGCATTATCTAACGTCTTTGCCATAATAAATATTTAAGCATTTGAAAATTCATTTTTGCTTTTTGAAACCTCTGAACAAGAGCTGCTATTTTTTGATCACAAAGATAACTTATTCTTCATGGAAAATTAGGAAAAGAAAGCAAACAACAGTTCCACCATAATCCCTACCCAGAGATAACCACTATTAACATTTTAATGTGTATCCTTCCAGCCTCTCTTCTATATCAATGTGTAGAAGATATGCTCACGATTTAAAAACAAAATTGAGATTTGTGTTGTATAACCTGCGTTCACAGATGGATATTCATTATTTCATCAGATAAAGGCCTTCTGATCTTGGTAGCACTGTGGTAGAAACAGCATCATGGTGCAACGAGCCAGTTACTGAGAATGAGCAAACCCAAGTTTTTTCTTATGACCTTGTGAGATGGGAGTTGTTATCACCCCGTTTAATATCCTCACTATTATTAGTTTCTCCTCAGTAAAACATGTTTTATTCTATACATTTCTTTTCTGTATCACTGCGTCCTTTATTTTCTCTCCCCCTTCTTAATGTGTGACTTGTAGCTCATAGCTCTTTCTTACATCCTTGACTTACTGGTTTTACTTCAAAATAAATTTACCACTTCACCTTCAACTCTGGTCAATCATATAATATAAACTATGTCATATATTGTTTAAATTAGTTTTATAAAAACTGTTTTTAACTGAGTCTTTAAGATTCCTAGTTCTTGCTTGGAGTGTGACTCCTGAATTGGTAGTGTTCATCAGAACACCTGGGCATCTTTTACTTACTGTGTGTGCCCTGGGGCTCCTCCAAATCAATTAAATTAGAATCTAGAGATAGACCTATCACTCTGAGTTACATTTGGGTTTGCAACCATTGGCAGGTTTTCTGTTATTAATTTAGAGCATAGATATGATTTGATTTTTTCCCCTCAGCTTATTATTGAGGCCAGAAGTAGAGGAGACCTCACACTATAAGTACATTGTGAAGATTCCTTAGGCCTGTTTCTCTTATCCCTGTGGTCAAATTACAGAGCTAGTTTTTCTACTTATAAATATAAATCCTTTAGGGGTGAAAATGTTTCTATCCAGATCTTTTTAGTCTTCTATCTCATATTATTATCAATCTAGCACTTTGTTTTACTTTTACCTAGGAATAAAACTGTCATTAATAATTAAGCTCTAGGTAATTCCCAGATTCATTTTAAGCAGTTTTTCCAGGAAGAAAAATAAAAAGCTCAAATAAAAGTAAAACATGGCTAATGGTGTCTTTTGGGCAACCTCAAGGTTAAGATGGGACTAAGGAACAAGGGACCTAAATCATAGTATCTGCTGCCAACACAGTGCATTATTTACAGAGAATTTTTTTAAATTTTTTAACATTTGTTTATTTCTGAGAGACTGAGAGAGACAGAGGACAAGTCGGGGAGGGGCAGAGAGAGAGGGGGAGACACAGAATCCAAAGCAGGCTCCAGGCTCCAGGCTCCAGGCTCCAAGCTATCAGCACAGAGCCCGACATGGGGCTCAAACTCACGAGCAGTGAGATCATGACCTGAGCTGAAGTCGGACACTCAACCGACTGAGCCACCCAGGTGCCCCACAGAGAATTTTAAATCAGGGCTATTTCATACATACCAGCTATGTTTAAAGAGTAGTAACTATAAACAGTAGTATGACACTTAACAGTATTTTAATACTGCTAATTAGATTATCATATTTCATTCTCCTAGTGACCTTATAAAATGAGTGTTATTACCTCTATATTATAAGTATAGATATGAATTTTAGAAGGGTTAAGTGACTTATTCAAGTTCACCCAAATCCATAAATTCAGTATTTCTTCTTTAAAGCCTCTTGTTTTTTCACACTTCTAGGCAAACTAATTATAAAGTCAGTCTAAGTCAAATACAGATCTGTTTCATGTAATGTACTCCAGACTCAAAAGATCTCTCTTTTATTATGTGTCATTAGTTTTTTAAAAAAGTATTGCTTATTGGGGTGCCTGGGTGGCTCAGTTGGTTAACCATCTGACTTCAGCTTAGGTGATGATCTCATGGTTTGTGGGTTCAAGTCCCATGTTGGGCTCTGTGCTGACTGACAGCTCAGAGTCTGGAGCCTGTTTCAGATTCTGTGTCTCCCTCTCTTTCTGCCCCTCCTCTGCTCGTGCTCTCTCTCTCTCTCTCAAAAATAAAATAAACATTAAAAAAAATGTAAAGGTATTGTGACTATTCTTTATCTTATAGCAAAGGCCTAGATATAATAGAGATTATCATTAATTAAACTAAAAAGGATTATGCTTCATAACAGAACTATAAAAAGTCCTACAAGTCATATTCCTTGTTTCTTGAGATTAGCTCACATGATAGATGATCATAGATATTGAAGATAATCACATCAGAATTGTAATTAAATTCATTTGTAGTAGCACAACCCCTCACTAAATCACACCTCAGGAACTTTAATTTAGATTAGGGTATAAAATAATTGGTGATTTAATCCATTCATCAGGGCCACAGTCTCTAATGTGAGTGGACCAAAGTTCTAATCTTATTGAGGGAGGAAGAGATAGGAAGTGGTTGCCTAGTGATCATTTGATACTTTCTTAATTCATTGTATGATGTACATTTTGTTTGTAATAATTGGTCTATTTTCTGAGTGTCTATTTTCTATTTTCACATATATTTTTAATCTCCTGATTGGTGCTTTGTAAAAGCCTGTGGTGGTAGTGGTGGTGGTTGTTGTTATCTTTAAACTCGTATGAATATTTAAAATTTTCTGTTATTTCTAAATCCTGTAAACAGTTGTTTTAAACTGTCTTAGTTCTAGGCACAGACAGGGTAGAGCAGATGACCAAAACTTACAATGACATCGACATGGTTACACACCTCCTGGCAGAGGTAAGAATATATCTTTTCTTTCTCCAGTACAAAAAGCTAAAACTTGAAGATCATTTAAAATCTATCAAATGAAAAACTAGGATGTCTTTGTTCTGGGTTATTTTGTATAAGGTTGTTACAGATGGAACAACTGACATTCCAACTGTCATTCCAAAATAGAATGGTTCCTGAAGTTTATTGTTACGAAGTTGCAGAGGATTTAATTTTCATTGTTGCTATTATAATGGTGCTGGCTTTCCTATCCTAGAAAAGCTATTTAAAAAAAAAAAAAGTGAGGTTTTTTTTTTAAATAAATTCTTGCTGTTACCCTGGAGCAGAGCACCCTATTCAAAAGCAGCTCCATTGCAGATGAATACCAGCAGTTTGTAGCATCTTCCCCTTTTTACTTTCAGTTTGGACTATTATTTGAGCTCACTTTGTCCATGACATTTTTAATATGTAGTGTGTCTCTTCCAGTTGGTATTCTTAGAGATATCTCCTTATACTTCAACTTCAGTTGATCTTATAGAAGCTGTCTTTCTCTTTGAAGTACCCTTGTCCCCTTTCCCCCCAGTTCCCTAGAATGATTTTGTGTATGCCACTTAGCCTATAATTGAAAATGAGATACATTGGGCCTTGAAAATTTGGAGATGATTCATCTACCTCTTTTCATATACTATAGAGCAAAAGGATAGAAGCTTAATTCTATCTACATATGGTGATTAATGTAAATGGAACTCATGTTCATATATAAGGTAGCTAGATGTATATTGACAGTTTTCATCCTACAGGATACAGTCCTCACCACCAACACATAAATGGGATTCCTACACCCTTGCTAAATATCACCATCTGCCTAGAAGGAGTAACCCTTGCTTTGTTTGGCTATTCTATAGGCCTCCCTGCATCATTACCACCAACTTCTTTAGACTCCCTTCTTTATTCTTCAGCAGAACCTGGAGCCTCAAAATTTCTAGTCTGTTATCCCCTCTTTTGTCTCACATTATTATTCTTCCGGCAGTTGACAATAGGGCTCTTGATTATGCTTTCCTCTAAGCCTCTAGCTCTGAATGCATAGAAACTTTCCCCTCTAATTGTAACTATTTTCAACATTTGTACCGTGTCATTACCATCCTTAATAGACAAATGCTCAACAAATATTTGTTGGACTTTCACTGTGCCAGGCCCTATCTTCATTTTCTAAAGACTGTATTGATTTTTTAATTCCCCAAAATCATAAATTTAAAGGGTGGGTCACTTGAGTCTAATTAATAGGGTGAACAGTAAATCTCATTTGATATAGGGGTGCCTGGGTGGCTAGTCAGTTGAGCATCTGGCTCTTGATTTCGGCTCAAGTCATGATCCCAAGGTTGTGAGATCAAGCCCCACATAGGACTCCATACTGGGCGTGGGATCTGCTTGGAATTCTCTCTCTCCCTCCCTCCCTCTTCACCTCTCCCCTGCTTGCTGTCTCTAAAAAATTAAAATAAAATAGAATAAATAAAATAAAATAAAATAAAAATCTCCCTTGATATCAAGAAGAGAATCGCCCTCTTTCATTTATTACTATGGATTTCATACATTTGACCAATGTGTATTAAACACTACATGTGCATCAAGCCCTGTGTTTCTTTGTTGTATCTGGACATTAAAATGAATCTTAATACTTTCTAGGACATTCCTTGTGAGTTAACAAAATTGCACTTAATTTTGTTTTGTACTCAAAAGATGAATTTGGTATTTTAACAGAGGGATCGTGATCTGGAGCTAGCTGCTCGAATTGGACAAGCTCTCTTAAAACGGAACCATGTCTTGTCTGAGCAGAATGAAGCCCTGGAGGAGCAACTGGGACAAGCCTTTGATCAAGTAAGTCTTTGATCAAGTATTTATAGCATGAAATAATTAGTTCTTGGACAATAGAGAAATTTATTTTTCTGGGTGCCCCTGAAGTGGTAACAATAGGTAGGTAAATAACACCAGTACGTGTTGACTTTGTTGGCAGCCATTGAACTAACCAGTAGAGAAATGAAATGTTATTGTTCAGAGAAGTACTCATGTGACTCTACCTTAGTCAGTATGAAAAAAATATGGGAGGGGGAGCCTGGGTGGCTTGGTCGGTTGAGTGTCCAACTTCGGCTCAGGTCATGATCTCACGGTTCGTGGGTTCGAGCCCCACGTCAGGTTCTGTGCTGACAGCTCAGAGCCTGGAGCCTGTTTCGGATTCTGTGTCTCCCTCTCTCTGCCCCTCCCCCACTCGTGCTCTGTCTCTCTCTGTCTCAAAAATAAATAAACTATAAAAAAAATTTTTTAAACTATGGGAGGTACTGTGTTCAGTACCTACCATACATGTGACACCATGCTTAGATTCTAACGCTTTTTCCTCATCCTTCTGTATAGATTTTCTGTGTGATCTTATCTTAAATTTATTTTGAAAAAAATAACCCTAAATAATGGATACCCAAATGAAGTATCTTTACTCAGAAACCCAAACAAGAGGAAAAGGAAAAGAAATTCTGAAAATATATTTATTTCATACAATAAATGTTTTTAGTGAGAACTGATTTATTAACTTGAATAGTTACATTTCAAATTTCCTGTTACTTGTTATTATCTGGTTTCATTAATATTTTATAAATGCTATCATGTTTAATAATGTTTGAGCCTTTGTGTTGAAAATATTTTCTAGAACTGAAGTTAAGAAGTCATGCAGATTTATACCTAAAAGCTTAGAAGTGTAAGCCTTTAGGATGAGAATTTGAAGGAGGGGTCCATTCTGACACTTGAAAGGTTCTTCAGTTTTGTTTTTAACTGTGAATATGTCATTATCTTATGTGAAAATTTCCTCCTACTTTCCTATTATATAGAATATAAAAATTGGCTTTTCACCTAGTACAGAATAAGCTGTCTTTGTGGAGTTAATGCTGTAACATTATATCTTAGGAAGTATCTGAGGTTTGTTATGCTCTTTTTAGCACTTGTTACTAATCAATAAAATTAATCAATAAAATCAATAAAATCTAGCAGCTGATTTTATAATTTTATTTTATGGTGAGAAACAATTGTTCCATGAATTAAAAGCTATAATACATGTAAATAATGCAAAATAAAGAACATCTTATAAATCATGCCCTTTGATGTACAGGTTAATCAACTGCAGCATGAGCTGTCCAAGAAAGATGAATTACTTCGAATTGTTTCTATTGCCTCTGAAGAGAGTGAAACTGATTCCAGCTGTTCGACACCTCTTCGGTTCAATGAGTCCTTTAGCTTATCTCAAGGTTTGCTGCAGTTGGACATGCTGCAAGAAAAACTCAAGGAACTGGAAGAGGAGAATATGGCTCTTCGATCCAAGGTATATTCAACCTAATTCCCACTTTCCTTTACCTTAAAGGCTATAAGATGTAGGTCCATGTATTGAGGTAAAATATGGCATAACTGAGGATTTGCTATTGACATTCCAAATAGGAGGTAATAGCAAAGGCATGTGTATTTGCCTTTCATTGTCACTTAGATCTCATTCATTGACAAGTGGATAATAGCAAACTGATAGATGAAATAGAGAAAGCCACAGCACAGAGTATATATGTTAGGGAGTTTACACCAATAACTAAATAATTATAACTGTGATAAGAACCATGTTGTAAGATTACAGGGTTTCCTGAATTTGTGTAATGGGGGGAATCGAAGTCCTACTTAAATGACATTTTAGCTGAGTCTAGGGATTAGCCAGGCAGAAAAGTATGGCAGAGGGGAGGCACCAGGGAGAATGAGTAGGCATGTGCAAAGATCCTGAGAGGAATGAGGAGGAGATGTTTGTCATATCTTGTCACATATCTTTACTTTTATTTTTCTACAGGTAGAGAGAGTATGCCTGAGGGAGGGAGGGACAGTGGGGGGGGGGGAGGAGAGAGAGAGAGAGAGAAGGAGAGAGAGAGAGAGAGAGAGAGAGAGAGGGGAGAGAGAGAGAGAATGAATTTCAAGCAGGCTCCAAGCTCAGTGGAAAGCCCGACATGGGGCTCAATCTCATGATTGTGAAATTATGACCTGAGCCGAAATCAAGAGTCGGGACATGTAACTGACTAAGCCACCCAGGCGCCCCTCATATCTTTATTTTAGATAAAGTTTTTTGGGTTTTATTTTTCCTTTTCAGCTGGTGAACTTTTATCTTCAAATGAGAATTAAAGGTTTTTTAAGTTAATACTGTAAAGTCATTGGAAGATATTATCACATACTGATTTTTTCTTTCTTGAAGGCTTGTCACATAAAGACAGAAACTATTACCTATGAAGAGAAGGAACAACAACTTGTCAATGACTGTGTTAAAGAACTTCGTATGTATTAATGCATTTTCTTTCGTAGTTTTGGGGCAGTTCTTTGATGGCATATCACCAACTCAGAAATTAAATCAATGGTTTCAGTAGAGGCATCTTGAGAAACAATTTTAAAATAATTACTGAAAATCTTGGAATATATTGTTGAGCCCACAACTATAAAAAAAATACCATATGTACTTTTAAGAAATACCTTTATTTCCCATTGCCATCATTGTTAAAGAAAGGCCTATATTTCTATCAGTTATAGCATGTTAGAGTGAAAGGAGCCAAAACTTACATTTTGTTGATGACGAAATAGTCCTACAGAGAATATGATTTGCCAAAGTTAGAAAACTGATAAGTAGGAGAGCCAGGGCTTAAATTATGGCATGAAACTTTACATTCAATAAGTATATATTAAGTGCCAACTATGTGTCTATGGAGGAACATATTTTGGTTTGATGTATGGTTAATTCAAATAATTTTTAAACATAAATCAGAAAAAGATAGACCTTACTAGAGAAAGAGACATAATTTCTCTGTGAATATATAACCTTTTATGTTGAAAGAGAAAATATGAAACATGATACTAATTTATCTGGGCTGTTGGTGTCAGAATGTGATACCTTAGAATAACAGAATGTTAGAGAACCACAAAGAATTTCAATTGAATCTTCACCATCAGCACTTCCATTATTCACCTTTTATATTTTAAAAAAAGGAGAAATGACTTGCCCAAGAGCTTAGATCCCAATCTCCTTCTTCCTTATAGCATCCTTTGAATTGTTATAAACCTTCTGTCAATTGTAAAATAGTTTTATGTAACACTGAGAAATAGTTTTGCCACATGAGTTTGATGTCAGAATTTTTATATGCAAAATTTACTTCCTCCATGGAATTCTAAACGTTCTCTTTCATGCGCTAGGTATTCCAGAAAGTCTCTCTTGTACAGAAACATCTCCATAGCTTTAGGAGATTGTGACTGTTGCATGTGAAATGTTCCTTTGTTAGATTTGTTAAGTTTAATTTTCATTGTTTGTGGGATTTTATTGATATCCCTGAAGAGTTCTGAAAGACATAAATGAAATTATGTCTTGGTACTTGCAAACATATATAATTCACCCCTTTTCAGCCTTCTTGTCCCTCATAAAGAAATAGATTGAGGCAAAACTTTTAGCTTGCTTGCCTTTAGAAGTCACCTCTTTTAGCTTCATTGCCTCCTATTCAGTTTTCAGCATTAGTCTATTTCAGAAGGACGTTTATTTTCCTCTACTTGGTTATCTAGGTTTATTTTTTAAATTTATGTTAAAGAAAAATCTATTCATGATATAGTCCAGTGCTTGTTACAAAATAGGATTTAGCCTACAAGCCATAGTTTGCCAACACCTACCCTACATTTATATTAATTTTTAAATTTTTATTTTGTTTCCCAGGTGAAACAAATGCTCAGATGTCCAGAATGACTGAAGAATTATCTGGGAAGAGTGATGAGCTGATTCGGTACCAAGAAGAGATCTCCTCTCTCTTGTCTCAAATTGTAGATCTTCAGCACAAAGTTAAAGAAGTAGGTTCATTCACTCATTCAACAGATGTTTGTTAAGCACTGGCCTCCTACTGTACATTCTGCTAAGTGCTAGATATATTAAGCAAGATAAACACACTCCCTACTCCTTTACAGTGCTTTAGTATGATTACTGTTTTAGTCTTTCTGTAACATGAAATATGAATAACTACTTTCAGCTTACTATTTCTCTTGGCCAAGTGGGGTTAGATTTTCCTTAGAAAGTTGTGATGTGAATTATTGATTCATGCTCATTGTTCTCTGAATACCTTAATAGATTTTGTATTCTGCCCAATTTATTGCTCTTATTTGGCTTTTGAAAGGTTAGCTGTTTATAGGTCTCTAGACTATACTCCCTGAGAGACACTCTTAAGATGTCTTTAAAAAAAGAGAGAGTGGCCTGTATTTTATATGCAAAGGCTTCACTTGTCTCTTTTAAAATGTTTTTAGCATGTGATTGAGAAGGAGGAACTGAGACTTCACCTACAAGCTTCCAAAGATGCCCAAAGACAACTGACAATGGAGGTAATCAAATCTTCTTTTATCTTGTGTAATATGGTGGGGGAGGAATGAAGAGTTTGTTTCATCTTTATGACTAAAGGCAATTACTGGATTTTAAATGGCAGCAAGAGATTAAGATTAAATTATGTGATCTAAGACGTAAAGCAATTTAAAAATTCTGTCCCTAAAACTAATAATACAACAACACCTTTCTTGATTAATAGAGAAAACCTGCCTTTCGTAAGATTCTTTAGGAATATGTTACCCTTTTAACAGTTTACCTTAATCCAACAGTTTTTAAAATAATTTCTAATAATAAGTGTTTTTGCACATAGGTCAGGAGAAACACCAAAAATCTTTTACTTTCTATCCAAATAAAAATTCTATGTGTTAGATACAATTTGGTGGTTCCCTAGCATACATAAGGATCACCTGCAGAATGAGTCCTAAATAGAGACTCCCAGGCACCAGTCCCAAAAGTTTCCAATTGAGTAGGTCTAGAATAAGGGTCTAGAATCTACATAATCCAGTCCACACACCACACTTGAAGAAATTTCTGAAGTTAAAATGTACTCTGAAAATTATATGCTCTTTTACCATGCTTGTATGTCTAACTATAAAGAAAATTCTGAAATAAGGGAGAAGGAACTACTTGTTTAAGATAATTGAGCACCCTGGCATCATATACAATACTTTGTAGGCTTGATCTTGTCATTTACAACTTCAGAGTGACATTTAAAAATATGTGTATTGCACATTATGCTAAACCTAACTTGACCATAGCTATTATTCTTCCTCTATTAAGTTTTTTAAAGGTTTGAAGTATTAAATATTGAATTGATAATAATTATGGTATTTCAGCTACATTTTAGATTTTTTGGAAATCATGTTTATATATAATTCTGGCCAAGACATCTCTAATTCTGGTGACTTGAAATATATATATGTATACTTTCCTTGCTTAGTTTGTTTTAGAGTCTTTGTATTGAAATTATATTCATGAGGTTATCTACCCTCTTGATACAATTAATAGTTATCCCAGTGGGTTTTATTTTCCTGTTGTCATTTTGAGAATATAATGAAGTACACTAATTACCATCCTTTTTTTTAGCTGCATGAGTTACAAGACAGGAATATGGAGTGTCTGGGAATGTTACATGAATCCCAAGAGGAAATAAAGGAACTTCGTAGTAGATCTGGCCCTGCTGCCCATCTTTACTTTTCACAGTCATATGGAGCTTTTTCTGGGGTGAGTTTTTCTGGGAAAGATGTTACATATTTAACGAAACTTTTTAAGATTAGGTTGTCCTGAGAGTGATGTGGTTTCTGGTGGTATAAAGTATCTTGAGAAGAGATAACATGGTTTGTCCTTGTTTCTGGAATCCATTTATTCATTTAGGCTTTAATTTGCCTATTTACATCTACTTTAATACTCTTACTTATTGTAGCTTTTCTTTTAATAGATGACCTTCCAGGTTTATTGTAATATATGAAATGAACCCTAAGGAAATTGGGTTCAGGTCTATGTACCATAGAGCTACTTAAACTTGGGTCATCCTTACCCAAGGCCCACCACATTGCCACTTCTTCAAATAGCACTCTGTACATCTAAAACCTCTTTCAACAGACCTTGAGTTTCTTGGTATATTTCACCCTAGTTAGAGTGTAAGCCCCATGAGGGCAGGATTCATGTTTGTTTAATTCATATTAAACAATATATAAATAAAAAAGTATATAGTATTTTTTTATTTAAAGAGATTAATGAAAACTTGTGAGTTTATGCCAGAATTTATAATATTGGTTCAAAGAATTATTTTAACAATCTAGTTTGTAAATACTTATAAACAATCCTGTGAAATTTTTTAAAAGACTGAAACCATAAATTATAGTAATTTTTTGAAGAACATGGGAGCAAGATTTTTGGTTTTTAACTTTTTTTTTTGAAATAATTTTAAACTTAGACTAATATTACAATAATAGTACAAAAACTCTCATATATCTTTCATCTAGATTCCCCAATTTTTAACATTTTACTACATTTGCCATATCATTCTCTTATTTTTTTTCTGGACCGTTTAACAGTAAGTTACAGAGATACCCTATTAACTCCTAATACTTCAGTGTGTATCTACTATAAACAAGGACACTCCTATATAACTATACTACAGCCGTCAAAGTCAGAAAATTGTCATTGATGTAGAATACTATCATCTCATCCACAGAGCCCATTTAAATTTTACCAGTTGTCCCAACAATGTCCTTGAAGGATATGTTGCATATGGTTGTTTCAAAAGGCCTGCTTTGCATATGTTTCATGACCTTTGTAGAATGTCCTCAGTTTGGGTTTGTCTAATGTTTCCTCATGCTTAAATATAGGCAGTTTATTTTTGGCAGAAATAATGCCATGTTCTTCTCAGTACACTGTAATAGGAGGCTCACATTGTCTAATCCCATTACTGATGATGTTAATTAACTTTGATCACTAGGTTAAGGTAGTATCTGCCAACTTTTTCCACTGTAAAGTTAATCAAATGTTAATTGATAGCTAATTAAATTAATGTTGCTAGTTAACTTTACAGTGATGAAAATTGGCAGATGCTGCCTTAGCCAAGTGATCAAAGTTACTATTTTGTGAGAAGATACTTTAAGACCTATTTAAATATGCTGTTTTTCTCAGCAAACTTTTATCTGCTAGTTTTAACACCCAGAGATGGTTCATATCTGACTCAGTTTTTACTAAGATGATTGCCAAATGGTGATTTTCCAATTCCATCATTTTTTCAACATTTATTAATCAACATTCTTTTGTCAGAACCTTTCTGTCTCATTTATTTATTCATTTGTTCATTTAGTTATGTCTATATGGACTCTTAGATTCCTATTTTAGTCAATGGACTATAATCCATTATTACTGATTTTTATTTTGATACTCAAATTGTCCCAAATATGGCCAACATGATCTCCTTCAAGTTCATCTTGCTCTTTTCCTGTCCCAGTCCTGGAATCAGCCATTTCTCCCAGGAGGTCTGGTTAGTTTTAATGAGGAATGATATTTAGAATTCAAGATCTGAGTCCTTTGTGTCCATTGCCACTACAGTATCATTACTTCTAGGCCCTCTCAGCAGATAGAGCTAGAAAATATATGTATATTCATGCATATACCCACTCAAACACATCTATATCTATGTTCCCATCCATATTTTTATTCGTCTGTCTACATATATTTAAAAACATGAGTTCACACCAGTATCTCAAATTCTAGTCATTGTCAACCCAGCTTCACTGAGCATGGCACTCCTGCTAGTTAAATCCTCATCTCTGACCAGGGAAAGGGAAAACTTGTTTATTTTTCCTTTAATGATTTTTCTACATTATAAAAGCTCTATATATTTATCATAGAAAAGTTAGAGATCACAGAGAAGCAAAAAGAAATTGTGAAATACCGTCAAATCCTGACCTCTAGAGAATCACTATTGGAATCTTGGTTTATAGCCATTCAGACCTTTTGTTTTTTTGTCTACATATATAATATATTCTGTTTATCATATTGGTTTTTTCCGCTGCTCTCCTGTTAAAAGGTATCATGAAAAAGAAGTTGGTTCTTGTTTAAAAGTTACATTTCCAAAATGTCTTTTTTTTTTCTTTGCATTTTGGCCTGTGCCTATTTTCTTGTGTTTTCTTTTATTGTAACACCAAAAGTATTGGACCCTGGAGTCTCTGTTAATTCATTTAAGAATAATTCATTTCTCCTAACAGTCTTCTTACATAATCAGCATAAGAATCTCACACTTTTTTCCTTAGGAATCTCTGGCAGCTGAGATTGAGGGGACCATGCGTAAAAAGTTCAGTTTGGATGAGGAATCTTCTCTCTTCAAACAAAAGTAAGTACAGATCATATGTATTATTACACAAGCATTGGGATGGAATTAAAAAGAAACCACAATGCAAAGTGATAGGTATTTTGAGATTCAGTTGTAAATCTGTTTAGTATTCAGTTTTTTTCTCATAGTGCTTATTACATTTTTTAAAATATTTTTAAATGTTTATTTATTTATTAGAGAGAGAGCAAGCAAGCAGGGGAGAGGCAGAGAGAGAGAGGAAGAGATATTCCCAAGCAGGCTTCGTACTGCCAGTGTGGAGCCCAATGTGGGGATCAATCTCATGAACCATGAGATCATGACCTGAGCTGAAATCAAGAGTCAGATGTTTAACTGATTGAGCCCCCAGGTGCCTCAATAGTGCTCATATTTGTGAGAGTGTTCTCGTTCTGAAGTTTATTTTCTAGTAATTTCTCCTAAAATTTAGAGGCTAGTCAGGGTAGCTTTATTTTTAATAAACTGCGCATGCATGTCTCTTTTCTAAAGCACTCCAGTGGTAGACAGTGGCAATAATGAATACTTCTTTTTTGACAGAGCCCAACAGAAACGGGTATTTGATACTGTCAAGGTTGCCAATGACACAAGAGGCCGCTCTATCCCATTCCCAGCTCTGCTGCCCATTCCAGGGTCCAACCGTTCAAGTGTCATCATGACAGCAAAACCTTTTGAATCTGGTTTACAACAAACAGAGGACAAAACCCTCCTGAACCGGGGGAGCAACTCAGAAGAGGTTTCAGAGTAAGAAACATAGATCATGACAGTGATTCTGTATTTCTTATGGCATTGGCTTACCAGATGCCAATACTTATATTCCAGCATTGTTCACTGTGGCAAAGTTTAAGTCTAAATCTTCATGTTCTAAGTCAGATTTGTTTGAATCTGTTTGGTCATTGGTAGTTTATACGTAGCATCGATGACACTTTCTCATAACCCATGCTCATAATCTCAACTGCTCTGGTGCCTTAAGCATAAACAATAAGCTTGAATACCTATTGAGGAAAAGTAGGTTGCTCTTAACTTCCTGTTTAAACTTAGATTTCTTTCTAGTTTTCATTAATTCATCTTATTGAATTATAAATAACTAGAAATTAAACAACATTACTGGAAAGTCAGCTGAAGGCTTTTGAAAGATAGATGTTTTGTCCCTGAGAGGATCTTCTTAATGTAGAAATCTATCCTAGAACACATACCCAATAAGTATTAGCTATTATCAGTAGTAGTAGTAGTAGTCGTAGTCGTAGTCGTAGTCATGGTATTTTTACCATTATTGAATACTAATTGTGGACTAGGAGCTAAATCTTATTTAATCCTGTCAACAACCCTATAGTGTATGTAGGTGCTATATCTTTTCAATTTACAGTTGAGGGAAGTGAGGCTTAACTCATTATGTAGGTTGCCCAGAGTCACTCCACATGAAGGTATTGGTCACATCATACTGCTGTAGGGTCACATTTCTGTAAACTATAGATTTGGCCCATGTATACACTTTGGTTCAAAAATAAAAATGTTTGTGTTTCAAAAAAAGAAAGAAAGATCTATCACCCTGGGTTTTCTATTGTATTTCAGTTTGTACCCACAGTAACTCTGTGTGTCAATACAATGTCATTGAACACAATTACCTTAGGAGAAGATCAACTATCTTCAGTGAATTCACATATAGTAGCCAGGAACAGCTATAGTTTGGCTTGCTACTCTTTCTTTTGATATCCATTGTTAGATACCTCCAATTTCAAAAATATTGAAAAGGGAACAAATCTGTTTACAGAACTATGAAAATGCAGTCTTGGTTTTTTTTTTTTAAATGTTCCACAATATTCATGGAGAATCCATGGCCTAAAGCAAATTTTTTCACATTTCATATTTTTGAAATAGTTTGTTTTGCAGTTAATGGCATGTCATAGTTTAATGGGTTGCATTTTTTCTTTCTTAGTAGTACATAAAATAATGGTACCTTTTGCAATCAATGGTATTATAGATGCTATGCAATATGATAATGTTTACTTTTCTGGCTACCTAAACTGAATTTATAGATAGTCATATCTATAAATTTTCATAAGTTAAGTGACTATACTTATCATGGTGAGCATTGAGTAGTGTTTACAATTCTCAAATCAATATATTGATATATCTCAAATCAATATATTGTACACCTGAAACTACTGTAACATTGTATATTAATTGTACTTCAATAAAAAAATTAAGTGAAATAGCAAAGTTAGTAAACACCACATAATAACAAGTATGTTTTTATCTGAAGTTGCTTGAAGTGATCCATAAAAAATGACGTGTAGCATTAGTGACTTTGGTTTATTGTTAGTCTAATAAAAAACACTTTGATATCTAAGAAAAAAATGCTATGATTTTAAGATCAGTTTCTTAAACATTCACCATTGTAGAAAAGAGAAATCTAGGTTGTGCTTCTCACCCTTACCCTTACAGATCTAGTCAGCAAATGATTTTCCCACAGGAACATTCAGAAGTTGGGTCAACCAGGACCCTCTGAAGATAGTGATTTGGCTACAGCGCTGCATCGCCTTAGTCTGCGGCGACAGAACTACTTAAGTGAGAAGCAGTTCTTTGCTGAAGAATGGGAGCGGAAGATCCAGGTTCTGGCTGACCAGAAAGAAGGGGTTAGTGGCTGTGGCACCCCCACAGAGAGCCTTGCCTCTCTGTGCACCGACCAGTCGGAGATCACAGATCTCAGCAGTGCCAGTTGCCTTCGAGGTTTTATGCCTGAAAAATTACAAATTGTCAAGCCCCTTGAAGGTAATAAATCAGTAAGGGCCATTTTTTAAGCCATGTTGGTTATTAGCCTTTCCTTTTCCTGGAATTAAACTTTATATTGTAATTATAAGAGGACTGTGTGCAGGAGATACCTTTATTATCCCTCAACCTCATTTGTGTGACAGTGTATTATAGTACTTTGTGGAAAAAGAATGAAGAGATTTGCATTCTCCCAAGTCATCAGCCATCAGTATTTTTTTAATATAAATGTGAGGGGGAGAGAGCAGTCTTTTCTTTTTTCCTTAGCTAAGAAATATCATTGACAGCAGTTTTCATGGTAAAATAAATGGGATATAATAAATAAATGAAAATAATATAGATGTAATACTTTATCTCTACCTTTGTACTCAAAAAAGAGTTCCTTACCCAGGAAGTATCATTTGCTTAGAGATATGTGTGTCTAGGTTGGTTGGTTTGGTTTTTCCAGTTTTTGCTAATTTCTTTTCAGTTTCTGTTCTCTCCTAAGATAGAATTTGAATTCAAAATGTTTGTTTTATGGAATATTGATTACATTCAAATGATTCTGTTATTATCATAAAAGAGTCTGCATTAAACAAAATTTTGAGTAGGTAATCTATAAGGACCCCTCAAACTCAAAGGTTCTATAAGTTAGTTTCATTCCTTAATTATCAGTTCAGGTATTTTTCAGAGTTGTCCCCTTAGGATGAGATGTCTTGAGATGTCTATAGTGACATAATTAGACATTGCCTCAGGTGTAGGTGCTTGGGATGGTCATTCACCAGGTTCATAGACAGGAACCACAGGGGTATATCCTCATTTTAGTGTCTCCTTCACTTTCCTGCTCTCCCTCAAGAGCCTGGGGAAAGGAGAATCATAAGCAGGATGGGGAAGAATACAAAAAAACAAAACACTGAAATTCAGGTGTCTTTCGATCTAGGAGCCTGGCTTTTTTTTTTTCTTTTAATGTTTATTTATTTATTTTGAGAGAGAGAGAGAGAGAGAGAGAGAGAATCCCATTTAGGCTCCACGCCTGTTCAGGGCTCAGTCTCACAACCGTGAGATCATTATCACAATCTGAGCCAAAATCAAGATTCAGATGCTTAACTGATGCAGCCATCAGGTGCTCCATACAAAGCAAAACACTAAAATTCAGGTATCATTTAATCTAGGAGCCTGGCTTTTGACTTCAAACTTCATAAGCATAGTTTCAAGCCAAGAAGGTATTGATTTTTGTCACCTGGAAAAATACAGCCCCACCTCTGAGGTGCATATCTTCCTTCTCCTCACTGCCTCAGCATCCTAGTTCCTATCAGGAACAAACAAGTCAAAAACTTGACTTTTTCACCCCTGCTTTTCCTTGTCCAAGGAAATTGAAATATATTTTATTTTGAAATAATTTTGAAATAGAAATATTATTGTTCAGACCTTTAGCATCGTGTCAGTCTTCCACAGAGAACTTTATACAAATTTTACCAAAACATTAAGACCAAATTGAGTAGTTTTACTGCTACCCTTAATATTTCACACATCATAATTTTAGCCTCTGTTTTGAGGTTGAATGCTTGTTGGGAAATTTAAAACATGTCTTGTGGTTTTGCTTGTTTTTTGGTCTTGCACATTCAGGATCACAAACTTTGCACCATTGGCAGCAGCTCGCTCAACCAAATTTAGGAACCATTCTTCACCCACGACCAGGTGTCATCACTAAAGGCTTTACCCAGTTACCCAAGGATACCATCTATCACCTCTCAGATTTAGAAGAGGATGAAGAGGAAGGTATCACTTTTCAAGTGGAACAGAAACCTTCAATATCCAAGCCAGTAACAGGAATCTTCCTTCCACCCATTACTTCAGCTAGTGGTCCAATTACAGGTAAGAATGGTGCTTAGTAAATGTAGCCCAGTAATTTTGCATTCTGACTTAACAGTATGGTCACTTGACTACCTCAATTTAAATCTAACTGGCATATACTCAGTCTTTAATATAAGAAAAAAATCTATAGCAATAGTGGCCCTTCTCATTCTCTCTCCTTCTTAGCCAGCCTGCATAAGTAGATTAGGCAGAGAGAGAGAGAGATCAATTCAGTCAGTGGTTTGTAAACCTGTTGGGCTCAGGATCTCTTTACACCCTTAAAAATAATTGAGAATTCCAGAGAGCTTGGCTTTGTGGGTTGTATCTATTGATATTTACCATGTTAGAAATAAAAACTGAGAAATTATAAAATTATTTATTAACTCATTTAAAAATAATAATTACATGGTAACACAAATAGTATATTTTATGAAAAATAGCTATTTTCTTTACATACTGAGAAGGTATTGGTTTACAGTTTTGCAAGACTCTAATTTATGGCTTAAAAGAAGATATCTGGATTTTCATGCAGCTTCTACATTCAGTCTATTATAGTATATTGCTTTGCTTGAAGAATATAAAGAAAATACAGGCTCACACAGAGGTGTAGGTATAAAAGGAAAGGGTATTTTAATAGCTTCTTCAGGTATTTGTGGATTTTTTTTGATATTACACCAAAACTTGATAAGTGGTAGTTTCTTTGCAGCAGTATGGAATCCAAAAATCTATTATGTTTTGTTACATTAAAGTCTGTTGGTCTATCCTACACTTCGAATGCATCTTTTACCCATGCGGGATTTTATAACTTCATGCACTAGTCATTTGGAAAATATTGGTTCACTGAGTGATGCACATCTTCTAAATGTTAACATATTTCATTATATAATATATGAAAATTACGTTACTATCACCATCTATCTCATCAGATAAGTCTTTTACTATTATGAAGCTTTAAAGTTCCCAGGGGTGGATACAAGTTCCGCAAAACTCTCATTTTCACTTGAAACGTCAAATGACAGCAAATCCTGTAAGCTATTTTTGTTGAAGAGACAGGCTCACTATCTTCATTTCCAAGAAAACTTCTGTCAGATAGGCAAGTCTGAATAACTAGTTTGTTGGTTGTTTTTTCAGTCAAAAATAGTGTTCCATGAGAAAATTTCAACTCAGTTGCCCATATGCTTTTTCCTCTAGATGACCATTGTATCTTGGTATGCAGCAGAGTGCTTAATGCCAACTTCCCGTTTAATCACACAGAATATTAAGATACAGGGGTCAAGATTTAATGAGTAGTTTTTACTGCTTCATCAAGGACATTCTTGTGTGAATCTGGCTTTTTTTTTTTTTTTTTTTGCTATGGTGGGTGAACAACAGTGAAAAATATTCATGTAGCTTGGTGCCATTGCCTTGATTTGTGCTAAGGAGTCAGCAGTTTTGCTCACCATTGCTTTTGCACCAACAGTGCAAATGCCAACCCAGTCAAAGAGGCAAATAGCATCTTAGCATTGCTATGAAAGTAGTTTTGACCTGTGGGTTCCCACAAGATCTGTAAACCACACTATGAGAACTACTGGAGTAGATAGTTTGACTAGAAAGATTGAATAATTAGATTTTGTTTGGGGTGTGTGTGGGGCGGGGAGGGGGGTTTAATGTACTTTTTCAGAATTTTTTTTTCTCTTATTTCCAAGATATTTTTAATCCTTTTGAATTATAGTTTTAAAGCATTGAAGGATTCAGCTGTATACTAGCCAGTTGATACTAATACAATATTTATGTATATTTCATTTCCAAATTTAGTGGTATTTGTACAAAAGACCCTTGATTAATGCTATATTATTAATAGTAATGAAGGTTTTACATTATTAACCTAGTCTTTCAATTTTGTTTGATTCCATAAAAATTTCTACTTCAGTTGCAACCTCAAACCCAGGAAAGTGTCTGTCATGCACAAACTCGACATTCACCTTCACTACCTGTAGGATATTGCATCCTTCTGATATCACTCAGGTTACTCCCAGGTAAGGGGTCTGGGCAATTTGAGGCCTAAAATTTCTTTCCTTAACTATGTTTTCATGAATTTGTTTTTAAAATTGCTTTCATGTAAATCCCAGATTTTCTGTGATCATATGTCTTTAGGATATTTTCACCTTGTATCTTCTCCTTTGATCATTATAACTCTTTGAAGTGGCAGGGAAAGTGAGTATGTATTGTGTAAGTGAACAACTGAGGCAGAGAAAGTCTAGGTAACTAGTCCAAGACAGAGAGGTAGCAAATGACCTAGCTGCAGCTATACCCAGAGTAAGCCAGACTGTACGATTTGAAGGACTAGTCCTCAGCACAAGACTCCCCTCACTTCTGACACCACTTGCAAGTTCAGGGGGTTCCCAGAACCATTCTCTGGTTTCATAATTTGCTAGAAGGACTCACAGAACTCTTGGAAGGCTATTATGCCCATGGCTGCTATTTATTACAGGGAATGGATATAGGTTAATATTAGCCAAAAGGAAAGATACAGGTCAGAGTCTGGGAGGGTTCCACACGAAAAGTTTCCCTTGTCTTTAGGATTTATTACTTCCCTAGCATCGATGTGTGATAGTACGTGCAGAATATTGCCAACTAAAGAAGCTCACCCAAGTGTCAGTGTCCAAATTTTTTATTGAGGCTTTAGTGCATAGTCAATTGATTGATTGATTGATTACCCATATAGTTGAGCTCACCTCCAGGTCTAATGCCCTAAAGCCCCCATGTTAAATCACATGGTTGTTTTCTTTGGCATGGCTAGTCCCTTCCCTAAAACTGTTGGGTGTGGCCAAGCTCACCCCAAGATCTAGTGTTTTTCTATGAGACACGGCATAGATTACTTTCCAGAAGCTTGAGGGCAAAGGCCAGAACCCTCTGGGCAGGGCCAAATTACTTACTACACAGGCTAGAACATGAATATTCTAACACATAGTTGAGGGATCTTATTAAGCCATATTGCTGCTATTTCTGTCCCACCAATTCCCAAAAGATTTGAAGGTATTTTTAAAGGTGTGTAGAACATTGGAGGGATAATGTTAACTTGAAGTAGAGGAGAAAAATGAAGCAAAGAGGAATCAAAAGCAAGGATATAAAATGGATGGAAGAATAAAATTAGTATACAAGGTGTAACATAAAGTCTTATATACTTGCTAATGTGAACCATGTATCTGAGTCTTAACTTTCTAGCTTCCATTGTAGAGGGAAATAAGATTATGATTCACAAGGTATCTGAGAGCAAATCAATTATTTAGGGAAGCATTTGGGTTTCATCCAATAAAGATCTCAATATAAGTCTGTAATGAACAGGCATATCTGCAATTTTTCTACTTTGTTCTTATAGTCAACAAGGTAACAAGTTTTATAAAATTGGTTCCTGGGAGGACTCTCAATACAGGTTGATGCCGTTGTATGAAGTGTACAGTTGGGGAAGGGAAAGGTAGTTCTGCAGTAAAGTAGGGACAGGGAGCTGGGAAACTGGGAATACAGTCTATATATAGACTGCATCAGATTAGAGATTTAGTTGGACTTGTTTAACCAAGAAGTCAAACTCGTTTGTAGTTTATTTCTTTTATACCAGTTGGTACTTTAGAAAGTTTATTTATTAATAAATTATGAATTATAATAATTTTGTTCATAATCATTAAAATTTTATTATCTTGATATACTGAGTATTTTATGTTAAGTGAAAGTTTAACTATTTAATACTGATAGGGGCGCCTGGGTGGCTCAGTCAGTTAGGCATCCGACTTGGCTCAGGTCATGATCTTACAGTTTGTGAGTTCAAGCCCTGCATCGGGCTCTGTGCTCACAGCTCGGAGCCTGGAGCCTGCTTCAGATTCTGTATCTCAGTCTCTCTCTGCACCTTCCCCACTTGTGCTCTGTCTCTCAAAAATAAATAAATTAAAATAAATAAATAAATAAATAAATAAATACTGGTAACATTTGCTCAAGGGAGGAAAATTGGCTAAAGAAGTCCTTTCTCCATTCTACCACTATTTCCTTGAGTACATGATTTCCTAGGTTTTTTTTCCTAACTAAATATAAAATAAGAAAGAAAGTTTCTAATAGTTGCCAAAGCTTTTAATTATTTTTATTTTCCAAGAAACACATGATCTAAGTCAAGGTTAAGAAACATTTGTTCCATGGGTATCTTTATACTACTTTTGTTTGGAATTAACATTCTTGAAAATAGACATTTAAAAATATATATATTTTAATGTTTATTTTTGAGAGAGAGATAGAGCACAAGCGGGGGAGGGGCAAAGAGAGAGAGAGAGAGAGAGAGACAGAGTCTGAAGCAGGCCCTAGGCTCCAGGCTGTCAGCACAAAGCCCCACACGGGGCTAGAACTCAAAAACTGTGAGATCATGACCTGAGCTGAAGTCGGTCACTTAACCGACTGAGAGCCACCCAGGCACCCCAAAAATGGAAATTTAATGATTTCAACTTTTATTAGTTCTTAGTAACATAAAATTGAAAAATAAAAAGGAAATAAATTTCTCTTTAGAAAAACATCTTAGATTTAATATAAAAGATTGTATTTTCTTTTTTTTAATGTTTTATTTAATTTCGAGAGAGAGCAAGAGACAGCATGAGCAGGGGAGGGACAGAGAGACAGGGAGACACAGAATCCGAAGACAGGCTCCAGGCTCTGAGCTAGCTGTCAGCACAGAACCCAACGCGGAGCTCGAACCCATGAACCATGAGATCATGACGTGCGCCGAAGTCGGACACTTAACCGACAGCCACCCAGGCACCCCAAAAGATTGTATTTTCTAAAAAGTTGGAGAATTATTTACTTATGGATTGTTGTCTCTGGTGTCCTTCACTTTATAGAATGGATATAGTAATAAAAATCTCTGAAATTTACCTCCTTTAATATTTCAATTTCTTTTTTTTTGCTTTCAATTTTATTTTATTTATTTTATTTTTGGCTTCATAGGTGAATTATACCAAATATTTTATTTATTTATTTATGTTTATTTATTTATTTTTTATTTTTTTTTTATAACTTTATAGTTTATAGTCAGGTTAGTTTCCATATAACACCCAGTGCTCTTCCCCACAAGTGACCTCCACCAAGACCATCATCCCACTTTACCTTTTCCCCTTCCCCTTCCCCCCTCAGTTTGTTTTCAGGATTCAAGAGTCTCTCGTGTTTTTTCTCCCTCCCTCTCCCTAACTCTTTTTCCTCCTTCCCCTCCCCATTGTCCTCTATTGGGTTTCTCCTGTTAGACCTATGAGTGCGAACATATGGTATCTGTCCTTCTCCGCCTGACTTATTTCGCTG
>CM053578.1:74151121-74172913 GCA_028646485.1 Cryptoprocta ferox | reverse complement strand
CCTGAAAAGGAAACAGACTAGCATATAGGGAACAAAAGCATGCAAACGCACAGACAAATCAAACAAACACGGAAGCCAAAAGGGGAAAGGAAGTAAAGAAAAGGAAAGGAAAGGAAAGAAAAGGTAGAAGAGAGGAAAAGAGAGAAGAAAAAGAAACAAAAACAAAAAAAGAAAAACAAGGTGGGGACAGAGACCGCAAAAGACTCTGGACAGTCTAAAAGCATATCACCAGCCAAGAGGAGAGATAAGAATATGCTAAGGGAAATATATCTGGATGGCAGCAGAAAAGAAGGAGAAGCAAAGAAAAAAGGAAAAAAAAAAAGACCACTCCTCTGTGCGGATGGGCATGGTTTGGCGTCAGGTCAAGTTTAGGGGGCTGCTCTCTCCGAGGCCCCGCCTTGGTGGTTGCAGGGAGAAGAATGGCATCGCTTCAAGCTTTGCTCGAACCAATCCTTGCAAGCCGCTCCTCTGAGTCCGATCTCCCTGTGCCGTGGGCGAACCAAACTGTATTCTCCAAGCTCCACCTCACTTCCAAATCCTAGTCCATGCAGTTCAACACTGTCACCGGGGATGAGATGCGTTCCCGCTGGCGGCCGGCCTCCTGGCCCGGCTTGCGCTGCACTTATCGCGGCGCCACCGCCGCCGCCGCCACTTTTCAAGGCGCCTTTCACGCGCTGCCGCCACCTTTATCGGTGCCGCCGCCTTTCACGGTGCTGCTTGGAATGGATGCCGCTGCGCCCAAGGAAGAATTCGCCGGCCAGATGGGACAGATTTCTCTCCCCACGCCCAGCAGTTATATATGGGGAGACGGGCAAGTTTTTCCTCCCTTAGAGATGGCTCTATGTGTGTTTTCCATCTCTCTTTCTCTTCCCCTTGCTTCTCCGGGGCACAGCGTGCTCTCCTTGTGTTGGGTTGGGGCTCCTTCCCCCTGCACCACTGGGACCCGCCCTTCCTCCAGTTTCCCAGATCACAATCACTCACTCAGGCATCTTTGAGGTTGTCTTCTTTCTGGCGTCTGTTTCTTCTTTCCCCCACTTGCAAATCCGAGTTTTAACACTTCAGTCCTTCTCAGTTCAATCCATGCGGGCGTGCGCAGATTACAGAGCTCCCTGCTTCTCCACCATCTTGCCTTCCCTCTTATGTTGTGTCTTTATCAGTTCTTTAATGATTTATAATCCTATTTAAGTATGTGCTTTAAAACTTTCTGAGGGTTTTAATAAACTTCCCAGAGATTTAAGTTGTAAATGAAGTACGTTTGTTTTGTTTTTGTTTTTTACTAAGTAGGCTTGTTTATCTGGTATGTTAAGTTACTTGGGAAGCACTGTCAAATAAATGATGATAAGCTTTAGGTTGTAGTGTATGGGTAAAAGCTATAACTGTCTTATAAATTACATAAAATCCCTAAAGTTTTTATATGTTCTGGCATAAGGTCATTACTTGAAGTATGAGAATGTTCTTTGTCACAGAAATGACTGGATTTCTTTGTCAGTTACATTATAATGAACTCTCAGATCTTTAACCATGTCCATTTCTAAGGGGTTTTTTGGTCATTTATAGTTATTGTTCTGATGCTCTTGCGAAATGAGTTTTTTCTGTAAAGAGACTCATGAAAAGGACTTTGGGGGGGTACAAATACAGGTATTAGATATCTTTAAGATCATAAAACTGAACTGGGTAAGAATTTCCAGAACTAACAAAAAAAGCTGTATCCAAACAACTAGAATTAATAACATGGGACTGAATGAATTATGGAAGATTATAGTTTTTGTAATTTTTGTTTGAAGCATTGCTAGTTCTCTAATGTTTGCTCTTCCTGATTGAGAAAGTTTTCTCTTAAAATATCTATGACTTACAGAAATGTGATAAAGTAGTCCTTTAAGAACAAATTGAAACATTTAACTTTTCTTCCTGCCTGAACCCTCTGAAATTCAGAGACTCTCAGTGAGTATTCTTTGTTCCATGGCAATTATAATTAGTTGCATAAATTCAGTGAGAATCTATGCTCCTTGCAACAAGACACCATTGGAAACATTGGTTATATTACCAAGGCTTTCACTGGAATGTCATATTTGTAAGAGACATGCAAAGACTCAGATATAACCAGACCACTATAAGGACTTAAGGTTGACTTTATGAAGCCAAGAGAGTCCCATGGAAATGTTGACCTGATACCTTGCTTACAGAGTTCCCAGCAGCTGTACCAGATGAGTAAGGAATGTCACTTCCTGGCAGGGGCAGGAGCCTCAGGATATTTTGGGGATCCCGAGAAGAGGAATTTGCCCAAATCTACAGGTACTGCAGGCATGTCTGATGGTAAGTATTTGGCTTGGCTTCTGGCTTCAAGAGTGTATTAAAAGTTCAATCTCAAGATTCCTTATGAAAAATTCCAGCCACTTGGATGGCTCAGTCGGTTAAGCGACCAACTCTTGATTCCACCTCAGGTCTTGATCTCATAGTTTGTGAGATCGAACCCCATGTCCACCTCTGTGCTGACAGCACAGAGGCTGCTTGAGATTCTCTCTCTCCCTTCTCTCTGTCCTCCCCCTGCTGACATGTGTGCTGTCTCTCTCTCAAAATAAATATTTTTTAAAAAAGAAAAAAAGTTCTAGCAAAGCAAATTTTAAAAGAATCTATATGATCAATCACTATTCTTGCTGAAAGGCCAAGTTCATTAAAATTTGACTTGTTTGGGGGCGCCTGGGTGGCTCAGTCGGTTAAGCATCCAACTTCGGCTCAGGTCATGATCTCGCGGTTCGTGAGTTCAAGCCCCCGTCAGGCTCTGTGCTGACAGCTCAGAGCCTGCAGCCTACTTCGGATTCTATGTCACCCTCTTTCTCTCTTCCTCCCCCCCTCAAAAATAAATAAAAAATTTAAAAATTTTTAAAAAATAAATAAAATAAAATTGGACTTGTTTTTTAAAGGAATTAGTCTTGATTTGGCTACCTCTGGAAATAAGGGTGCATTTAGACAGATTATATTTCAATAACATACTTCTGCAGAGGTGTGTTCTGATTGTCTTTAAATGTTTATTCTTTACCTAAGCTAGACAACTTGAGATAAACTTCAGAGAAAGTGTCACAGTAGCTCATGTATAGACAGTCTTCATGCCTGTTATTCTGTGGGGATAATAACAGAATAATGGGCATATGGTTATCTGTACAACTGGAAAATGGGATGGACTCTCTATCAATTGTATAACTCAGCTATCACCTTGACCAATACTGTATGGCTGGGATGACAAAATTGCTCCTTAAGAGCCAGAATGGACCCCACTGCATGGAGTTAAGTATGGACTTATGGAAATAATGGATGGTCCCACTTTCCTTGTGAATGGTTTGGATGATGCACTTGGGGATGCCTATACCACCAGACAGGTCTTCTCCCGCTTACCAGTGATTCCTCATAATTGGGATATTGTTAAGATTAGACAGCAAATAAAGAAGGCTCCCTGATAGTTTTATCCCTTAGCCATCTTTGTCCCAGGAGCTCCCTCTATTGATATAAAATTGCAAAAAAAAGACTTTAGCCAAGCATACGGTGGCCACCTTTAACTAAGGCTGACATGCACTCACCCATAAATTCAAAAGGTAGCCCTCCAAAACCAAATGGCCCTTGATACCCTGACTGCATCTCAAGGAAGAACTTATGCTTTACTAAAACAGAATGTTATGGGAGTGCCAGGGTGACTCAGGCAGGTAAGCATCCGACTGCAGCTCAGGTCATGATCTCACGTTCGGGAGTTTGAGCCCCGCTTTGGGCTGTGTGTCGACATCTCAGAGCCTGGAACCTACTTAAGATTCTGTGTCTCCCTCTCTCTCTGCCTCTCGCCCACTCACCTCTGTCTCTCTCTCCCTCTTGCTCTCTCTCAAAAATAAATATTAAAAAAAAATTTTTTTAACCAGAATGTTATGTTGCTCCAGATTACCACATTAATGTGACAGGGTTACTAGAAGACATGAATACTCAAATTGGCACTTTAAAGGGTTGATTTCTCTCTTTTTTATTTGGTTAAACTCCTGGACTGGAAGAAGATTTTGATCAACTATCAAAGGCCTTTTATTCAGGCTTCTCTTTCTCATTACAATAATAATCTTATTTCATTGTCTTTTCTGATGTCTCTCCACCTGGTGCCAAGATTCCTTCACTGCCATAACTTCAAGCCAACAAATGATCCTTTCCACTCAGAAAAATTTATGCATGTTGTCTACCTTGGATTCGGCTGCCTCTGCCTTTCATAATTCCTACATATAAATTACCACTGACCAATGTTGACCCATAGGTAGATACATCTCTGTGCCCCTCATTTAGCAGGAAGAAGCCACTAAAGATAAGACCTCCATCCAAATGCCAAAGATTTGTCATTGTCAGTCTGTCAGGGAGGAATATAGAGGCCCCTTTTAGGAATAGCTTGAGCAAGACAAAAGGGTCCACAGCCATCACCAAGCTGAATGCATAGAGTCTCATTAAGCAGCCCATCTCAAAATAGCCATAGGCCCTAACTGATCAATTACCAGACACAGTCCCTAAGATTACAAAAAAAAAAAAAAAAAATTCCATATGTTCCCATACTCCCTCACTTCACCCTATAACTGTGGCTCCTCACCACTGCCTCACTATAGACAGTCTTTCCTTTGTTGTCATGCCCAACACTCCTTTACAGTGTATTCAATAAACTTCTATCTCTTGAAAGAAAGAAAGAGAGACAGAAAGAAAGAAGGAAGGAAGGAAAGAAAGAAAGAAAGAAAAGAAAGAAAGAAAGAAAAAAGAAAAGAAAGAAAGAAAAAGAGAAAGAAAGGAAGGAAGACAGAGAAAGAAATTAAAAATGAGAAAGAAGGAAAGAAAGAGAGATAGAAAGAAAGATGGGGCACCTGGGTGGCTTCATCGGTGGAGCATTTGACTCAGTCTCAGTTCTTGATCTCAGGGTTGTGAGTTCAAGCCCTGCACTGGGTGTGGAGTCTACTTTACAGAAGTGAAGGGAAGGGGAATGGAGGGGAGGGGAGGGAAGGGAAGGGAAGGGAGAAGCTATTTCCAAAAAACTAAATTTGAAAATTATTAGACTCTAATAGAAAAGGTTCCTTGAGGGGCACCTGGGTGGCTCAGTCGATTAAGCATCCAACTTCGGCTCAGGTCATGACCTCACAGTCCATGGGTTCAAGCCCCGCATCAGGCTCTGTGCTGACAGCTCAGAGTTTGGAGCCTGCTTCAGATTCTGTGTCTCCCTCTCTCTCTGCCCCTCCCCTGCTCGCTCTCTGCCTCTCTTTCTCAAAATAAAGACATAAAAAGAAAAAAAAAAAAGAAAAGAAAAGGTTCCTTGATGTTCTCTTCTCTCTGTCACAATTTAATTGTTTTTTTTTTGAAAAATGCATTTTATATCCATTTAGAATTCTGAGAATTTTATGAGAAGTAAATGAAGTATGAGTCTCTAATTCTTTGATACATTTTTTATGTTTTTTTTTCTTTATTACAAAATTTAGTGATATCCCCAGCGTCTTTTTTTAAAAAATTTAAGTTTATTCATTTATTTTGAGAGAGAGAGAGAGAGCAGGGGAGGGGCAGAGAGAGAAAGGAAAGAGAGAATCCCAAGCAGAGTCCACGCTGTCAGCAAAGAACCCAACACAAGACTCAATCCCATGAACCGCGAGATCATGACCTGAGCCAACATCAAAAGTCGGTCGCTTAACCAACTGAGCCACCCAGGCGTCCCTCCCAGCATCTTTAATTGTGTTTTCTTTCACAAGTGATGAGCAGTAGATGTGTGTAAGTCCCAAAACCTTCTGATGAGGGCGGTAATTGAGGGCATTCTGTTGATTTCCATCTCTGTTTTTACTATATTAAGTTTGAGTTATGCTAGTATCAAGTTTTGTCTTTCATTAGTTTTTATAACATAAGGGCCCAAATGCCATAGAATTTTCAGAGGAACAAATGTTGCTGTGCATGACAAAGATGACAAAATACAGCTGCTGGCTGGCAGGCATGAAGAGTTTTATTCTTTAAGAAAATGTAAGTAAAGCACACCAAAGATAATGTGAGGTATTAGAGGAAAATACATAAAAGTCAAGAAATTTAAAAAGTAGTCCATAAAATTTATTTTTCTTGCCTTCTTAGAAAAATCACAAAGTTGTTTAAAAGTAAGATTTTTCACATTACATTTAAACATTACAACAAAGGGCCAGGAAGTTTTACAAAATGTTAGGTAATTTGCTACCACTTAAAAAGCTATTTCAGCATATTTCAAGGGAATCTCTAGATCCACACAATTCTATACAATAATGTGAAGAATTAGCACCATGCCTCTTTCATGTTACATCTAGCCCTATACATACGTATACATAAACGTTAAGGTAATCAGAATTCATGTTATAAAATATTCTTCAGCCACAACATGCAGGTCTTCTAAGTATTACTCCAATATATAAGTACCTGTGGAATTACAAATTAAAACATTAAAAGAAGTGAAAAATGTATGCTCAGAACCACTGGAAAATAGTATTTCATTATGCATGAATCTATGCATCCTTGCTGAGAACTTTCCACAAGTTACCTTTCCTCTCACCTCACTACTGCCCTCATCCCTCCTGAATTCCAAAGCAGTGTCTGTCTCTGACCTTAGCAGGAACACAAACCAGAAACTTTCCTAGCATTGAAAAAAATTTTTTATTATCAAAGTATAGTTGACATACAATGTTATATTAGTTTCAGGCATACAGCACAGTGATCTGACAACCCTAATCATTATACAATGCTCACCAGAAGTGTAGACACCATCTGTCACCATACAGTGTTACCACAATATTATTGGCTATATTCCCTATACTGTACTTTATATCTCCATGATTATTTTATATCTAGAAGTTTGTACCTCTTCATCCCCTTCCTCTATTTTGCCTATTCCGCATCCCCCCCGACCCCCAACAACCATCAGTTTGTTCTCTGTATTTATGAGTCTGTTTCTGTTTTTGTATGTTTCTTTTGTTTTTTAGATTCCACATATAAGTGAAAACATATAGTATTTGTCTTTCTTTGAAAAGATCGTCAGCCTCACTAACCATTAAGGAAATGAGAGTCAAAATCACAATGAGATATCACCTCACACCTGTCAGAATGACTATTATCAAAAAGACGAGAAATAAGTGTTGACAAGGATGCGGAGTAAAAGAAACCCTCATGTCTTGTGGGTTGGAATATAAATTGGTGCAGCCATTGTGGAAAACAGTATAAGAGGCTCCTCAACAAATTAGAGATGCCATATGATCCAGTAATTCTACTACTGAGTACTTACCCAAAGAAAATGAAAACACTAATTTGAAAAGATATATGCACCCTGTGCTTATTGCAGCATTATTTACAATAGCCAAGATATGGAAGCAGCCAAGTCTCCATCCATAGATGAAATTGCAATGAAATATTACTCAGCCATAAAAAATGAAATCTTAACATTTGGGACAACATGGATGGACCTAGAGGGTATTATGCTAAGTGATATAAGGCAGACAGAGAAAGACAAATATCTTCATAACATTTTGACACAGTCGTCTTTTGTTTTGAAGAGAAAGGACAAGAGGTGTGGAGAAGCATTCCCCTGGATCCTGAATGATGTTACTGATAACAATAGATGTTTTAGGGTTGTGGGTCCTGCTGTTGCAGCGTTGATCAAGTGCCTATAGGTTCTTTAATAAACTTAGATTTTGAGTACACCTGTGATATTCAGAACCCTCTAAAGACCAGGGCTCAGGGCAGTGGCCCCTCTTTTTGGGTGTGAGAGTGCTACTGCAGGTGCTTATATCATTCCTGTGGCTCTCTGGCAAGGGGCCATTTGGGAGCAGCTGAATGAGTCATTGGGACTTAGCATAGCACCCTAAAATGAGATCTTCAAAGACAAGAAATGATGAAAGGAAATTGAGCAACTTGGAGATAATGATAAGCTTACTAAAAGAACACTATCTTTTCCACACTGAGAGTATTCTCAGAAAGCCACAAATAGGGCTATCCAAATGGAAAGCCTCTAAGTACTCCCTGGCTGATCATATTTGTCACTTCACTAGGGCTACAGCATCACACAAGGGGGTGCCCATTTCCCAACCCAGTGTGCAAGCTAATTTTGATGATCTAGTTGGATTCTTAAGTCACAGTTTCTCTCATTTATTTATTCAACCTCTACTGTCTTACACTGTTGATATTCTGGCCTCTTACACCTCCATTCCAAATACTAAGACACACTGCTTGGGGAAAGTTACTGAGAATGTTGTTAGTAGCATCAGTCCCCTTCCTGGGTCTTTGGAAAGAGCCTTTTTGTGCAATGCCAGAGTTTCCCTAAATTCAATCCAAGAGAAGATCTGTTAACACTTAGCCCCTAAAAGCCTTCATTTCCTTCCCCTCTGCTGTTTTGTTTCTGACAAATTTGTGCTCATGTCTAAAGAGAAGAAAGGAGGAAACAAAAATCCTTAAGTAGTGGTAATTAGTGCTAAGCCTTGGCCCAGTCAAGTGACTTCCTTCTGTGCATGTTTCCTTTGTATCTTTGCTGTTAGCCACTCTCTACACAAGACCCAATCCTGCTTTTTTTTTAAATTGTGAGAAAGCATTTAAATATAAAATTTCACACAAACAGATTTGAAATAATATCCAGTCTCTAGATGGAGATGGATTTGACTAAATGAGTCAAATCTACTCATTGTTTTCTTTGTAACTTTTTTCCCTCCCTCTTTGTTTTTGAAGTTTGTCTCCATCTAGTCCATCTAGTCTGCCCATGGTGCTTGGAGTTGGGGCAGCCAGAGTGTAACCACAAGGCTCCCCTCAGTTGACACACTGAAATTGGCATGACAGAAAGATGAAAAATGCCCAATTCTCCAATGACATTGCTGAGTCTGCATCAATTTCATAGCACTACTTACACACTTCATGTTTCGTGAAATTAACGTTTTTCTTTCATTCGAGTGATGATATACATATTTGAACTATAACAGAGTCCACGCTTTAGGAAATACTGTCATAAATATTGGTGGTATTCCTCAGGGCTCTTTTCTAGAAACTATTCTCTTCTTACACCTTTCCCCTGTGTGAGTTTATCCACTCCCTTTCCTTTAATCTACCCCGAAGACTCCTAAAGTGTTTCTGGCCCAGACCCTTTTTGATCTCCCAAATCACAGAACAAACTCTATAATGGACATCAACCACTTGGGTGTCTCCCTGGCACCTCAAACTCAACATATCCAAGTCCAAAGTCATGATCTGTTTTCCTGAGCCTGTTTATCCCCCAGACTTTCTCATCTCAATAAACACACTGCCATTTACTCAATTGCTTAAGCTAGAGACCCATGAGCCATCATTGCCTCCTCATTTTTCCTGTGACATCTGATCAGTCACCAAGTCTTACTGTGTCCTCCCTTCTCCATCCCCACTGCAGCTCCCTCAGCCAAGCCCACCATGTGTCTCATTTGACCACGGCCACAGACCCCTAACTGTTTTCCCTGCCTCCTGACTTGGCCTCTCTAATTGTTTCTCAACAATGTTGCAGTCAAAATGATCTTTTTAATATGCAAAACTAGCCAAATCCCTTCTCTGACTAAAATTGTTGTCTGACTCATTAGAAGTCCCTGCTGTACACTTCCACTGCATCTGGTGAGGCCCTTAATGTAAGTTTCATCGTGCTTTTATTGAATTTATTACATGCTTTTCTACTAGTCTCTAAGTTCTATGGGCACAGAGGGGCACCCGGGCGGCTCAGTCAGCTAAGCGTCCAACTTTGGCTCAGGTCATGATCTTACAGTCCATGAGTTCAAGCCCCTCATCAGGCTCTGTGCTGACAGCTCAGAGCCTGGAGCCTGCTTTGGATTCTGTGTCTCCCTCTCTCTCTGGCCCTCCCCTGCTCACGCTTTGTCTGTCTGTCTGTCTCTTTCAAAAATAAATAAACATTTAAGTTCTATGGGCACAGGAACTGAGTATATCCCCACACCTTACAACAGTACCTGGCACACAGTAGATAATAAATGTGAAGTCAAATGAATGGATGAATTTATAACAATGTTTTGTAAACCATGGATTGTGACCTATCAGTGGATCATGAAATCAATCAAGTGGATTTATAATGAGCTTTCATTTTAAATCAAAGAAAAAATAGATGAGAGTAGCATGTAATAAAGGTATTATTTCATGCAACTTTTTTTTTTAATTTTTAACATGTATTTATTATTGAGAGAGAGCATGAGTCAGGGAGGGGCAGAGAGAGAGAGGGAAAGAGAGAATCTGAAGCAGGCTCCAGGCTTTGAGCTATCAGCACAGAGCCTGACACGGGGCTCGAACTCACAAACCGCGAGGTCATGACCCTAGCTGAAGTTGGACACTCAACCAACTGAGCCACCCAGGTGCCCCCATGCAACTTTTTATCATAAAATGTGTAAAATATATTTCTTACAGTGAGTTGCAGTAGAATAAAAATGAAAGCCATTGGTCTGTCATAAGCATGCATGTTTTTTCCTATAATGAGAAAAACCAGCTTTCTTTTCTGCTTAAGAAAACTTAGGGGGGAAATGTTTCAAACTCTTTGGCAACTGAAAAGGATTCCTGCCCTAGGGGATATGTACTTTCACAGATTTCAAAGCCTGAGATTCAAGGAAGAAAGTGCTTGCTTTAGAGTTTTAGGTTTCTGTAAGCAAATGACAGAAGAACTTAAAATTCTCCTCCTGTCTGGCAACTACCGCCATAGGCCAATTAAGTTTAGGAGTGCTGTTTAAATCTATTTCCTCGGAAAGTATATCATTTTTTAATTTTTATTTATTTTTGAGAGAGAGAGAGGCAGAGAGCAAGGGAGACACAGGATTGAAGCAGGCTCCAAGCTCGAAGTTGTCAGCACAGAGCCCAACACAGGATTCGAACTCACGGGCAAGATCATGACCGGAGCTGAAATCTGATGCTTAACTGACTGAGCCACCCAGGCGCCCCCCTCTGAAAGTATATCTGAAGTATATTTTGTCTTATGTCTTGGAGAATTTGTTAGCTGGCTGCTTCTCCAGCCTTCTTCTTTAAGAGCTGAGTGTCTGAGCCAATGAGGTACTGCCATTCTGTTTCCATAGCAATAAAAGAAACAAACCTTCACCTGCCATCTCCCAAGGACAAACCTCACAACTCAAGGCCCAAGTCAAGAGAATCTGACTGAAAGGTTGACTTTCTCCTCTAGTTTGACTTTCATTACAATACTGAAAGATTCAAACCGGACTGTCCTTAGAAGGGAAATTTGTGCTCATGCCAGTTCAGCCTCTGTAAAAGCCTTTGACTAGATTCACTGCAAGTCTGTCTCTCTGCCCTACACATATTGTGGATTTTGTTTTGGCATTTCAGTCACTTCGGATGACCAAAGTGTTGAGTTCTGGGCCTTCTGGATTTCATTTAAAATGAATGCTAATTTTATGTTGATGAGAAACAGTTTCTCTATAAAATTGTGATGTCTTTAAAACTTTTGACTTGGAAAAGGACCACATGGGAAAAACAAATCTTTGAGCAGCAGTCCCAGGTAAGCTCTTTGGAAAAGTTGTTTTATGTACTTTCTCCGTCTGGTTATTAGCACTAACCAGTGACCTTTCTGCTCACTGGTGACTACAGTGTCACCGAATGACACATTCAGTTGCCTGAACCTCAGGTAAAATCATCAGGGAGAAATACAGGAAAGGAAAAGAATAAGGGGAAAGAATCCTAAATCACACATGGGTGTGCCTGCATACACACACACACACACACACACACACACCCCCTCTATAGTCTTAAAGCCATACAATGCAACATCAAGCCAGTGGATGCAGTAGATCTATCTATGCCATACAGAAATAGCTAGTAGATACCCTGTTATGTAGAAAGAGCGAAGACATGACACAGTGTGTAAGTATACTCTCATTTATGTAAAAATTTTTTGAGATTTTATGTATACTATATATATATATTCATATTCATAGAACTTTTCTGGAAGTATACACCCCTAAAAAGCCTGTTAACAGTGGTTTCCTGATGCAAGGGTACTAGAAGTAGAGGGCTGACGTTTAGCTGGTATGCAGTCATTGAAATATTGAAATGCCGCCATACTGGTTATATATACAGTTGAGCCTTGAACAATGCCAGGGGGTAGGGACACTGACCCCCGTGCAGTTAAAAATCCTAGTATAGCTTCTGATTCCTCAAAAACATAACTACTAATAGCCTACTGTTGACCAGAAGCCTTACCCATAACATACAGTCAATTAACACATATTTTTATCTTATATGTATTATATACTGTAGTCTTACTTTAATACCTAACTTTTTCTTAATTTCTTTTGGTGTTCCTAGGCTACATGGTTCAGCTGTGAGTTTTTTTCAAATTGTCACAAATCTCCAAAAAATTTTCCATTTATTGAAAAAAATCAACATATAAGTGGACCTGCATAGTTCAAACTATTGTTATTCAAGGATCGACTGTATTCATTTTCCAAGCCGTTCAGTTGTCCTCCCTGCCACGTTGGTTGCCCCAGCTCCTCCTCTGGTACCCCTAGACCTCCTCTTGATTAGGTAACTAAGGGTTAATGCCTGACACAAGAGTAGGAGTGCAGTCCTGCAGAACCCTGTTTCAGCCTTATAGCCCATGGCTTTTTTGATTGTGCAATAGCCATGTCTTACTAGTTGTTAAATATTTTGAGTATTTATCCATATAAGTGTTTGGAAGGAGAGGCCTTTATTTTTAAAAGCAAAAGAATGTACACCAAGGCATTGTTTACAATAGAAAAAAAGGCAAAAACCAAATGTTCATCAATACAAAACTGGCTAAAAATATAAATGGATATGTTTGTAGGATAGAAATTCATGCAGCCATAATGATATAGAAATAAATCTTAGACCAGTTTTATAGATTTGCCTTAAGTATAATTTGAATTATGGATTTGCTTTAAATTTGTTTTAAAATAATCTGGTATTAGAGGAATTGGCTAGGTATAGATAAATGAGATTAGCCATAAATTGCTAATTGTTGGGTAACAGGTGAGTTCATTATACTGTTTTCTCTACTTTTGTGCATTTAAAAAAATTTCTCCACAGAAAGCTTAAGTTTAAAAAATAACGATATGTCGGGGCACCTGGGTGACTCAGTCAGTTAAGAGTCCAACTCTTGGTTTTGGCTCAGGTCATGATCTCATGGTTTGTGAGTTCAAGCCCCCCACCAGGCTCTTTGCTGACAGTGTGGAATCTGCTTGAGATTCTCTCTTTTTTTCTCTCTCTGTCCCTCTCCTGCTCTCTCTCTCTCTCTCTATCACACACACACAAAAATAAACATTTTTTTAATCTACAAAAAAAGATGATATCTCTACAGTTACTGATATTAAAAGAAGCTCATGACATTGTTGATAAAAAGCGTACGTAGAATTCATGTATAGTTTTTCCCATTTATGGGCAATCATTTAAATCTATTTCTTTAAAGAGAATTCTAGAAGTTATTAACCAAAATAATTTCAGTGATCATCTTTAGGTGTTAGTACTTCAGATAATTTTTGCCCCCTGAGGATTTCCTATATTATGATTTTCTTTACAGTGATCCCATTTCAATTTAACACATACACAAATAAACCTATTATCCCCAAATATTAGAGATAAAAGCTTCTACTGTATACAAAAAATCACTAGGATTTATAATATTCCTAAACTCAGTTACCAGGTTTTGAGAGCCTAATGTGTAGAAGGTAGTATGCCAAGAGCTTTTCTGACATGGCCTCATTTCTTGTGCATGATGCCCAGTAAGGCATGAACTTCCATGTCCCCATTTTGCAGATGTGGAAACTGAGACTCAGAAAAGTAAAAGTAAATGTCTTGAAGTCCCACAAGCAGTGAAGCAGTTGGAGCTGTTGTGCAAAGTCAGGCCCACCTGACTCAAAAATGCAAGGAAATTTTTAGTAAAGAATGTTGAAGGGAGCGCTTGGGTGGCTCAGTTGGTTAAGCATCTGACTTTTGATTTCAGTTCAGGTCAGGATCTCATGGTTTGTGAGTTTGAGCCCCATGTCGGAGCCTGCTGGGAATTCTTTCTCTCCCTCTTTCCTTCCCCCACTTGCTCTCTCTCACTCTCTCTCAAAATGAATAAACTTTAAAATAAAATAATAAATTAACAATATTGTGGAGGGAGAAAAAAACATAATCCTGATATTCTGGCCCAATTTTCATTTTTTACTATATTATTTTCTAGCTTTTGTACATATAGGTATACTTGTATGTAATTATATCCATTGCGTATATACCATTTTATATCTTTGTTCTTAAGCATTTCTTCACATTCCCATGGGCTTTAAAATAATCAGCTAAAATCTATGTAAAACTCCATTACTCTTCAATAATTTACCAATCATTTTTGTTTTTTAATTCTAATTTTTAATATTATCCATAACATTGTAACAATGGTTACATTTTTGTAGTTTGTCTGTGGATCTCCTTTCTTCTTGTTGACTCGGTCCCTGTGGTTACAGCCACTCAGTTGAGTAGACAACAAATATTTATCAAATACCCATTGTGGACAAGTCACTTTTCCAGCCTCCATGGGGACACAGAGAATGACACAGTGGAGTCCTGCCCTTCAAGAACCACACAGTCCGGTTGGGCAGGCAAGAAATTGAATAAAGAAGGCAATTGTTTGGAGCTGGCCTCCTCAGCCTCTTGCTTCCTGTGCCAGGGACTCCCGCTAAGTCCCCCAAGTTCAGGATTGGCCCCTGTCCTTGCAGGAAGCAGATACAAGGTCCAAAGCACCAGCAAAGCCTCCCTCTTGCTCTTGCTGCATCCTCCTTTCAGACCCTCGCCTGAATCCTAGCCCCTGTGGCATCATCTTCTTGGCTAGGACACTCCACCGCTTCTCTGACTCTGTCTCCCTGAGACCTCCTGACTAGGTCCCCATGCACAGCAGAATGCAGACAGCTACATATGGCGGCCTTGTCATCTGGTCTTTAGGCCTTCACTGTTTACCCAGTCTCTTTGCCTCCTTTCTAGCCCTGACCTTGGTGCCAGCCAGCACCAAGGCCCAGCCCATCCTGCACCTGCCTCCACCTGTACATCCTGCCTTTCTTCCAAGGCCAGGTCTCTGATCCTAGCTGCACAGCCCACTCAGCTCCCTTTCTGATGGTACCCTCCTGACCACAAGTTCCCTAAGGAGCACAGTGCAAGTATTCCGTATTCCCCAGCATCTAGCACAATACTCACAGCAAGAGTCTGTAAGTATTTTTGCTGTTAAATGAGCATTAACAGGTGGCCCAGGAATCACTTCATCTCTTTGAGTTTCAATTTCCTCATCTGTAAAATTGACTCAAGTTATGATTCCCTTTAGCTCTAAAAATCATTAGACCACATAACTGGGTTTCTCAAGCATCGATCATGCTACAGAAAAACATTTGTTTCATTTTTTCAGCTAATTCTTAAGCAAATTTATTCTAGTGTACTATTGGAAACCAGTCACTGACTTGGAAATTTGAGTGAAATCTGCTATCATTGTAATCCTTCCATTGGTCTGTTGGTTCTCCTAACATTTTTTGCCATTGGTTTTTATTTTTTATCAAATAATCCACTGATATCATTTAAAAATTAAATTGTGTTCCAAGTTTATTAATGGAAAGTTAGAGTTTCTGCCACCACTCCCTGCCCCTCACTTTTCAGTCCTAGTCTTCAGCATGCTCCTTAGTGGCAACTATTTTCAATTCTTGTAACTATTTCTTTTGGAATTTAACATCATACTTCTGAATAATTGCCTCCACTACATTTGTTAATTTTTTAGCTTTAGACTTGTCTGTTGACTTCATGAGGATTTAGCACTTATATATCCTCCCTCCATACCCTCCCCTGCTCTTCCAGTGTAGTAACAATTAACTTTTTTTAATAATTAAGTGTTTATATTAATATATATGATAGTGTACCTTACTATAACTATGTTTACTTTCCCACATAATATTTTTAACCTGGAGTCATTACATAACTTTTATTTTCTTAGGTTTCTACGTTTCTTTTTTTTTTTTTAATGTTTATTTATTTTGAAAGAGAGCATGAGAGCATGAACAGGGGAGTGACAGAGAGAGTGGGAGACAGAGAATCCCAAGCAGGCTCCATGCTCAATGCAGAGCCCAACTCCGGGTTCCATCTCACGAACTGTGAGATCATGACCTGAGCTGAAATCAAGAGTTTAATACTAAACTGCCTGAGCCACCCAGGCTCCCTAGGTTTCTATGTTTCTATTAGTAATATCACCCCAATTGCTCTGTTTCCTATTATAGCTGCTCTGTAACAAATTTAGTGGCTTAAAACAATATGAATTTATTCTCTTACTAGTTCTGAGGTCATTTGTCTGAAATGAATCTGACTGGCTTAAAATCAAGGCGTTGGCAAGACTTGGTTCCTTCTGGAGGCTCTGGTAGAGAATCATTTCCTTGCCTTTTCCAGCTTCTAGAGGTGCCCACAAACCTTGGCTTGTGACCTTTCCTCGACCCCTCCTACCTCCTTTTCCACCATCATGTTTTCTTCTCTGACTCCAACCCTCTCTCTTATAAGGAGGTTTATGATTACCTTGGGCCCACATAGATAATCTGAGATAATCTCCCTTCTCAAGAGCATTAACGTAATCACAGCTGCAAGTCCCCTTATTGCACATATCCACAGGTTCCAGGGCTGGGGACATGGACATGTTTGGGGGGAGGGTGCATTATCTGGCTTACTGTGCGTTCCAACAGATCTGCCAGAGGCCTGTCAGTGTTATCCAATAATCCACCATTTCCATGTCCTGAGTCTTTAGGGGCCTTCACTGTGGGAATTGCTCCTTCTGGTTTGCACCCATTTTGCACGTGCATAGGCTGCAGCTTCCTATGTTGTGCTGATAGGGAGAGTTAGTGGGTCAAATTTGAATGGACAACCCTTGTGCAATTCTGTCTCTTTCCCACTCTCCCTGTTCTTGTTAAATTAAACCTCTTTTAATCCTTGAATTAGGAGAAAAGCCAGTCTTTCCTTCTGTGTGCCTCCTTTGCTGTCTCATGACTACCGTACTCACAACACTTGTGACACCAGATGTATGTGGGTTTTCCCTCCACCAAGCATTTCTCTGTAACACCAGCTGGGTGTCCTACAATTTACCTCAATTCTGACACCCTCTTCCTGGAGATAGCACCAGATCCCACAGGTGAGGACTCAGACTGCACTCACCACCCTCACCAGAAATGCCAATCACAAATACAGGTTGTCATCTGTGCATCTGACTCATCAGCTAGAAATCAGAGGTTTCTGCTGGGAGTTTTAGGGAGGCTTCCTCATAGTATGATCGGTTATTAACTCCATTTCCAGCCCCTCTCCGGGGGCAGGGGCTGAGGCTGATATCTCCAAGTTTCGTTTTTTTTTTTGTTTTTTTTTTTTTAATCTCCAAGTTTTTAAACATGTCTTGGTTTTTCTGGTGACCAGCCCCCATCCCAGAGCCCACCCAGAGTTGCCTCATTAGAATAACAGCTGTTCCAAGTGCTCTTACACTTAGGGATTCACAAGGTTTTCAGGAGCCCTATGTCAGGAACTGGGGTCAGAGACCAATATATTTTTCCTACTATCTCACAATCCTGTACTATCACTTTTATGGGGCTCTGGAAAATAAGATAAACAAGTGTGGTCAAGTCTCCATGTTTATCTGATAGTTGTCTTTCATGCAGACCTTTGTAATGGGGATTTTTGGTTTTGTTTTTATGGAGCCAAGAAGGGAGTTTTGATCTATAATTTGGGCAGGTGAACAGGGATGAGAACTTGAAATATTCACTTGCACTGTAATTTGAGTAACAGAGTTAATTTTTCAGGAAGTTCTGTGCAAGATCTACTGTAGGGATTTCTCCTCATTTCAGTGAGAGTTAATGTGGCCTGATGGAAGAAGGGCCTAGGAGGTTTTTTTTTTGGCTACCTCTGTGATCATTCTGAGCCTCAGTATCCTCATCTGTAAAATTGGGATAACAATAATTGACCACTTATTGTGTCCTTGGATCACAGTATGCACTCAATGGTGACATATTTTAACTTGCTTTCAAGTCAAGTCCACTGGGTTTCAAGGGGTGAGATGTTATTCTATAGTCAAGACCCTGCACCAGATCAACAGCTCCCAGAATTTACCATCTGTGCTTGGGCTTTTGGTGGGTCTTTCCTAATTTGTCTCTAAGTGTTGTTGCTTTGACTCTGAATGGTGTAACTCTCTGATGTTACTTTCTCACTTCAACCAGGACCTCCCGAAATAGTAGCCAAGACTGCTCCTGACCTCCTGCCATGTACCCCAACCCTCTCATCTATTGCACCTGCTTGGATCCTTGGAACTTGGGACCACGGAAGCTAATCAAGACCCCTCAGACACCAACCAAGCCCTCCACAGGGAAGCCTAAGTAAGGATTATATGGATGGAGTAGAACATGGGCCCTTGAGTTCCATTTGCAGCCTTCTTTCTCTTCAATATATCCAGTCAACTGGCAACAAAATTCCACGAAGGCCAAAAGCCTAGCTTTACACAGCTTTCCCAGCTAGCCTGTTGGCAGCACATTGCTCTTGCCAGTCCTGCTTAGACTCAGTGTCATTTTATATATATATATTGCTTTTTGGTTTTCTTTTTATTATTTTTTAATATAATTTATTGCAAAATTGGCTTATATACAACACCAGTGCTCATCCCAACAAATGCCCTCCTCAATGCCCATTACCCATTTTCCCCTCTCCCCCACCCCCCATCCACCCTCAGTTTGTTCTCTGTATTTAAGAGTCTCTTGTGGGTTGCCTCCCTCCCTCTCTGTTTGTAACTATTTTTTCCCTTCCCTTCCCCCATGAACTTCTGTTAAGTTTCATTTTAAATGAGGAAGTCTCAGGGCTGCCTGGGTGGCTCAGTTGCTTAAGCAAGCATCCGACTCTTGATTTTGGCTCAGGTCATGATCTCACAGCTTCTGGGTTTGAGCCCCACATCAGACTCTGTGCTGACAGTATGGAGCCTGCTTGGAATTCTCTCTCTCTCCCTCACTCTCTGCCCCTTCCTGCCTCTCTCTCTCTCTCTCTCTCTCTCTCTTTCTCTCTCTTAAAATAAACAAATAAATAAAAACAAGGACATCTCAAAGTTTGTGCCACAGGGAAAGGTCAGCTTCCAAACAAAGGACCTATAACCCCCCATGGGGGAAAATGTGCTTTGGGAGCTGGGGGACAAGCTGCCAACTCAGGGCCCCCTGGGAAGTGAACCCCCTCAAGTCTTCTTCTAGAGACTCCCCAAGACCTTCCTGACTTTAAAGATTTCAGCAGTCATAGCATATATTCCCATCTGGGGTCATCATGGGGATCTACCTAATCTGGGAATGCCCCAACAGGTTTCTGAATTTCTAATTTTCTCTTTTTCATTATCTATTTTGCATTTTCAGGCTAACTCTTCTTCCTCCAGCAGCAAAAAAACAAAATTACACCCCACCAACAGCAAAACCTGTTGTTGCCCCAAAGTAAGTATTTTTTGTTCATGGAGCCGGAATTGCCAGAAGCCACAATGATTTCCCCCCAAACCTCAGATCCTATATGCAAATTGTGTGGCGCTCTGCACCCACTTTCAAAGTCACAACAAATAAGCTCTCAATTAGGATGCCCCTGAGAACCACTATTTCCTGCCATAAAAGGAACAATATATGATACATGTCATAGGCAAAGAGCCTTGGGGAGCCTTTCAGGCATTTATGGTGGTGGCTTACCCTTTTACTGATTACTGTTCTATGTCTAAGGTTTTCCGTAGATGACAGCTCTATTTTTACTCAAACATTAAATTTTTATCCATATTTTGTTAAGCTTAGAAGTATAACTTAGTTTTAGGCATGTGCATGTTTCTTTGTATTCAATTTATTTGGAAAATATTTATTGAGCCCCTACTATTTGTTTGGCATTACTTCAGGTGCCGGGAGACAGCAGTGAATATAGCAGAGTCTCTGCTCCTGGGGCTTACATTCTAGCAGGGAAATGATCAGAAACAAGTTAATACCTCCAATGCATCCCAGTACTATGTAGAATACAACACAGGCAAAGGGGGGAGGGGATAGTGAAGGCAGGGTTGTTATTTTCTATGGGGAGTTTAGGGCAAATCCTTATGTAAAGAGGACAGCAGGAACCTGCTGATATCTTAGGCTAGCACTCCTAGTAGAGGGAACAACAAATACAAAGGACCTGAATGGAAACCTGCTTGGCATATTTGGTCTTTTCTAGGAAAGCAAAGAGGCCCATGTGGCAGGAGTAGAGGGTGTGAGGAGAGAGTGGGGAGAGATTAGGTCAAAGAAGTAGCAGAGATGATGAATATAGTTGGCAGAATAATGGCCCCCCAAAGATACATCCTAATAATCTCTGGAAACTATGATTATGTTCTATTATTCATCAAGGGGGAATTTAGGTTGTAGATAGAATTATGTTTGCAAATCAGGGGATATTGAGATGGACAGATCATCCTGGATTATTGGATGGGTCCAATGTAATCATAACGGTCCTTATTCATGAAAGAGGAGATGTGACAATTGAAGCAGAGTGATGCAATTGTTGGCTTTGATAGAGAAAAAAATGCTGCTATGACCACAGGAAGTTTTGAGGAGCAGGAAATGTCAAGAAAACAGATTTTCTTGTGGAGCCTCCATGAGGACTATCACCCTGCCAACACCTTGATTTTTTAGCCCAGTGAGACCCATTTCAGACTTTGACCTCTAGAACTGTAATATAATGAGTTGGTTTTGTGTTAAGCAACTGAGCTTGTAGTAATTTGTTACAGCAACAATAGGAAAGTCATACAGTAAAGTTTGCTGCCAGTATAAGGACTTTGACTTTGACTTTGACTTTGAAAGAGACAGTGTGGGGGCACCTGGGTGGCTCAGTCAGTTAGGCATCCGACTTTAGCTCAGGTCGTGATCTCACAGTTCGTGGGTTCAAGCCCCGTGTTGGGCTCTGTGTTGACAGCTCAGAGCCTGGAGCCTACTTCGGATTCTGTGCCTCCCCCTTCCCCGCTCGCTCTCTGTCTCTCAAAATAAAGACATAAAAAAAAATTTAAAAAAAAAAGTGTGTTAGCTGCTAGGGCTGCCATAACAAAACAAATAAACAAAAAATAGAAGAAAACACAGACACTGTGACACTGTGGCTTAAGCAACAGAAATATATTTTCTTATGGTTCTAGAGACTGGAATTCAAGACCAAGGTGCCCACAGTGTTGGCTTCCTCTCAGGACTCTCTCCTTGGCTTGCAGATGATCACCTACTTTCTGCTTCTTCACATGGCCTTTTCTTTGTGGGTGTACATCCCTGGTGTCTCTCTGTGTGTCCTAACTCTCTTATAAGGACACCAGTAAGGTTGGATTAGTGCCCACCATAATGGCCTCATTTTAACTTAATCCCCCTATGAGGCTTTATCTTCAATACTGTCACATTCTGAGGTACTGGGGGTTAGGGCTTCAACATATAAATGTTGAGGGGACACAATTTAGCCCATAACAGATAGGAAGCCATCAGAGGATTCTGAGAAGAGTGACATGATCCAACTTGCATTTAGACACAACTAATCTTTTTTTAAAATATTTTAATGTTTATGTATTTATTTTGAGAGAGAGAGAGAGAGAGAGAGAGAGAGAGAAAACATGAGCAGGGGAGGGGCAGAGAAAGAAGAGAGAAATAATCCCAAGTAGGCTCCACGCTGTGAGCACAGAGCCCTGTGCGGGGCTCGATCCCACAAGCTGTGAGATCATGACCTGAGCCAAAATCAAGAGTCAGATGCTTAACCAACTGAGCCACCCAGCCACTCTGAAAGGACTAATCTGGCTAC
>CM053578.1:74128549-74150621 GCA_028646485.1 Cryptoprocta ferox | reverse complement strand
TGTTGGGTTTGGGGTTCTCTTGCTGCTCCCCTTCTAGTTCCTTTAGGTGCTCTGTTAGATTTTCAATTTGTGCTTTTTCTAGTTTGTTGAAATAGGCCTGGATTGCAATATACTTTCCTCTTAGGACTGCTTTTGCTGCGTCCCAGAGAGTTTGGATTGTTGTATTTTCATTTTCATTTGTTTCCATATACTTTTTAATTTCTTCTCTGATTGCCAGATTGGCCCAATCATTCTTTAGTAAGGTGGTGTTTAACCTCCACATTTTTGGAGGTTTTCCAGACTTTTTCCTGGGATTGATTTCAAATTTTATCGCATTGTGACCTGAAAGTGTGCATGGTATAATCTCCGTTCGTTTATATTTATGGAGGGCTGTTTTATGCCCCAGTATGTGATCTATCTTGGAGAATGTGCCATGTGCACTCAAGAAGAAGGTGAATATCCTAGCTTCAGGATGCAGAGTTCTAAATATATCTAATCAATTCCATCTGTTCCAATGTGTCATTCAGGACCATTGTTTCTTTAGTGATTTTCTGTCTAGTTGATCTATCCATTGCTGTAAGTGAAGTGTTAAAGTCACCTGCAATTAACACATTCTTATCAATAAGATTGTTTCTGTTTTTGATTAATTGTTTCATGTATTTGGGTGCTCCCAAATTCGGCACATAGATGTTCATAATTGTTAGCTCTTCCTGATGGAGAGACCCTGTAATTATTATATAATGTCCTTCTTCATCTTTTGTTACTGCCTTTACTTTAAAGTCCAGTTTGTCTGATATAAGTATGGCTACTCTGGCTTTCTTTTGACTACCAGTCGTATGATAGATACTTCTCCATCCCCTTACTTTCAATCTGAAGGTGTCTTCAGGTCTAAAATGTGTCTCCTGTAGACAGAAAATAGATAGATTTTTGTTTTTTATCCATTCTGCTACCCTGTGTCATTTGATTGGAGCATTCAGTCCATTTACATTCAGTGTTATTGTTGAAAAATATGGGTTTCGAATCATTGTGTTCTCCATAGCGTTCATGTTTGTAGTGGTGTCTCTGGTACCTTGTATTCCTTGCAACATTTCCCTCATAGAGTCCTTCTTAGGATTTCTTGTAGGGCTGGTTTTGTGGTGATGAATTCTCTCAATTTTTGTTTATTTGGGAACACCTTCATCTCTCCTTTTATTTTGAATGACAGGCTCGCTGGATAAAGTATTCTTGGCTGCATATTTCTCCTGTTCATCACATTGAAGATTTCCTGCCATTCCTTTCTGGCCTGCCAAGTTTCAGTAGATAGGTCTGTAACCACTCTGATAGGTTTCCCTTTGTATGTTAGAGCCCTTTTATCCCTAGCTGCTTTCAGAATTCTGTCTTTACCTTTATATTTTGCCAGTTTCAGTATGATATGTTGTGCCGAAGGTCAATTCAAGTTACGTCTTAAGGGGGTTCTTTGCGCCTCTTGGATTTCAATGTCTATTCAATGTCTATTTCTTTCCCCAAATTCGGGAAGTTCTCAGCTATAATTTGATCGAGTACCCCTTCAGGACCTTTTTCTCTTTCTTCTTCTTCAGGAATTCCTATGGTACGGATATTGTTCCGTTTGATTGTATCACTCAGGTCTCGAATTCTCCTTTTGTGCTCCTGTATCAATTTCTCTCTCCTTTTCTCGGCTTCCTCTTTTGCTATAACTGTGTCTTCTAATTCACCTATTCTCCTCTCTGCCTCTTCAATCCATGCAGTGGCCACCACCATTTTATTATGCACCTCATTTATAGCCTTTTTTTAACTCGTCACAGCTATTTTGAAGGTCCCTACTCCTTGTATCAATAGCTTCTCTGATGCTTTTTTCAAGTCCAGCGATGAATTTTATGACAATTGTTCTAAATTCTTGTTCAGTTATGTTGCTTAAATCTGTTTTGAGCAGTTCTGTGGCTGTGACTTCTTCCTGGAATTTCTTTAGAGGAGAGTTCTTTCATTTTTTCATTTTGGCTAACTTTCTGTCTCTTGTCAGTTTTAAAAGCTCGTTAAGCACTGTGCATCTGTTAGTATTGCTCTATTATGGGAGGCTCATTGACTGTCCAGGGCCTGTCGTTTCAGGAAGTGTTCTTTTAATGGTGTCTCTCGGTTTCTCTTGTTGTGCCTTTGATTATTTTATTTCCCTACTCAGTGATATTTGGGACTCTCCACCATGTGTACTTTGGCTTGTTTCTTGAGGTAGCCCTGAAAAGGAAAACAGACAAACACACAGGGAACAAAAGCATGCCACACACAGACAAATCAAACAAACAAGCAAACCAAAAGGGGAAAGGAAGGAAAGGAAAGGAAAGGAAAGGAAAGGAAAGGAAAGGAAAGGAAAGGAAAGAGAAGAAAAGAAAAAGTAAAAAAGAGGGGGGAGACAGAGACAGCAAAAAACTATGGACAGTCTAAAAGCATATAACCAACAGAGAGGAGAGATGAAAATGAGATAAGGGAAAATATATCTGGGTGGCAAGAGAAAAAAAGGAGAAGCAAAGAAAAAGGAAAAAGGCAGATCTCTCGTGCGGATGGGCGAGGTTTTCTCAAGGGAGTCTTCAGTGCTTCTCTGGTGGCCTCATTTGGGAGAGGGAAATGTGGGATCAAAACCAGACTTTATTAGCCAAGGTGGAACTGCCTCCACCAAGAAAAATCCTCTCAACCCCACACCCCATACCCAGCTGACTTTGGAACAGTCTCACCCTGGCAACCACTCCACAACCCTTAAAGAAATTGTGGTTGTTTTGATCATGGAGAAAATGGAACTCCTAGATCAGTTTTTGGTTGTCTGTCTTCACAGCAGTTGCCTGATTGTATCCGAGTGTGTGTTGAGGCAGAGGGGAAAGGCCCTAACTTCATACACCTAAGCCTAACTAGTTTTCTTGTCAGCACATCAGATGCTGGTTACTCTTATTCCAATCTTTTCAACCTTCCAGGTGAGGTCCCTTACAAATACACTTGATATTTGGATACCTGATATGGTCTCATTTCTACACCTGAAAACAGCAACTAATTATGACCAGGATTAACCATTTACTTATCCTGAATTTACAATACTGACCATTTCAAGTCCCCTATCACTAATTTCTGATGCAAATCAGAAAGGCTTTTGTGCAAACAACATTAATGTCACTAGTGTATGCATTTGAGATTATGCACCACAGGAGAGCCCTTTGGATTCCCAGGCCAGGTCTCTTGACCCTTATTTTAGGAGTGGTTCTAATAGGCATAACTAGTCAATTCCCCACTTTTTTACTTCCTGCCTTTTTATCACAATCTCTATACCAATGATCTCGGGACCATTGAACATTCCTTAGTTCCTGAGTAGAATATTTCAGAGCTGAGAGGGGCCTCAGAGATCAGCCTGGTAATGTCACTTTTTACAGATGAGCAGTGGGATCAGGGATCAGCTTCTAAGCTTTGAACTTCTCTTTGCTCCCTGATTACTTTCTGAACATGCTTTTCTCTTGCAGAGTGAAAATCCATTTAGGAAAACAAGAGGAGAGCAATAAATTACCTTATGTGAGTAAAAACATGAAGAGGGCAGTGGGACTAACATTTATTGAGTGCAGGCACAGGCCTTTCACATGTACCTACCTCATGGATCTTTGCAATGATCCTATGAGGAGGGGCTATTATTATTGCATATAATGTAGCTGGTAAGTGGCAGAAAAAGGACTTGAACTCAGCTGAGCCAGACCCCAGAAAGGGCATATAATTACCACTCTCTACTGCCTTGTGTATGGCAAGAAGAATATGCTAAGGACACCAGACACTGACAACCAGTCCAGGCTAGGGTACAGCTCATGTCCACGTGCCAGAATCCCACCACCACACTGGGGAACCCACAAATGCTGGGGGAGGGACAACAGGGCACTTGAGGGGAGCAGGGCCAGGACCACACTGGAGAAAAAGATGGGGGCTAAACCCAGGAGGATCTCGATAGCTGCCTAGGAGTTTGGATCTAATCCTTCTGGTGTCTGGGAGGCTTCACAGGTCTGACACAGCCACAGAACCAGGTAAGATTTACACTCTAGAAAAAAACATTGTCTAATGGGATAAGACTGGTGCTTTTTACTATCTGCTTTTATCTATTTTCTTTTTTTCCCCCTAAACAAGGATCATGCATTTCCTTAATAGTCAGGAAAAAAAATAAACAAACAAAATGTAATTGCCCTACAGATGGAAAGGATGATGAAATTTAGGGGAGCCAGAATGAAGGCAGGAAGGCCAGCTGGGCAGGTATGGCCAAAACCAAAGAGAAAGATGAGGGTGGCCTTAGGCTGTTCCAGGGGCAGGAGTGTGGAGAGGACAAGAGGAAGCTGGGGTGCATTTAAGCAATAACAATGACAGGCCTTGTGGTGCTGTGGGGGTGTCTTGCACAACTCTAGAAGGCACAATCTTATCCTGGTCTATGCAGGCTGGTAGCCCAGCCAGATTACTGACTTGGATCTAGTGGGGAATATAGGAAGAACTGACTAAAATGGGTGTGTTTGTTTGTTTTCATAACTGTGCTCGACACTTTCTCCTGTTATTTTGGTTTTCCTCATAAAAGCCCTTTGAGGAAGAGTTATCCTAATTTTCTGATGAGGAAACTGAGGCACACAGATGTTGAATAACTATAGTTAGAGGCACAGCCAGAATTTGAACTCAGGCCTAATTCCCAAAACTGAGCAATTTCCATGGTTGCACATGTTGAGCTCAAGAGGTCTTTGGGAACATCCAGGAACCATCTGAGTCTTGAGACTGGATCTTAGGAGAGAAATCTGGGCTGGAGGTATGAGGGTGAGTGGTAACTGGGGGAGTGCACAGGAAGGACTTGGGCTCTGGAATCCCGCCTCATGTCTCTGTGTTTAAGATGTGAGTAGCACTCTAGTGGAAGATTTGAAGAAATATCTGCACTCCAAGTCTGCAATATTATCTTACCTTCCACCTTGATGCCCAGGAAGTGATAAACGTGTCACCTGGTTACCGCCTCATTCGAAACAAGGAGCAGATTTCTGTCACCTTGGGAGATGAAATGTTTGATAAGAAAAAGGGGTTGCAATCAGAGATCATGGACAGAGTCAAAATTTCCAGGTAATGCCTTTGGACTTATATCCAGCTCCTCAGAGCTATCCCTGTTGGGCTTGGCCTGGCCTCAAGGAGAAGCTCCTAACTTCCATGCCCAATGCACAGGGTCTCTGTTCTGAAGGTGCTGTAAAGTCACTTCTCTCCTCATCCCTGTGCTGTTCCTCTCCACACCCACCTCCCTTCCCTGATTCCATTTGAGACAAGATGAAGGTCAGGTCAGGCAGCCAATCTGAAAAGTGATTGGGTATAGTATAATTTGTACTAAAGGAAAGCAATTATTCTTAGAGGTGATGAACAGATGAAATATTCATAAAGTAGTCTGAATTTGGAGGGTGTAATGTAAGAGGAAAGTCAGGATTTTGGGGGGGCTGAGTATGCATCTCTTTCTCATTATGCCCAAAGATGTCACTCAGTTCATGCCTCTGGGAGGCACAGCATGGAAGATTCTGGCTGAATCTACCCCAGTTGAACACAGTACATCCTCTCTGTCATTCAGGCCCTACCCATTCTATCCTCCAATACCATTAAAAAAGTCAGCTCCCACATCCTTTCCATTCTACTTCCTAGATCTCTCATTCATGTCTCTCTCTCCCTGTCTCCTCCTACATCCTCTCTCTTGTCTCCTCACCTTGTTGAATGGAAGACCATCTCTGTTGCACTGCACACATCACTGCCTATTGCCCCGTCTACTCCAGCTCAACCAAATAGAGCTAAATAACTTACAGACATCATGGAGGCTCCAGACCCAGAAACACAGAAAATTGTTATCTATTCTGAAAGCCATGCTCTGAAATTCCCTCTTTGTCCTGTGTCTGGACCATTCCTTGTCTATGATTCCCTGCCAGCATCAATCCTTCCCATTTCCTAATCCTCTGAATTTTTCCTCCTCCATTTCAACAGTCATTACTGAATCAAGATCAAACCCTGATAGATCTTTGACATATTCCTCTTTCCCTTCTATTCAACAGGTAACCAATGTACTCCTCCACCTACCCACATCCCCCACTTCAGCTAGCTTACCCAAAAGAGCTGGGTCTGAGGCTCAACCACCCTGCTGCTTAATTTCTTCTCCCAAACTACCCTTCCACCCTTCTCCTGACCCCCATGATGATGGGGCAGGTGCAGAACATGCCCTGACTCTTACCAAGCCAGAAACAATCACATACAGGGAGGTGCTTGACTGGCACAGAATGGAAGCTCTGTGGATAATAGAAGGATTCCTTGTCCCATAGGGCTGATATCATTACTGACCTACAAGAGCAGATCTCAGAGTTGACAGTGATCATTGAGCAAATGAACAGAGACCATCATTCTGCCCAGAAATTGGTGAGTGATCCTTGAGTTAGCTGACATCTCTATGGGTATGAAAAAAAAAGACTTTTTTTTCAGATCACCTGCTATGTTCCAGGCAAGATGCAAAGCACTTTACTCATGCTAGCCATGTTGTCTAGGTGACAGCTCTGAAGATAGGACCGTGGCTACACAGTAGGATTTCTCTGACTCCATCTTCATCCATAACTGCAAGAACTTAAATCTATCCTCAAAGCCTAACTCAATTTCCAGGAGTTCTTCAGGTGCCTGTGGTGTGTTCATTGCCACTGACCTCACCACACCAGGGGTGTGGCCATTTCATGTCAGGTTTGCTGTGGAGAGTTGAACTTCTTAGGGTGCTGAGGTTCTTCCTAATGGGAATAGTGTGTTTAATACACCCAGTGTGTTTCAAAAGCTGCCCAGAACCCTTCAGTACCCACTTCCTATTGCAGTTAAAATTGCCAAAGTCCACTTCAGAATTTGCTGAGGTCAGTTTACACTCTCTGTGTTTCCTGGGAATTTTGGTGACACCTTCTTTAGATTTACTATCTGTTTTAGAACAGTTTCTTCTTCTGCACCTCAGGCAGAGGTGCCTGCTGGCCTGGGCTGGAGTGATAAACCAGAGCAATGCTCAGAAACAGCTTCCCCCCACACCCTACTTGCCTGTTGTTATTGAAACCCACTTGTGAAGGTCGACTTCCCAGCAGGCCCACCCCTCACCCTCTGATGTGCCCCAGATGTGTCTGAATCCTACAGTGACCAGACTTGTGACTCACCCTGAGACCTCACCTACTGTTGATTCATTACTACATTTATCTGAAAACCCTGCCAAGTTTGTGGTCTACTTCTACAGATAGGAAATTAAGGCTCAGGAAGTTAAGTTCTGTGAGATCAGTCATCAATGGTGGATTATTGGGCAAAATGCACAATTTTACTCACTGAATCATTGACCCTGCTACAGACCTATTTAGAGATTTATTTCCATACAGGAACCTCATATTGTGATACTTAAAATTCTTCCACCTGTGAATATTCCAAATTCTTGTGTGACCCTGTTGAAGGCTGTGGTGCTGGCTGCCAGTGAGTAGTCAGAGAGGGACAGAGAGAGCCCTGAACCCTTTTGTCTCCGTTGGCAGCAGGTGCTGACTGGTCTGGAAGTATCCTTTCCTCCTGAGACACCAACCAGAGAATCTGATGTGTTAAAATGGAAGGTCACCTGGAAATGAGCAGATTTTGCCTGTGGTACCATACCTTTCTGACAAAGATGATTTATTAACACCAGATTTTAAGTTCATTGAAGGTGTAGAGTTTGAGTCTTAGGCCTCTTTGGCTCTTCCAGGCCAACCTCTTTGCTCAATAGATGATTACTGAATTAACTTACATATCAAAGAAATCCAAAGGCCAAGATCTTAGAAAGAGATTACTGTCCAGCAAAGAGACCAGACCTGCCCATGAAACCAGTTAGTGAAAGAGATAGTTTCTGTGCACCAACATTATGAACTGATTACATACCAAATAGCAATAGACCAAGGCAAGGATTGCTCCATTCCCTCAGTAGTGATGTGCTCTCTGGGACTGCAGAACACAAAGAGGAGAGTGTGGGGAGTAGAGCACACCCCATGAACGGGAAGGCTTCTCAGACATTGCAGACTGCGGTGGGAGTGGGGTCCTTGATCCTTATATCGTTAATGCCACGTTGCTTTCAGCTCTCCGATGAAGTGGCTCTCCGCTGTGCTGAGATGCAGCAGAACTTTGAAAACAAGAACAGGTATGCTTTCTAGCACAAGCCCCTGTGTGCTGAAGGCCCTAAGACTCCTGCTTCCTTGCAAGATTTTATTTCACTGGGATTTCAGACAGTGCCAAATGGAGTTGGGTAGGCAGGGATGGCGAAACAGGCAGGATTGTTTGATTTGAAGCCACCAAAACATAGCACAGAGAAGGTCATCGCTGGTTTTGCACTTTTTCTGATCCAAGTACTTCGTTTCAAGTATAATCTTCCTTTCTGTTGATTGCTGAGGAGAGCCAATTTTTGTTCTCTATGAGATTTCTGCAACAAACAACTGTTGTTCTCAGCCCAGTCTTCTCCTCCCATTTCCCCTGCCTCTTCACTTCCTCCTCCTCTTTCTCTTCCTCTTTTTTGTCCTGTCATCTCTACTCTCCCTGGCTACTCCCAGGACCTGGGCAGAGTGGGAAGAAGGTATGGGAGGAGCAGGAGCTAGAGCCACAAAGACAAACCAAGGGGAAGTAAAAGGATATGTGTTGCCTGTGTGGGTGAGGAAACCTTCAAAGCCTCCTTCCAGGCTACCTGCTGGGCATCAGAGCAGCCTCAGAACTTCCGGTGGAGAGAAGTGCACCACATTGAGAGTTAGACTTGCTTTCAAAAAATTATAATAAATAAGTAACATATTTGTTATATAATAGCTTTCATTATTTTTAGAGCAGTTTTAGGTTCATAGTAAAATAGAGCATAAAGTATAAAGAACTCCCACAGGCAGCCTGACCCCATACCTGCACAATCTAAGTAATCGTTAACATCCTGCACTATTGTGATGCATTTGTTACAATCGATGAACCTACATTGATAAATTATCATCCGAAGTTTACATTAGGGTTCACTCTTGGTGTTGTACATCCTATGGGTTTTGACAAATGTATAATGACATGTGTCCACCATTGTTATACAGAGTAGTTTCACCTCCCTGAAAATCCTCTGTGCTCTGCCTATTCACTCCTCCCTTCCCACTAACTCTTGGCAACCATGGATCTTTTTACTGTCTCCACATCTGTGCTTTTTCCAGAATATCATATAGTTGAGAATTGTACAGTACGTAGGCTTTATGGATTGGCTTATGGTAACTTACATTATGCACTTAATGTTCCTCCATGTCTTCTCTTGGCTTGACAGCTTCATATAGCCTTTCGTTTTAACATTCATCTTGAACACTGCCAGCTTCTGCCTCCTGGAATGGAGGCTAAAGAGACCCTGGGCTCTAAAATTATCCTGGATGCTAATGCAGCCTACAATTTCCCAAGACAGCCATAAACAAATACTGTGCTGTTAGCAGGGAGTCTCTGGGCCCCATCAGCTCCATTCAAACTAATGGTTGGTAAAAACAGGTCTTCTCATCTTTTTCTGGATGGATGCCAGAAGAATGAGTAAGGAAGTGAGGGCCCTGCAGGCTGCCCACAGCTTCCTGTGTGAGGGGGGGAAAGGTGGGATCGACTGAGTGTAACAGCTCAGCTCTGGACTTCTTTTCACTGATTGTGGCCTTTTCCGGGGGTCGTACAGGGAGCTCATAGAGGCTCATGCAGCAGAGCTCAGTCAGTTGGAGAACAACTACAAAGCAACCCTGAAGGCAGAGAAGCTGGCCGCCCAAGCAAAACTAGGTATGGTCTGGACTGGGGAGAATGACCCTGGTGAAGGGTGAGAGGCTGACCATGGGGGTCTAGGAACAACAACTCCTGTGGCCATGGATGGGCTGTGGCTATGCTCTCCAGATGTCCTCCTAAAGCTCAGAGACAGGAAGTGACTGAGGATGAAACTGAAAGAGAGAAACCATGTCACCAATGTCCCTCCTATGCCCAGGAGATAGACTGGCTTGCAACCAAGTGTTAGGATCTGAGCAAGTCCTTCATCTCCTTGAGTCTCATTTATTCTAAGAATTGAGGATAAAAATACCTGCTTTATCAGAGAGATAAGAATGTGAAAGCACTTTTTTAAAATACATTTTTTAATTCTACAAATATAATACTATTGTAATTCAGCAAGTTAAGCCATCTGTAAAATGGTGGTGTTTCATTATATTATAATGGACACACTATGATTTATATGGATTTATAGTGCATAAGAGTTCTGTTGGCCTTTTATCCATTATTTAAGCTGTCCTTGGGAAGGGCAAAATGTGTATCCTTCAGAATTCTGAGATTATAGACTAAAGACTAATCTCCACAGGGAGAAGGAGAAATTCTATAATCTTAATCCTTTAATTTACCTTACTTTTTAAAAAGATATTTATAGCTTGCTGATTTTCCAATTTTCTGAAGAAAACATGTATCATTTTCAAAATCAATGTACACTGGAAACATTGCTTTAAAAAGAGAGAAGGGGGCACCTGGGTGGCTCAGTTGGTTGAGCGGCCGGCTTCGGCTCAGGTCATGATCTCGCGGTTCGTGGGTTCAAGCCCCACGTCAGGCTCTGTGCTGACAGCTAGCTCAGAGCCTGGAGCCTGTCTTCAGATTCTGTGTCTCCCTCTCTCTCTGACCCTCCCCTGCTCATGCTGCCTCTCTCTCTCTCTCTCTCAAAAATAAATAAAACATTAAAAAAAAAGAGAGAGAGAAGCAGGGGCACCTGGGTGGTTAAGTGTCCAACTTTGGCTCAGGTCATGATCTCACAGTTTGTGGGTTGAGTCCCACATCGGGCTCTGTAATGACAGCATGGAGCCTGATTTGAATCCTCTCTCTCCCCCTGTCTCTGCCCCCTCCCCCTGCTTTTACTCTGTCTCTCTCTGTCTCTCTCTCAAAAATAAACATTAAAAAATAAATAAAATTGCTTTAAAAAGAGAGAAGCAGATGCATACTCCAAGGTTTTGCTCCTCTTTTCCCCACAAATATAGGCTTACCCCCAGGGATTAGTTCTCACATTAGGTATGCATCAGAATCACTTGGGAAGCATATTATCCACAGACACCGCGCCTCTCCTCTGAGACCTCAATTTAGTGGGTTTGGCCAGATGGGGGTGGGAGGTAGGGGAAGGAGGACAGGCATCTGGATTTCTATTAAGCCCCCAGGGTGATTCCTGAGGTACAACATGATTTTAACACCTAGAGTTTGAGTTGGAGGTGGAGAAAGAGTACAGGAGAGCTCACACTTGAATATGAAAACTTTCATTTCAGAGGAATAATGATGAACCTGTTGTTTTCCTTTTGTCCAGATGAGATGGGAAAAGAATATAAGTACTTGAAGAATATGTTTCTAATGTATCAGGTAAGATTCAGAGCTCCTTGGTGGATTATGAGAGTAAGAGAGGCAAGGCTTATTCCTGACTGATGACATCAGGCTGAATCTACAGCTCTTGCCCAGAAAATAATTTCCTGAGATTCCTAGCATCCTTAGATTTAGGTGGCACTAAGTACAGCCAGGGAGAAGAGTGGCTTGCAGACTGTGGTGGCTTCCATGTGTGACATATCAGTAACTGAGACCCTGAAGAAGCCTACTGACAAATACGTGTGTAATTACAAAAGTTAATACCTGCTCATGGTTTTCTAAAAAATGGAAATACGAAAACCAACTACAACAATGACAAAAGAGAATTACCACCCCAAGAAAACCTGCTGTTAGTATTTGTACTTTGTAATATCTTTGATTTTAGTAGAGTGCTGGGTCAAAAGGGATAAACATTTTAAAGGCCTTCGATACATTGGGCAAACTGCCATCCAAAAAGACTCTCTCACTGCACCCTCACAAACTGGGCCTGGGGTGCTCTAGCCATCTCAGAATATAACTCATTCATTGAATCAGCTAATTTGAGGGAGGCTGGGGAAACAGGCCATGATATCCTCCTAGTGGGATGAGAGAGTAGGAGATGAGGAATGAACAGGCTGAGGCAGCAAAACCCCATCCTATTGGTGACCAGCTAGTTGTGGTTTGCCCAGGACTTTCCAGGTTTTAGCATCAGAAGTTCAGGGTCCTGGGACACAACTCAGTCTCAGACAAAGACAGTTGACCATCCTCTTAAAGGAGGAAACCAAGTTAAGCACCAGCACCACCTCTGAAATTCTATTTGCCATCCACAGTTTCAGTTTCGAAATTGCATCTAAAACTCGTTTTTCAAGATGTATCTTGATACAGTCAGGGACAGCATCTTAGAGCAAAGCCTAGGAGAAGCATCAAGCTGATGAATGGGTAATCTGCCCCTTATGTTTGCTTCAGTCTGTGCCTCTCCAGAGAGTTTGACCTCTATGGAAACTGAGCTGCCCACCAGTCTTGAAAATGATAAATAAGAACCTTTATCTAAATGGCTCCAAACCATTACAAATGAGCTCTGATGTCTGGCCCCAATGTGAGTTATGCTGCCAACCTGGGGGGAAAAAAGGAGGTCAGGGTCCTGAGACCTTACTAGCAGCATCCAGGTCTTAAGCCTTCCTCCTCCTGGGGTTCCACCCCCATGAAGTCTGAACCAACCAATAGGATTGGCATCAGGTTAGGCTTATTTAACCTCACCCACAAAGGAAGTTAGATTTGCTGAGTTAAAAATAGACACTCTCTGAAAAACATACCATTGTTTTCTAAGTGTTTGAATTAACTACTAGGCCTTTCCCTTGTTTCTTCAGGGCTATTGATGAGTGATTCATGATTCAGAGGGAGCTGACATGTGAATCTGCAGCAGGGGAGTCCTACCTGTCTTTAAAGAAAACCCAGTTCCAGTGAGAAAAAATACCATCCAGAACTTGCCTTTGACTTTTAGAGTTCTGCAGGCCCACCAACCACCCACGGAGGGACTCCCAGCAAGCATTCCAGAGAGGGAAGCTTTAATAACGGCCCAGTGCTGTGCTTGGAGCCAGTGTGCAGCCTTTTCCAGGACTCTTTTCATGGTGCCTTTGTGCCTCCACAGGACAGCATTTATGATGAAATGGAAGAAAAGTGGTTAAAGAAGAAGGCAGAATGGGAGAAGGATGAGAAGTTGGAGCGGGAAAAGATCCTCCTACAGCAAAGTGAGTACAAGAACTTCTGTCTTTTTGATGGCACTCATACCAAAAAATCCTGCCATTAAGTTTGGTCTTAGCTTGAGAACATCAGCGTAAGATTCACCAAGGGTGATGGCCACATGGCTGGATTCCTGAATCAAAGGTACATGGAGTTTTCAAGAAAGTGACAAGGATGGAGTCTTTTATAAAACTCAGCTATTTGACAGTGTAAGCCTATACCTTCCAAATCTCGCTAATTCCAAGTTTAGCCATCATGGTCTGGAACAAGCTCTGGGACATCTATAGGACTGTTGACTTGTTACCTGGATACAAGTGACCCCAAAGTTCCAGAAAAATGTTCTTGATTTAGAGTTTCAAATATTCGCTTGTTGGAAGAGTGACAACACAATCATACTGAGAGCCTCTGTAGTCCCATATCCCCCCAGAAGATCTCAATTTTTCAGAAACAATTAACATAAAACACTGCATATGTTTAAAGACTATACCATGTTGATTTGATACATTTACATATGACTATATATTTTTAGTATTTCCAACACTTAGCACAGAGTTTGGATCATAGAAAGTGTTTTATGGAGGCCGTGGGTGGCTCAGTCAGTTAAGTGTCCAACCCTTGATCTCAGCTCAGGTCTTGATCTCAGGGTTGTGAGTTCAAGCCCCATGTTGAGCTCCACACTAGGAGTAGAACCTACTTTAAAAAAAGTATTTTATGGATGAACCTCCTACCCTCAGTGAGCATCTTCCTAACTAGAAAAAGGAGAGAGGAATTTATGGAGACTTTGCTCCCTGACCCAGAGGACTGGTTGAGGTAGGAGTGGAGCCTCTACAAACCTATACCACATCCTGCCTCACCCCAGTTCATACCAGACTTGGTTGATTTCAACAAATTACTCATTTAAATGCAGAATTTCCTTGGGAAAGTTAATCCTCAAGGCCATTCCTACCCTGGTGGGGACTTTTGACTGCAGGAAGGCAGTATGAAGACCCTGGAATTAAGGCTGAGGAAAGGAATAAGGAGCTGCACCTATCTGAGGCTTTACTTAGAATCCTGGTGTAGCATAACCAGGTCTTCTTCCAGACTTCTGGCCACCCATACTACACTCATCCCATATTGTCAAAATCTGAGTTAAGATGTTACACCCAATTTTGAAAAAGCAGACTTAACCTGGGCATAGTGTAGCTCAGCCTACTACGGGTAGCTTCCCTATCATTCCCAGCTCACCACAGGATGAGCCTAGGGGTTGCCTCCCTATCATACCCAGCACCATGAGGCTGAAGAAGGAATTTGTTTCAGCCCCTCACCCCTCCTTTCTCCTTTTTGGTATTAGGGCTCTGTTGGCAAGTTCCCTTGCACCAGAAACAGTTTAAGCCTACCTCTACCCCAGGGCTAAGTACAGAATACATTTTATTGCTGGAAAAGTCACATTAGCCAAGAGCTATATTTTAAGGTAAGAATATCCAAGAAAACATAGTAGTTACTTCAGCAGTGGGAATGGACAACATAATAAGCAACAGATCTAAAGTAAACTATGCATACACACAAAAGTCAGAGACATTAGGGGCAAAACTATATGGCTGACATCACTGAAAACCACTACCATGTTAACCTGACTCCCAGGCATTTCTAGGTGAGCATCAGAGGCTGAACATTAGGCTGAAAGGAACTTGAGTTTGACCCAGTCTGGAATTTTTATTATCTTCAGATATTCTGAGTTTCTCTCTGCATCTGCTTTCCCCACATTTAGTCATATATGTGATTTCTTCTCCCACAGAACGTAAGATGACAAAAAAGTTTGAGTTAGAGTCAGAAGAAGAAAAGAAGAAAATAAATGACTCCTACAGTACTGTCTTTGAGAACTTCAGTCGAGAGAAGGAGGTAACTTAGCCCAAAGCACATGAGTGGTTGCACATGCAGCCTAGGTGGGACATCCGGTTCCCAGGTGTGCCTCTGTAATTAGGTGAGCTTTTTGTCTTTACAGGCATATTCTTCCTTTCCCAGCTTCCCTGGAAATAAAGCAGACTGGCAGTCTTGCTATCCTTTATCTAGATGGTCTTACCACAGGGTCACTGTGGAATGAAAACTGAAATCAGTGGGAAATAATAGAATGCTAAACACATACAAAACCTGAAATTCCCTATTTTGTCAAAACCCCAGTCTCTGAATGTCCTCCTCATCCTTGACTGTAGCTGAAGAGAAAGGACAGTGTAGCAAACTAAACTAAGCAAATTTGGTCATGCACAGCTCTTAGTAATTAAGATGAACTACCTAAAAGTTAGAGGGGGTGGTGGTGCCTGGGTGGCTCAGTTAAGCATCTGTCTTAGGCTCAGGTTGTGATCTATGGTTTGTGAGTTTGAGCCCCAAGTCAAGCTCTGTGTTGACAGCTCAGAGCCTGCAACCTGCTTCAGATTCTGTGTCTTCCTCTCTCTCTGCCCCTCCCCCAGTCACCCTCTGTCTCTGTCTCTCAAAAATAAATAAACATTGAAAGAAAAAAAAGTTAGAGGGGGTAAGAGTTAACTACTCCTGTTAATCACTCCCCCACAACTTTGATACTGATGCCAGGTCATAGTGAAAGCAGGTCTCAGACATACAGACATTTACTAAATAAACATGCATTATTAGCAAATAGGCCACAAATGGTTATACCACCAGCTCTCTCAACTTTTAGGTACATGAAAGACTCATCAGAGGTATATGCAAGGGCAGTACAGAGGTACGATTCTGTAACCAGTATAGTCAGCATCGGCAGCCAGAGCTCCTCCTAAGCAGACACAGGACCATTTAGGGATCAAACCTTAGACACCATTCCGGAGTGTGTAAGCTATAGGCTTTGTTAGATTCCTTTACTTTTTTCCTGAAAAGTGGACAGTGTCTCTAAAATAGTATCTAACTTCCATATTCCATTTTAAGAGCCCATATCCAACCATCATGCTAATTAAAAAGCCACTAATTTCAGCAATAAAAGCCCATTTCTGGCACTCACTATAACTGAGCAAAACAGTAATGTGGTATGGGGCATGCTCTGAAGTGTGTCTAGTTATTCTGGGGTGTAGAGAGCTCAAACATCTGAATAAAAAGTGGCAATTCCTCTAGTGGGGAAGATTTGATCATCTACATGCATCCTTTCCTCTCTTCTGTTTTTTCTCCAATGATGCTGACTATGAATCTGTAAATGGTACTCTCTGTGTCTCTCTCATGAAGCATAGTTTACACTTAGCAAGATGCACAGATCTTAAGTATACAGTTTGATGAGTTTTGACAAATGTACACATCCATATAACCAATAAAATAAATCAAATAAAAATCTAGAGCATTGTTTTGAATGGGCACATGCACCCCAATGTTTATAGCAGTGCTATTGACAATAGCCAAAGTATGGAAAGAGCCCAAATGTCCATTGACAGATGACTGGATAAAGAAGATGTGATATATATGTACAATGGAGTATTTCTCTACAATCAAAAAGAATGAAATCTTGTCATTTGCAACAATGTGGATGGAACTAGAATGTATTATGCTAAGCGAAATTAGTCATAGAGAAAGAAAAATATCATGTGACTTCACTCATATGTTGAATTTAAGATACAAAACAGATGAACAGAAGGGAAGAGAAGCAAAAACAATATAAAAACAGGGAAGGGGACAAAACATAAGAGACTCTTAAATACAGAGAACAGACTAAGGGTTGCTGGAGGTGATTGGGGTGGGGGGATGGGCTAAATGGGCAAGGGGCATTAAGGAAGACACTTGTTGGGATGAGCACTGGGTGTCATATGTAGGAAGTGAATCACTGGATTCTACTCTTGAAATCATATTGCACTATATGCTAACTAACTTGGATATAAACTAAGAAAAAAAAAATCTAGAGCATTTCAGCAGCCCAGAAATCACTCTTGCATGATTCCTTTCCAGTTAAGCCTCATCTCCCTCAAAACTTGCCCCAAGACAACCACTGTTTTGATTCCTTCCATCAATAGATTAGTTTCACCTGTTTTTAAGTTTCATATAAATGTAATCATGTAGTATATGCTCTTTTGTATATAGCTTCTTTTTCCTCAATACAATGTCTGTGAAATTTATCTATTTGTTGTTAATATCAGTAATTTCTTACGTTTTATTGCCCCGTAGTATTCCTTTGTAGAAATACCACATAATGTGTTTACCATTTTCCTGTTTTTGGAGGTTTGGGTTGTTTCCATTTTTTGTCCTCCCTATTTTATAAACAAGGCTTTTGTAACCACCCCTGTACAAGTATTTATGTAGACACATCTTTCATTTCTTTGGGGTATATACCTAGCAGTATTATTATTGGTCTCTAGGGTAGTTATAGGTTTAACTTTATAAGAAATTACCAAGCTGTTTTCCACAGTAGTTGGATCATTTTACTATTGCACCTTAAATATATGAAAATTCCAGTTATTCCTCATCATCAACAATTAGTATTGCCATTCTTTTAATTTTGACCCTTCCAATGGGTATGAAGTTGTATTTCATTACAGTTTTAGTTTCCCTAACTATTATGTTGGACAATTTTTTATATGCTTATTGGACAATTTATAGGTCTTCTTTTGTGACATGCTGGTTTAAGTCTTTTGCTGTTTGAAAAAACTTGTTTATCTTTTTCATTATTGATATGTAGAAGTCCTTTACATAATATGGATACAAGTTCCTTGTCAAATATATGCATTACAGATACTGTCTCCTAGCCTGTGGTTTGCCTTTTCACTTTTCTCATGTTGTCTTCTGATGTGCAGAAGTTTTTTATTTTGATGAAAGCCAAATTATTAATTTTTTTCCTTTTTATAGGAAAGTTACAGCTTTTTGTGTCCTTTCTATGAAATTGTTGCCTAGTCCAAGGATACAAAGATATTCTATTCTTTGAAAAGCTTTAATTTTAGTTTTTATGATTTGATGATCCATTTTGAATAATTTTTATGTATGCAGTGAGATAGAGGTCATAGGTCACTTTTTTCTGTATAAGTATCTAGTTGTTCAAGCATGATTTGTAGAAAAAAACTTTCCATTCTCCAATGAGTTGCCTTAATGTCTTTGCTGTATTTGGAGGGGTGGGGGATGAGGGGGAGTGGACTCTCCATTCAGTTCCATTGAATTATTTGTCCATACCTAGTCCAAGACAACCATCATCTTAATTATTGTAGCTTGAAATCAGGGAGTAAAAAATCTAGCTTTACTCTTGTCTTTCAAGGTTATTTTGGCTCTTCTATATCATTTACATTTCTTTTTTTTTAATTTACTTATTTATGTTTGAGAGAGGGGGAGGGGGAGAGAGAGAAAGAGAGAGAGAATCCCAAGCAGACTCCAGACTGTCAGCATAGAGCCCAACGCGGGACCAAATCCCATGAACTGTGAGATCGTAACCTGAGTGAAAATCCAGAGTTAGACACTTAACTGACTGAGCTACCCAGGTGCCCCTATATCACTTACATTTCTATATAAATTTCAGAATTAGTTTGTCAAGAAAGCTTGCTGGTATTCTGAGATTGCACTGAGTATAAAGATAAATCTGTGGAGAAATGAATATTCAACAATATTAAATCTGTACATAACAACAAAGTCTTTGATGAAAATATAGTTTCTTTTTAATATTTGTTGATGTGATATGGTGTAAGAAAGTGGTCCAGGTTCATTCTTCTGCATGTCACTGTCCATGTAGCACTATTTGCTAAAGACACTGTCTTTTTTCCATTGGATACTCTTTCCTGCTTTGTCAAAAATTAGTTGGCCATATATCTGTGGGTCCATTTCTGGGTTTTCTATTCTTTTCCATTGATCTATGTGTCTGTTTTTGTGCCAATACCATACTGTCTTGATGATTACAGGTTTGTAATATAGCTTAAAGTCTGAAATTATGATCTTCACTGGATTATTTGTTTTTTGAGTGTTGACTTTGTTGAGTTCTTTATAGATTTTAGATACTAACTCTTTATCTGATATGTCATTTGCAAATATCTTCTCCCACTCCATCGGTTGCCTTTTTGGTTTTGTTGATTGTTTCCTTTGATGTGCAGAAGTTTTTTATCTTGATGAGGTCCCAATTGTTCATTTTTGCTTTTATTTCCCTTGCCTCCGGAGACATGTCATGTAAGAAGTTGCTGCAGCCGAAGTCAAAGAGGTTGCTGCCTGCTTTCTCCTGTAGGATTTTGATGGTTTCCTGTCTCACATTTAAGTCTTTCATCCATTTTGAACTTTTTTGTGTGTATGGTGTACATAGGGGAAGGGAAAGAAAAATAAGATAAAAACAGAGAGGGAGGCAAACCATAAGAGACTCTTAAATATAGAGAACAAACTGAGGGTTGCTGGAGTGGAGGTAGGTGTGGGGATGGGTTAAATGGGTGATGGGCATTAAGGGGGGCACTCGTTGGGATGAGCACTGAATGTTTTATGTAAGAGATGGATCACTGGGTTCTACTCCTGAAGCCAAGACTATACTGTATGTTAACTAACTTGAGTTAGTTAGTAAGTATAGATAGATAGATAGATAGATAGATAGATAGATAGATAGATAGATAGATATAGATATGGTAAAGTTGCACATAAATAAGATATTCAAAATTTACCTTCAACAATTTAAATGCATGCTTCATTACACCAGTATATAAACTTTGGTGAATATTACATTCTGGAATCCTATTCTGGCTTTCTCAATTCTCTGAAAGAGTGCCAGAAACCCCAGTGATGACCTTTTCCAAATAACATTGTTTTTAGGAGCTACTGAAACAACATGAAAAGGACACCTTGCAATTAGAGGAGCTGAGAAAGACCAAACAAGTAAGCTATTTCATTTTTCTTGTGGAATTAGCATCTTACAAATGCACCAGGAAAATTATACATTAATAAAAATGGAATCTATGATAATTTTCCAAAGCAAAACAAAATAAAACAAAAGGAAGATCTAAACCTGAGTTTGCTGGATTCAACATGTTAAAAAGAACTTTAAAACTATAATACAAAGCCATTTGTAAAACAGAGCCTTTGTATATTTTTAGATCAATTTGAGCAAATATATATGAGTAATATGCTGTGTGATCTCCAGTGTCAAATGCCTTCCATTTCTAGCAGGGCTCAAACCACAAAAGAGTCTTGACTTGTAAAATGCCAAATTCTTCCCTTGTTACTGACACTGGGAACTCTAATTCCAAGCCTCTCCTTTTTTTTTTAATAGAATTTTTTTTTAAATTTTTGGGGAGGAGAGGGGCAGAGAGAGAGGGGACACAGAATGTGAAACAGGCCCCAGGCTCTGAGCTGTCAGCACAGAGCCCGATGCGGGGCTCAAACCGGCAAGCTGTGAGATCATGACCTGAGCCAAAGTTGGACGCTCAACTGACAGCCACCCAGGCGCCCCCCAAGCCTCTCCTTAATATTCCCAACGTACCTCACCTCCAACAGCTTCCTCAAAGAATTCTGTTCTTCTGGGACAAATTATGACACTTCCATGTGAGAGATACCTGAAGGGAAACTGTTCAAACCCATGAACTACCTTCTGGTTCTTCTTACACTTGCATCCAGAATGGGCATGTTTAGGAAAAGACTAAGCATTATAAAATCATGGAGTAATATCGTAGAGCTTAGGCAAGGCTTCAGCATTGTTGGGTCAACAAACCTCAGTGTCTTCATGGTAGAGGGATAGGCTTTGGAACAAGGAAGACCAAGTGAATTACAATAGCAGCTTTAATAAGCTTGTCTACTAATTCTATCATTCCTTTCTGTTTCTGTTTCTATTAATTGATTTTGCTTCTCATTTATGGTCATATTTTCTTACTGTAACTTTTTTTGCCTGGTAATGTTTGTTGCCTGGTAATTTTTTGTTGGATGCCTACCATTGTGAAGTTTACCTTGTTGGATGCTAAACATTTTTATATTTCTTTAAATATTGTTGGACTTCGTTCTGGAATGCAGCTAAGTTAAAGCAGTCTTTAGTCTAAGGCTAATTTTCCCCCCTACAGAAATAATACCTTCTGAGTAGTCTACCCAATACTCTTGTGTACTCTGGTTGGTGGAAATATAACTATTCCCAGTCCTGTGTTGAGCCTGGGGATTGTTCTACTGCTCTGTGCTCATGTTTCTTTCCCTTAATCTTATCTCCTTCTATTTCTTCCCTTTCATCACACCACCGCAATGGCACTAGACTCCTTGCTGTTTCTTTAACAGGCAAGGATCCTTTATTTGGGGTCTTGGCACTTGACATTCTCTCTTCTTGGGAAGCTCTTTTCCAGATATCCACACAACTAATTTCCTTACCTCTTTCTGGTTTTGTTCAAATGCCATTTCTGAGGGACCACTCTATTTAAAGGCTTAAGAACCCACCCCAACACTTCCATTTCCCTGTTTTATTTTTCCATACAGATTTTTAAGTTTATTTATTTATTTTAAAGAGAGAGAGAGCAAGAGAGCACATGAGCAGGGGAGAGGGGCAGAGAAGAGAGTAGAGAGAGAATCTTAAGCAGGTTCCATACTCAGCGCAGAGCCTGATGCAGGGCTTAATCTCACCAAACCGTGAAATCAAGACCTGAGCCAAAATCAAGAGTTGGACCCTCAACCGACTGAGCCACCCAGGTGCTCCTCTATACAGATTTATGACTGTCTAACCTGATAAACTCAATGAAAGCAGAGATTTTTGTCTGTTTTCTCTACCACTAATCTCCAGTTTCTAGAGCAGTACCTGGCACATCACAGACATTCAGTAAATACCAATTGATTGTTTTAATGAATAAGCAAACAAAAGAATGCTAAATGACCTAGTATAGTGCTTTGCACAATGCAGATACAGTAAGAGATGGTACCTCTCTAGTTTACACATCTTGAGAAGATGCTTATTCCATGGGAAGAGCTCTGAAGACATGTAGGCATTAAATGAGGCTGACACCTGAAAGCAAAGAGCCATCTGGCTCATTTTTATTGTCTCTTCAGCATTTATCTAATGTAGATTCCACATTTATCCCTTCCCCACACTTACATTGCATCTTCTATC